>VWZO01019679.1:189439-383564 GCA_013396975.1 Bucco capensis | reverse complement strand
CCGCAAATTTGCTGAGGGTGCACTCCATACCCACGTCCAGGTCATTAATGAAAATATTAAAGAGCACCGGTCCCAAAACCGAGCCCTGAGGGACACCATTAGTCACCGCTCTCCACCCAGACATAGAGCCATTAACCACAACTCTCTGGTTGCGTCCCTCCAGCCAATTCCTTATCCACCGAACGGTCCACCCATCAAACCCATACCTCTGCAGTTTTGAGATGAGGATGTCATGAGGGACCATTCAAGGATAACCATCACCAGAAAAGCCTTTTCACTCTACAGGCTGCATCCTATTCTTATTGGCATTAAAGAAGAATGTGTTCATGCACATTCATTATCCTGTGGCTTTTCTTCAGGTTATTATTAAACCCAGAACTGGGTGAAACATAGGAATTCTGTGGGGAATACAGTTCTCATGATGGACCAGAGTATGCACTTCCCCAGCTATAACAGTTCTATGAAACATTTCCTTTACCTGGTGTTCCAGGAGACCCTTTTGTGCCTGGCAAGCCATTCAGACCATTTAAACCTGGAAATCCATGAAAACCTGAAGAGACATTGGTAACATAGAAGTGAGCAAGTAAGCAAATAATCAAGTTAGATGGAAATGTATAAGATGTTTCACGAAGACTACAATATGTATGAGAAACCCGACAGAGGGGAACACAGTATGTGAAGCTTTCTTTCAAACAAGCCCCTTTCATGGAAACTCCCTGCTACTCTCACCAGTTTTACCCTCAGTGAATACCTATCAGTGATCCAAATCAAGTGAGAGCCCCTCCCACTCCAACCACTCCTCCACTCATATCTAGCAGCTGGCGCCTGCACTACCATTGCCAAGAAATGAGCTCATTTTCCACACACAGCTGGCCCACACACAAGTGCTGCCTGCCTGCTCTGATATGCTTGGCTGAAACACTGGTTTTCTGACCAAAGTTCTCCCCTCACGTGCAGGCTCCAGATATACCTTTGGGTCCTGCTGTTCCACGAGCTCCAGGGAATCCAACAGATCCTGTCTGCCCTGGAGGCCCTGGTGGCCCAGGGCTTCCTCTCAGCCCAGCATTTCCAGGAATTCCTACAAACAAGCAGAAAAATGTTCCTGTACACATCCAGGATGAAACAGCTCACAGCTTCATCTTACAGCTTCTGCTCCTGCACTTAACTCTTAAGATGGCTAAATAAATTACTATTTAGATAAAGCAAACCCAGATCCAATTCTCCTCACTACCACTACTAGCATAGCAGTTATCAAACTGTTTATGTGATAGTTTTTTTTTAAATCATAGCAATGACATTCTTCATTATCCACCAAATAACACACTACAACAGCTCACATATTGAATAACTAACTCAATTCTTTTTCAAATAAAATATTCCAACAGCTTTCACTGCTGTCCTATCTTTAATCCTGATAACAGTTTGAGAATCTACCTGCTAGTTATATTACTACCCAACGACACTTGTAGACACCCTTCTGGGTAGGTTTGGTTCTAGAGAAGGAATGGACAGAAGTGTTGCAATGGAAGATTTTAGAGCAGCCTTGCCCATAAGCAGCAATGAAGTAGCTACTGCTTTTATCTAACTGAGGTCTTCCCTATTTGTTAAAGAAATTCTTTTAAAGTAACACTGTGCAGGACTGACTGATGGTTGACCCACAGGATCAGTCACTACAGGATAAGGTGACACTTTATCCTAAAAAAATTCCCATCTTCTTGGGAATCTTATTTAAGCCTCAGCTGGGAGAGGCCAATGTGGACTAAGGAAACAACAAGGTAAGGTTGTTCCACAGTCACACCATGAATTGCAGAACTTAGATGCCTAGTCCATTACCTGCCGGTCCTTCTAGGCCAAGATCTCCTGGGCTGCCTTTGAGTCCGTTCACTCCAGCGTTTCCTGGGTAGCCTGGTTCACCCTTGGGTCCTTCTCTCCCTCTCTCTCCTGAAAAGATAAAACCAGACAGCATGGTAGAGTACAAGTTAAACTGGAAGAAGCTATGAAGAGAATGAGAAACATGTGTTGAGGCTGTGGTTAATGTGTTTGCTTAGCCGTGGTCTGGGCCCTGAACTGGACTCCCTGTATGCCAAGTATCACTGCAAGTTCACAAGTTTCTCCCCAAGAAGTGAAGTGAGACCCAACATTAGAATTGGGCTATTCTTGGATACATTCATTATCATCCAGATTTGTGCCTCACCTGGATTCCAGACTCCTCAAATCTCACTTTAAGGAGAGGACTGAAGTATTTAAATTTACGGATTACAAAAATACCCAAATTGGGCAATGCTATCCTGTTTTATCTCTAGAATTTTTCATTCTTGAAGTGAGCAATGAAGGGCTGTTTTACCTGGGAACCCCAGGTCCCCTCGCTCTCCTTTTGCTCCAGCAATGCCAGGAATACCAACAGACTCTCCCTGGTCACCTGGAAAAGAAAGACAATGTGAGGAAAACATTCAATAATTGACTGCAGTTTTCAGGGCTGCTCAATAGCCTTGTTTATGAAAATAGACAAAGAGAGTAAGTGACATATCTGAATTTGAAAATGCTTATAAACAGCTATGGATGTAAATTCACCCATGCAAATGCATGGTAAGACAAACATTTTTGGGTAATTCCACAACACCCTGCCCTTTACACTTTAAACACAAGGAGATGAGAGAGAAGAGTGGCTCTTGTATTGTCCAATATGCTTCACACGGTGCTGTGGCCAAACTTTTGAAAAACTACAAAGTATTTAGGCTTAGGGTGGTCTCATCTGGATGAAGTCTACTACAAAAGATTTCTTACCCTTTGGACCAGGGGGGCCAATAGGTCCTGGGAATCCAAGTACCCCTGAGATACCATCTGAACCCTGAAAAACACCCCAAATTAGTTTTGCTTTTTATTCTTGCTGTTCTAAGTTTGGGTGACATGGGATAACAGACTGCAAAGATGTAGGAAGAAACTCTATTCAGAGTGTCATAGAACAATATGAACCAAGCAAAAAAAATATCTGGAAGCTTTGTAAGGAAAAATCCAGCCAGCTTCTGCTGCTTTGCTACAGAAGTACCAATTAGAACATAGGATAGTCCTAAGACCACTTAGAGAAGATGAAGATACTTGGGAAGGTATTTACCCTCTCTCCTGGCATTCCTGGAAATCCTATGATACCATGTGTACCCTTCTGTCCTGGCAGCCCAGGCTCTCCAGGTGGACCAGGGAAGCCTAGGTCACCATGAAGACCTCTCTCTTTGCTTGCTGACCCAACTGGACCAGGGAGACCAGGCTGTCCACGGCTTCCTGGGATTCCTTTATCACCTGGGTTATACAAAAGAGTGTATTTCATTTCATAATGCAGACACTCAGCTCATTTGGGCCAATTGACTTGTTACCCAAAGCTCCCCTTTAAGAAGGAGGGAGGGATGGCATTAGCTCTGCAGAACAGAGCTTCAAAGGAAAACTGTTTTCTCAAAATTCAGAACTGCCATACACAAATTTTGCTAGACTGTGAATGGCAGAACAGAAAACAGTAATGTTGCAGGTGCTGTCAAAAGGGCAGACCACACTCCATTGAGAATAAGCAGATACTGAACAGCTGATACTGGCAACTAACGACAATGTTGTGAAATACCTCTAGGTCCAGGGAATCCCACAAGCCCAGCTAATCCAGGATCTCCTTTGTCTCCTTTGAGTTGCAGTGCCTGTTCTGGAAGCCCAACAACAGGAAGACCAGGTGGACCGACATCACCTCTGTCACCTGAAGAAATAAAAAGTTGGCAAATTTCCTTGCAAAATAATCTAACAGAGCAAGGGTATAACACTAAAAGCTGGCAGATAAAAACAGAATTCCCATGTTTCCTGATATGAGTTCATCAGTAAGTGCTCAGCATCTTTGGCAACGAGGTCAAACAGCACACAGTACTTAGAAGAAAACATTAAATCTCAGAAGGGCCTCCTAAGTCCCCCTGCTTACACTGCCAGCAAAAGCCTTTCAGCTGTTTCTCACCTTTTTGACCTTGGAGTCCCACAGCTCCAGGGCTCCCTTTTCCTCCAGTTGTTCCAGAAGATCCTTTAAACCCATTCACCCCAGGGACACCATGTAGGCCTGGCATGCCAGGGAAACCAAGCAGGCCAGAAGATCCTTTCTCACCTGCACAGAAAAGTTGAGAAATAGAAAGGGAAAATTAGTCTCCTCTGGTACACTGCATACCCACCTAGCTGGCAGGTAGAGGCAGCAGTGAGTCTGGCCAGTCCCCCAAATCTGGGTAGTAAAATGTCATGGTGCAAGCACAGCCCAGCCACTTCTCTCATGGGTCTCTACTTTCAACCAGAACTTTTCAGTTCACTTTTGAGAGCCTGGTCCTGCTTCCACTAGAGAGCAAAACCTAATCAATTTTCAAGAGAATAACATGCAGTTACATAGCTCTACTGCTCTCTACCTAAAAACCACAGAATTCTCCAGGTAACCAACAATTGTACTGGTGCTTAATGGCCACACAGATCGCAAATTTGCACTTCCCATTTGGTTTGTGCTTCATTCTCTCCCTTCTACAAATTTCATTCACTGTTCCTTATTCCTTCAATTTTCTTGTCTTTCTATCTTGATTTACACAATCTTCTGTCCACAAGGACCTGAGTCTCCTTATGACCATGATTTGATAATAATCAGTCATAATACTTAACTCGGGAGCAAAACAAATGTATGCCAACTAGTTGGGAATTCACTCTCTCCTCACAAGTTGGGCCTAAAATTAGTATTAAGAGAGTTAATTTTTTGTGGGCACAGTAATCTCAGGCTATTCCCTTAGTGGTACACATACCTTTTGGCCCAGAGAAACCTGGATGTCCATCTTGACCAAAAGGTCCAGGCGGCCCTATGAATCCTCTTTCCCCAGGAGATCCTGGAGCACCATCAAGACCTGGGAAGCCTTTCATACCAGCAGGGCCTTGTGGGCCTACATCCCCCATCAAGCCTTTGGCTCCAGGAAGCCCTGAATTAATACAAGAAAGAACTCAATAGATTATGTTGCACAAACAATAGGACAATTTGTGGATAGCTTCTCAAACCCTTTAAACACAGCTTTGTTTTAACGACAAATGAACCTTACGGCACATGCAGCCTACTAGAAGGCATAAAGCTTAGAAACGCAAAAGCATTAGTCATCTAATAATTAAATACCGATGAAGAGGGTTACTGCCTACATCACTACACAACTGGCAAGAGTGAAACCCCTTATGATGTATCCATTTTTGTCTTCTTACCAGACACTAAACTGAAGTGCACCAGTCTTACCTTTATTATCATCAAGGCAGCCAAAACAGAATGGGAAGCACCATTAATGCCAGCTTCTGCTACCTGCTCCATCCTCTGGGTGAACCAGAGATCAGTTAGAGAAGCTTGTTTTCACAAGTTTCTTTTCCACCTTGGTGGTTAAAGTGTTGTTTGTCAATATCAAATTGCTCATCACAGGAGCAAGCTTCTGCTGTCACAAAACCTACATCATATGCACTGATTTACCTCTAAACGTTTCTAGCTGAAGCTTTGTAATGGTTTACAATTTAAAATAAAGGCTCAAACCATTGAAAACAGAATGCTCAGATCCCAAGGAGGGGAGGGACAGAAAAATCAGGTGGCTGCTGGAAAATGGTATTTGCAGCAATAGCATCCAACACACAAGCTTTGGTACACTCAGGGCTTAAATGTTATAAACTCCACCCCAGTATTTTTTGCAGCAGAAGATTAAATGGCTGTTTTATCTACGAAGACAAAGAAAACACACACACCTAACATCTGTACATACTAAGGATCTCCTTATAGCTTCAGGCTTTGTTATTGTCTGAGCATTCTCACTACAATGGTTCTGTGCCTTCTGGTTTTATTAGCAATAATAAGGGGTATCACCTATAGTCAAGGCAATTCTTGTAGCATTAAAAGCTAGGTTGTTAGTCCATGAGCTTTTTATGCTACTACACTGCATTTTCTCACCTTGACAGCCTATGTGAAGAACCCATAACCAAACAGTGTGACATCAGAAATGAAGAGTTGATGATAAATGGAATAGAAACATGGTGAAGGAAAAAACAGACAAAATATGTAAACAGAAAGAACAAGGGTACAAAAGAAATTAAATGATTCAGAGAGACAACAGCTGCAAAAAAACTTATTCATCTGGAGCTTATCATCCTAGCAATGGGAGGTTTTTAAAAACAGTTGAAGGAAAGTCATATACAGCACACAGTCCAAAAATGTAAAACAATAGAAAGGCAAAAGGAATGTTAATATTAGAAATTTTCATCTCAGATGATGTTAGTGCTTTCAGTCTTTGTTGTCGTTGTGCTCCAGCACTGTCATTCTGCATGTCAGAACTGATGAATTATATCACAGACCATTATCTACTAAATCCCAGGTCCCCCCTTTGCTTGGCTCTCAAGTCTTGCACATACTGTTATCATGAAACACTTTAGTCAGTGCAGTTTGAGAGATACTGCTGTACTCTAGTGGTGGGTTTTTTTCCCCTGAAAGTGAATGGAAATAGATTTCTCTTCTGCCTCAGTGATGAGAAAGACAGAGAAAACTTAAATGCTTGTTCTGAGAATGTCAACCATTTTTCAATCTACCAAAGTCACATTTCAAGCAATCTCATACATCAGAAATTAATCATCATGAAAATGGAAATGAAGATTAGTCAATAATATAGCCAGTATGTAAAAGTAGAGATCTTAAAAATATCAAGACATTTAAGATGCTTTCTCCTATCTTTTTGCTGTAGTTCTTACAGCCTTGGGGCACCATTTCTAGGCAGGAGTAGTCCAGCAGTTAGAGGTAAAAGGTTCAAATTCTGCACTCTGCCACCCTCAGCCAGAGGTAGGAGTTCATTCCTGGCAAATGCAATCTCTCCCATACTTTCTCAACATTGCAGGATTCAGCTTAGCTATTTGTTTTCATATGGAGACACTACATACCTTGTGCTCCTGGGAGGCCAACTGGCCCCAAGGGTCCTGGTTTTCCCTTAATGCCAAAAGGACCTCCAGGACCAGGAGGTCCCCGCAGTCCAGGGACACCTGAGTATCCTGGATTACCCTGCTCGCCTTTAATACCTAGGAGGCCTGGTCTTCCATCTAACCCTGGGAACAGATAGGTGGGAGGTTAGAGAACAAATAAAATGAAAAGTGAGTTTTAATAAAGCCTTTGTGTTGCATTAGATTCTAGGAGAAAACCAGCATATCACCACCTATGAGCATCTTGGAGGACTGTTAACACAGTATCTTAAAGAGAGTGGAAAAAGAAGAGATTTTTGAAAGCAAAACAGTTTGATATTCCAGATATAAGTGATATCAGTGCTTACCTTTTGGGCCTGGAAATCCAAGATCACCCATAAGCCCTTTATCACCTGGGAGTCCAGGTCGGCCACGCTCTCCCAGGGCTCCAGTCTCAGCACCAAACACATCTCCAGGAGCTCCTTTCATTCCAGCTAAGCCTGAAGAACCCATTTTCCCAGGCAAACCATCTGTTCCATCTAGTCCTGGAAGTCCTGGTGACCCTTGCTCTCCTCGAGGCCCAGGGAAGCCTTAAAGAGAAAAAAATTTACTAAGCAGAAGTACAGAAATACCTGCTTCCAAAAGCATCTCTAACAAAATTAACATTTTACAAGTTTCCAAGCAAGAAAAAGTTGTTTGGAAAGTTGCAGAATATTTCGGTACTGATTTATAAACAATAATTAGTGACAGAAAGTGATGAAACTGTTAAAAACAATTAAAATAACCTTTTATATCAGTATCTGGGAGCTGCAGTCAGTCACAGCTTTACAAGCTTGGTTTCACTAGGTGGCAGATTAGGCAAAAAGGACAAAGAAAGGAAGAAGATGGCCATTGCAGGCTGCAGACAGGCTGTCCTCTATGTCAGACAACTTCTGGCACCGAGGGGCAGAACACACTGGCAGTATGAGAAGGACTAGAAAGTACTCTCCCTGTACCAAGCAGACAGTAAGCTGTACTGCTGCATGGATGTGCCACACTGCTCAGGGGCTATGCCATGACTCCATAAAGATGAAGAGCCCCTCTTAATGTGGTAAAAGGATAAGAGATCTCTTCAGCCATACCCAGAGAAACCTGATGGATACAAGCAACCTAGCTTTAGGAATCTTCCCTCATCACCTCTGCTTCTTGCTCTTTATTTACACAATCATCAGAAATTCCCAGAGCTAAAATGAGTCCAAACACAGCATTCTACACCAAACTTGTAGTTAACCTAAACTGTAACAATGCACACGTCTCTGGAGAAACAAATTGTGTTAGTTGTACTCTTTTCTTCTAGCAGTGATATAATATAGGCAGGTAACAAGCATCTTGAACATTTCTTTGGTTTTTTTCAAGCTGCAGCCATTTGCTTGCAGAGATTATATTTGGAAAGAGTACAGTGGAGCTCTCAATGGAATATTATGAATGTACCAGGCAGAAAAATACCCTAGGGGTTGGACAACTCCTTTGATAAAGTACTGTACACATTAATCTGACAATAAAAAGAACTCCAGTAATTTCCCTCTTACCATGTTCCCCTTGCAAGCCCATTATTCCTGAAAAACCTGGCTGTCCTTTTGACCCATGTAACCCAGGTTGGCCTGGAATGCCAGGAAAGCCTTTGCTGCCTTTGGGACCTAGGAGTAAAAATATATTAATGAATGAATAATGGAAGACAAAAACACAACATGAGAAAATAGGATCAGATCTTTTCTGCAAAGCATGTGCTGAAAACACTTCCTAGGTACACAATTTAAGCTAAACAAAGTCTCAAAGCCATGGCTGTTTGATCAGCTACAGAAACACAGGAGAGGGTTTGTGTTCAGAGACTACTTGAAAGAGGAAAAATGGTGCAGTCATTATGATCCTCCATGGGATTTAAACCTAGTCTCTTTGAAAAAAAAGAAGAGCATTGTTCTGCCAGTTAACTCTCTGGAATAACTATCACTCAGAGGAGATTAATTAGCAGGTATTATCTTCCTTGAGAAGTAAGTGCTTCTTGGTAGTTAGCCAGCACATTACAATCAGCTTGTCTCCCTACCTGGCAATCCTGGCAAGCCAGCAGTCCCCGGGGGCCCATATGCTCCAGGAACTATGCAGGGCAAGGTGACACCTAAAACAAAGAAACACTGAGGTTGCACACAGTCCTCTTCAGACAGATGGCCAGAAGAGGAAAATTCAGTATCCACATGCTTTTTTAAAGGACATATCATATGTGGCTCTGAGTGAGCTCACATCAAACACTGCTGACACCTCAAATATGAGATGTAAAAGAAAAGGTGTTTGGAGTCTGGAGATTGTCTAATCTCATCCCATGGCCAGTAAAAGGTAGCAACTACTGCTGTGGACTACTTGTAGCATGATATCTAAGGATGCCAGTCAGCAACTGGTTCTCCCTATGGGACCACATGGCTCAGAAGTTTATTAGCATCAAACAAGACTCAGCAATTGCAAAGTTCTTTGACTGACTTCCACCTCTCAAAAAAAGGCTCTCTTTGCACTAGCAATTCCTCTTCAGCAAAATAAAGTTGATGTGGCTTTATCAGAGTTGCTAGCACATCAGATTTACCTGAATGATCTCAAACTCTTTCAACATTCCTCCTTGTAGGTCACTGACAATTTGAAGCCACATTCACAATCACAGAAATGATTATCACAAAAACTAATTCAACCTTTCCAACTCCAGAAATATTTTAAAAGGAGTCTATGCTAGAACTATAGAATCAGCTCCTACATGGTAACAGCTGGCTCAGCCTTGAACTAGCACAGATATCCTTTCTTAAAATGAAAATCTAAAGGGCTTTAAAAAATATTAAGTTAAGAGAGATTACATACTAAAGAGGACTACTGAAGCAAACCTGGGGAAGAGGTGATTTTTTCAGCTGCCTAACTGCACTGTTGCCCAGTATTTCCTAATTCAAATCTGGCATCAACTACAAGGCCAATTAAGGCTCAGATAATCAGGTATCACAGAGACACTGTTTCTCATTTCCTTACAATTCTCTTTGCAGAATCCTTCTATTCAAACTGTTCCTGAACTGACAAGCCAAATTTATTCATCAGTCATTGCAGAGCACTCCAAAGTGTGACTGCTTTCAGTCCTGAGGAGGTAATCTGGTCTAAATCAGGCAACACTGGAAGTATTTCTTCCAGCACAGCAACACAAGTTAAAGGTTTTTTTTTTGTTGGGTTTTTGTTTTGTTTTTTTAGATAAAATTAACATTTTCAGATGACTAACAAATTTTAGTAACAAAAGACCCTGAATCAAACTATTTCCTCGATAAATCCAATCCAGAATTTCTGTATAGATAATAAATATGGCTCTTTGCTTCCAGCATTGACAGTGGGAATAGGACTCTCAAAATAACATAGGCCACAACAAAAACTCATGAAGTAACACAATATGTCTTTTCTGGTGCAAAGGCTGCAAAGATATCTACACTTTTTTGGTGCTCAGGACTAGTTCTATTATATTCTTGTTGGGTTGTTCTAAACAGACTCAAATTCAGTTCACTAAAGGCTCTATAAAAATGCATTAATTTGATGGTTACATTCAACCAGGGACAGAAAGTTAAGCTTTTATTTTAGGGTCCAGCCACAAACCCAGTCAAGGTAGGCAGATTTGAGCATCCTTCTTTTATGCCAAATGACAAAATGTGATTCTGGTTTGACCTCCCATTTCTATCCCTCTTTCATTCCACCCTCAACCCTAATTTTCATGATTTCATTATTCTGACTTGTGTGATTTATTTCATTATTCACATTTGTGAGAAGAAAGAACAATCCTGATTTCTAGCTAGCTGAGAGTTGCTAACAGATATCACCTCTAGTATAAAGAAACAAGCAAGGCTCATGTGGAAAGCAGGATGTAGCAGGGAATGAGACCCAACACAAACCCCAGGGTGCCCAATCTACTCATATATTGAGATGCTATGCAAATTCTAAAGGAAACATCAGAACATTTTCTACTTTGATGTGAGAGAACCAAAGATCAGTTCTCAGTTCATTACTTTTATCTCGATGTAAGGCATAACAGCAAAACTCATTTTAAAGTGACTATACTCATGATAACATATCTACACAGAGTTGTAATAACATTTCCATTCTTACACAAAGCAAAAAGTGCTCTATTTCATCTGTGACAGCAATTCATCCTTACAGTTAGCAATAGCTTTAAGAACAGAGGTTCAAAAATAAAATACTCATGATCCAATTTATGCTTCGAATGGATTTGGGCACCTAATACTGTGATAGCAAGATGTGACACACACATTGCTGCCTGCACTCGGGTACACTCTGACAGAGCATTCTTTTGATAAAGTACAAGTTAAACAGTAGGGACACAAAATTAGAATTCCATTTCTGGTCTTCTCTAATTCTAAGTCTAATGCTGAATGCTTTATCAAATAAAAAGTTGAGGTCCATCATCTCCGAGGCACTTCCTTCTCAAACAGTGCAGAACAAGAGACATTTTTCAAACAGCAAGCATTTGGGGCAGCAACTGGCATGGAAAGGGAAGTTTCATTAATACTGTTGCACTCACATTACATGGCTTTAAGGAGTGTCTTATGTGAGTTTTGCAAAAACAACTCTGTACAATAGCATATTCTGTATTTTACATTTTTACCTAGCAGTGAATACTTGAACAATGAATATTTCACTTGAGGATAACTGAAAATGGCATAGAACTGTTTCCTTGTGTACACTAAGCAAGAGTTTGTGTAAAAATTATATAAGCAAACCTTGGTGTTCCCCAGCTTCATAATACCCTACATTATCACAGTTTACACAATAATATCCCAGTACCAAGGAAATGAAACAATTATGAAATCATCATGTCAGGCATTAAAGAAATTTAGGCAATTCCAACATTTTTGAGTATTTTCAAAATACCAGGTAAAATCAGTCCAGCTTTTTATAAAATACTGAGTTAGACTTTTCCAAAGTAAGACTGTTTCATCCTGATTTACTGCACATGGCATGAACTTGAGCAAAACTCCTTGGTGGTATCTTTGACATGATAACTTCAGTAGGTCATAGACTCTTTTTAAATGTCTTTTCTCATTTTCATGATAAGGCTTTTCAGTCTGGGCAGTATAAGAAATGATTATTTCTTCCACTCACCCACATTTGTTTAATATTAGATGAAACTCACCACATCAAAGGGTCTTTTAATGTATGCAAATTATTTCCTAGTATGGAAGAAATGAGTTTTTCACAAGTTTTCTTACACATCTCTATGGAGGTGCAAACTGAACTGGCTAATGACTTATTCACACTTTCCCACATATTTTGACTATAGATACTTTTCTACAAAGGACCATTCACTGTTAGCAAAGCTTTGATGTAGCATTAACTGGCTTCTGATGTGCACCATAGTGTTCACATCATGCAGAGAGCATTTTACTTTTCCTTATGTTACAATGCAATTTTAATTTAGTGGACTTTGCAAGAGACAATTTATCAAAGATGTAAGCATTCATAGCTATGAATCAGTAAAGCTTTAAGCATTTAGCATGTGACTTGAATTGGAAAAAAAGCTTATGCAGGCTGTTCCAGGGGGACATTAATGCTGGCTCTCTCCTCATCCCATAACAATAACCCAGCATGATACTGATGCGGGTAACATGCCATCCAGCATGTTTGTGTGACCTTCTCAGTGCCATGCTGGCCTACCTCTCACCTCCCTCTGGCTTTAAGATGCCTCCACCAACTCCTCATACTGTAGTGGTCTTACCACCAATGTTTCTGAACAAAAAAAGTCAATTTATCAGTCCAGAAACCTATGCAACAATATTAATGTCTGCAAATATACTACTGATTCTGTGTTACTGATACTGACAGAACTACAAACCTAAGCATACACAGAATGAAAAACACACTGAAAATCAGCAGAAGGAAAGAAAAGAACCATTAAATTTAAATAGCTGAACATGGAATCAAGACATTGGGACTAGCTCTCTGCAGTCATTTTGTTATGAAAACATTTTACATAAACCTTTAGACATATGACTTCCCATGTTACTCACTTTGAACTGACAATGAACATACAACATTATACGCAAAACATTATCAAACCTGTATTTTACTGAGTTTATCACCTGTCATTATGGTATGCTTTAGGTACATACAATGACATACCACCTGAGCCAAACTGCAGTGCCTCAGGAAGTAAACAGCCCGGACTGAACTTCCTACCTGACTGTCACAACAATGCCTTATTCACCAGCATCTGCTCCTACATACAACACGCTACAGTTTCTTCTTTTTAAAAAGTCTGGAGGAGTTCTTATTTCAATAATAGTAATAGTTCTGAAAGCTGATCCAGAAGTCTCAGATACCAGTGAGTTAATATTTTTACCTGGACAATGAAATAGGCTGTCCTTTTTAAAAGCCTCATTTTATCAATCTTCTTAACTACTTTTGGTGTAAAATGGTTCTCCAACAACAGTCAGTGAGTAGCTCTATCCAGTGCTCTTAGTATTTGAGTACTATTGGAGTATTTGATGCTTATTATCTGTGTCTTCCTGAGCATGACAACTTGAGAAAGCTGTGACTGATGTGTGAGGTCTGGTGAGCCCATAAACCAGTTTCAATTAATGTAAAGGCTATCTTTAATGCAATCTTCTGGCCTGGCTACAAGCACAGCAGTAAGTGGAGTGCCATTTGACTTGTAGGAGTTTTGCACCTTTTCAAAGTAAGAACAGACCTGGCAACACCTACCTGGAGGGCCTGGAAGACCTGCTTGTCCTGGAATCCCATCCATTCCTGGTTCACCTGGCGGCCCACGAATTCCACTAGGACCTGGATATCCAACACCAGGAGAACCAGTTTCTCCACGATGGCCCTTGGAGCCAGGTAATCCTGGCAGTCCTTTTTCACCTGGGAAACCTAGCCCACCATCACCCTGTGCACAGCAAAGACAATTGCAACTGAAATCAAAGAGATGTAGAAAGAATATACACCACTATCACTTTAACAAATGTATAAGAGTTTGGTCACTTCCATGCAAGGTTCAGAGGGGCCTGGGAAGGAACATGGAAATCACTATAAATTATCCATCATTATTTCAAAAGGTAGGAAAAGTCACTGACTCTTAAAAAGAATACAGTATGTTGTATTTGCCAAAATGTCAACATTATATATTCTGAAAGACATTTACTTTCCTTTTAATTAAAGAAGTTTCTGGTGTGATTTTTCTGTTCCAAGATTTGACTCGTAATTATGCCTATAATATCTTTTAGGACACGACTTAAACCAGCATTAGGGTCTACCTAATCTTTTGACTCGGTAGTCAGACAAATTTGTGCTTGGAGACTGTGACCTTTCAACGTATTTGGAAACTTACCCCAGGACTAATCAGGTCTTTTTATTGTCTCTGCTCCTTACTCCAATTCTCAAGCACTGCTGCTAAACTAATCTGAACTTACTGGACGGCCTGGTGAGCCTGGTAAGCCTCGAAGTCCATCCCTGCCAGGGGCTCCTGGGATGCCTGAAGATCCTCTGAATCCTATTGCCCCACGGTCTCCACGAGTGCCTTTCCCTGTTGCATAGGATGGATCTCCTTTTTCTCCCTTAAGGCCTGGAAGACCTTGCTGTCCAGTTGAAGCCTACAGACCAAAAGATAAAAAAACAGGAACATGAACATGCAGAGAAAAGGTTTTGCTTCTTAAAAATGTCGTATGAGGACAAGGCACAGTGACTGGAGCTAGAAAGAATCTCCAAAGGGTTATCTATTGCATCTTACACTGAAAAACCAATCAACCAACCAAGCAACACAAAAAAAAGAGGAAGTTTGGTTATTTTCCAATGTTTCAATCAAGTCATTACAGCTTTACAGTGGCAAGCCAAAACTTGGTATATAGCACTGTAGTGACGGGAATTCTGGATGGCATCTATGAACATGACATCACTCATGATATAAAAGGGCCCAAGTATTGACTCTTCTTCCCTATTACTGTGTGCTGCATTTACTGACACTGCTATAGATACTCTGAAGACAAAAGACTGCTATCTTTATGGACTACAATTTTCAAAAGTAAATACTGCCAATGAGCAATGCTCAGCACTATGGAAAATCCTATTTATTACGGTTGCTGTTCCATGAAAACCACAGCTCAACTCTCACTAATGTATTTAGCAGCAGTTGAGGAGATTGCATCTATGGCACACAGTTTTATAGCTATAATTAATGACATGGAAAGATCTCACCATTTGATTTTTCAGATCTTCCCTCTATGCAGATGTATATCTGCTTCTGCAGCCAGCGCTCACTTAGGAAGAACCCTGAGTCTAATCCATGAATGCCTACAGCCAAGAAGCCCTGGGATGAATAATTGTTACTGTTTTTCTCAAGTGTTAAACATGCAGTTTTCAGAACTTGGGAACCATTTCTTCTCCCAATTTCATAGATGATAATTTCTCTACTTCCAGCTTCTTTTCACAGATCATTTTCTAAGTTGCCTTTAAAAAAAAATAAAAAAATCGAAACAAGTAGAAAAAATATGCAAAAAAATGTGTTCTCCTTTCACTACAATCAATATCAGCAATTGCACATGGGCACTTCTTCCCCTTTAATTCGTGACAATCAATATAAATTCTTCCTGCCTTACCGGAGGGCCTTGCAGTCCTGGTGCACCCACAGTGCCTGGGTCTCCACCAACGCCCTTAACCCCAGGCACACCAGGGCTTCCTGATGGACCTGGAGGACCTGAGATGCCTTTTAGACCAGCTCTTGTAACTCCTCCATCACAAGCACAATCACCTGCTTCTCCTAGAAAACACAGACAGCAGTTCAACCCCAGTTTCATTTGGGTAAAGACCTTTTACAGTTGCAAGAGCTCCAAAAGCAGTATTTGATTCAATTAGGACAACGTCATTCCCATAGGATTTTGTGCCTACTTGGCTCAGGTGATGTGAGTGTCAAGCGAGTGGAGCTCAGCTTTTGTCCAGGTTAATTTCTATGCAATGCTCATCACCTAATTACCAGCATGAAGCTCAGCATTTCTTGACTTTTTCCCAAAGGTTTGGACTCTACTAAACAGATGGTTTTAGGAGAGTTTTAGGACAGAGTTCTTGTCTTTTTTTAAAAAGATTAGTACATGTCAGAAAAAGCAAATCTATACTCCCACTCACAGTAGGTTACAATGACCCTCAGCTGGATATCTTTTTATTTCCCTGAATTGTAACTGGCTATGGATCCAAACAATCTCAAAGCACAGTGATATCTGTGTCATCGTGGCTTTCATCACTGGTCCCATCACAGATTAAGATTCAAATTCTCATAATTTTTAACACAGAGAAGAAGTAAGTTTCTTTGTCATTTCCAGTGTACAATGCAAAAAGCAGTGAACAAGATTTTATTTCTAAGTCTCATTACATCTTATGTCTTTGAAGTATAACTGACTTTGCTCATTTTCTGAGTATAAGATGTTTATCTTATTTGCCTGAGCAGAGTCAGAAGTAGGAATAGGATTTTGCTGGCAGTGCTGGGTACAACTTTCTCTAAATTGCTGCTCCTTTAATCCATCTCAACCTCTTGTGATTTGTCATAAAGATACTTCCACCTCACCCTTTCAAATATTAACCATGTGAAAGTGTCTTTCTGAGGCCCAATGACTGCTAAAACACTCTCCCAAAACAAGAGCCAGTTACCTTTGTGCCCCTTTGGACCCAAAGCTCCTGGCAGCCCTCTTTGTCCAGGCTCCCCTGGGGCCCCAATCCTTCCATCCAGGATCGTGTCTGGGCGGAATGAGGGGCCTATATGTGGAAACAAGGCAAGCAAAAGCCATAAGAAGGCTGGATTTCCAGCTCATTAACTACTTACATACTTAAACCCTCACTTATGCAAATGACAGAAATGGCACCAGATCAAACTGCAGCTGTGGAAGTTACACAAGGAGACAGAACTTGGTTGGTATCAAAGGCTGTAGTCCTCTGACATATGTTTGCTTCTAGCTTCTCATAGAGAAAAACAAAAGCTCTCACAATGTGGATGCAACAGAGTTTCATTCCTCTACCACTCCATCACTGCACTTTTTAAAAGACTTAACAGCTGGCCAAAGAACTAACCAAGCTGTGGACAGGCTGTATAAAGAAGGCCAAATGACTCAGTTCATGGCGGCTCTGGGAGAAGCCAAGACTCATATGGGTAGAATCTGAAGAGACAAATGAATGTATCGGTGATTGTGGTGACCAGCTACTGCCCTTTTGGTGGGCACAGAAACTGTCATAAACAGGCAGTGTCTCTGCTGCTGCTGGCACGGTAGAGTCATCTCCCCGGCTACCTGAATTCTGCAGACCTCCTCAACTCCTTAATGAACTTGCTGCAGCTCAGGAAAGAGATTAAACGGCAAAAAGGTTAAGGGGACTTTCCCTGTCCCTCACTTTATAACTGCAGGATTATTTTCTACATCTCTCTATATGCTGAATAGAATGAAACCTGAGCTGACAGAAAGTGATCTAACATAATCTGAAACTACTGCGTCTGAAAACCCTTCGTTAGTGACAACAGCAAGATGGAGCGCTGACCAGCACCCGTCTGATGTTCCATGGAAACAAACTTCCACCATCAGCTAAAAACAGCTACAAGAGCTTTACAGACTCTGCAGAAAAATGAGTGGTACCTGACCACCAAATAGTTATTGATAAGAGAGCACTTATTTCTTCTCCACAGAAAATCATTTCATCAGACCATGCTCATTGGCTCCATCACTGGAGTGTGCCTGGTTTTGAAACGCTGGCTCTCAAAAATAAACCAGGCCGTTTGAACAGTTTATGGCAGAATGGTAAAACACAAGGTTTGTGAAAAATCAATTTTGCTTAGGTCTGTAAACTGTCTCTTCAGGCATCCTATCTGATTCCTGGTACCCAAAACACCTGCTCACAAGACTAGCCACTTACCCCAGGTCATGGTCTATTCTTTATCTAAGCCAGTAGGAGACTAGCCCAGATCTTCAAACTCCTCTGTGTCATAAATTGAGTCTACACAATCTTGTGCTTCAGTCTCTCAGACTACCACTCCAATAATCAGCTCTGTTTTCTTATATATATTTTTAAGGTTGCAAGTTACAGTCACAATGAGGTGTCAACCAAACATTTAAGATTCACAGATGAATAATCCTCATTGGCAAAGAAATAAATATAAATATATAAACGGTTGTCTTGTTTCACTCTGAATCAAATATAAAAATAGATGTTAAAAATATACATACGTGGTGGACCAGGCAATCCTGGTGCTCCTGGTAGACCTGGTAAACCACTTCTGCCAGGAGTGCCTGGTAATCCGATTGTTGCTCTTCCTGGTTCTCCCACTTCACCCTTCACACCTGGAATACCTGGAGATCCTCCAGGGCCCATTCCATCTAGACAACAACACGACAGTGAGCAGCTCTCCAGCAGCAAACACGTTCTAGTATTTTTAATGTTATGAAAATTACTGCTATGCCCTGAACTGCAACCATATTAGCGCAGAGGAATTTATAATTGCACACACGGGAAAACTTACTAATCAGAGGCACCAAGTGGCTCCCTTTGACACACTCCATTGGTCATCCAAAAAACCTCCCAGGGCTGCATTTAAGTCCAACTGATCAATTAGAGAATTGACTATGTAAGACTGCAATTTATTTTCTGATTTCCTTTGAGTGAGATAATTTCCTTAGTAGTTCCTAGTCTCTGGATCACTGCAGGCCAGGATTTCACTGTTGACACTCAAGTGAAACTTTCAAGTGAGATCTTTGATGGGACAAATGATTTCCACCTAGAGTGGGTTTATCTAGCCAATCTATTAGCTCTCTATTTAAAATATGAAAAGTCATTAAAAATAATTTTTCAAACCATTTGCTATTATTTAAAATGTAGGAAATGTTCTGCCAATCAATCAACCTCCTGTGTACACTGGTACACCAAATATTCACACCTGAAGACTTACCTGGGCTGTAATCACTGTGGGACTAATTCTGCTCCCATTGAAGTCAACATACTTGGTTTCCCTGTGTGTCATCCCTGCCTCCTACATCTCATACAGCAGTCTGCAAATCAGCCAGCTGAAGGAGCAGGGAGAGGCTTGCTCCAGTATCTTCACCATCTCCAGGTTACTACCCAGTCTTCTCACCAACAAATACAGAAAATAGAATGCTAAGGGCACTGATAGCAGCTGCATTACCTCTCTCCAGGCCTGGAAACCCTGGAGCTCCTGGAAGGCCTGGTAAACCACTGATCCCCTCATCTCCTGGAGGACCAGGTATTCCTGGGTTTCCAGGGTCACCTGGGGCACCTATTAGACAAACACAGAAAAACAAGGAGAAAAATCTCATGAGAATTTCTGTGGAAAGACTCTGTTCAGTCAATCACCCCAGTGACCCACCGATCTCACTGACAGCAATGGCTGCAAAGCTGACTAAGAGACTCTCTGCCAACAAAGTTAACAACAATGCAAAAATTTCCTCCTGACCTGTTAGAGGTTGTTTCAAATTTGACTGCATGTGAAGGAGGAAGAATAGAAGAGATTATACAATTTGCTCCCTCACTTTTATAGCTTCAGAGACTGTTCCCATCCAGGTCTCACTCAGCTGTGTCATTAATTAAGCTAATTTTCTCAACATATTTTCTTACCACTTTAAATGACAAATAATAGCAGAATGTCATTCAGAGTACCCATTTCCAATCAACACAAGAAAACCATATTTCCTTAGTACACTGAAAACAGACACACAGGTAGACACAGAGCAATTCCTCGTGCTCACACACAGACAAGCCTCCCATGCACTAAATATCATTCTGCCTTGAAACATCATTCTGCAATGTAGAAATTAAAGGGTTAATATAAACTCTGCAGTTATAAATATGGGATCAAATGTATCTGTATGTCAATAGAAGGGATGGATTAGACCTAATACATAACGTGGAAAAGTGGTAAAACATAGTAAGAAGGAAAGTTGGATCAGAAAAAGTGCTTTAAATGAGTTCCAAAACAAAACAGAAATGCGTACCTGAAATGACTAGACCTTCCCTGTCAATAACGATAGGAGGGCCTGGGGGACCGATGTCACCTAATTCACCCTGTAGAAGAAAACAGATTCATGCCACGTTCAGATGAGTGATGGAAGGGAAGAGTGTTTGTCAGCCTTTGCAACTATCTTAATATCCAATTGCTTCCATACGATCTTGCCTCAATTGTCCAGTATATATGCATTGGTGTAAGGATAAACGATACCAGAGAGACTGTACCTACAATCGTAAGTCATGAAGTTACATGAATCAATACTGCAAAAGTGTTAAAATATGAGTGTTCATAGTTCTGCAACCATTCATTTTTATCCTTAACATTAAAGTAAATGAGGAACTGAAACACATTGTAAATTAAAATGATTCAGAGGTAAAGAGATTTGATTGTGGCATTGATACTTAACTTATTCATGCAAATATCTTTAAAAAAACAATGCTTTAGTATTTTCACGTGAGAAGTTACCTTCATGCCTTCAACTCCATCCAGTCCTGGATAGCCTGGAATACCTGGATGACCCTGCAAAGCCACACAAGGAATCATTGTTACACAGTGAGACAAAAAGACTGTGGCATTATTTGTTAGCCAAGATACCTGCAGTGAATCACAAACCCAAATCGTTGTCCTACCACATATTTGCAGAAGAAATAAAGAGAAAATTAATGGCGTCAGTTTCTCAGCACTCACAAAATACCAGAGCTCCTTTAGCCCTCCCTGTGCTGCAAAGATGGTGAGAACTTGTGAGCAGGCATGAGAGTGTCCAAACCAGGAGGACACCTTGAAGTTTTCACAGAACTGTAGAAATGCTTGTGGAATGAGGAGCCTACAACACTATTTTCCTTGTTCCCTACGCTTTCTCCTACAAATTAATGGCACCAAAACATTTTAAGTGCCATTAGGAGATCCAGTTCTTAATTTCCTGGTAGTGTTCTCAGGGACATCAAAACTCTCCTTCTGGGTGTGGAAATGACTGGAAATCTACACAGAAGTGATTTACTGTTCTCTGTTGGGTAACATATTCCACCTAGCCCAGTATGGATTGCAAATCCCACTGTCATTGCAGACAAAATGGGATATTCCAAGATCTCTGGAGCAGGGAACCTTACTTAAACCTTTCCTGTGATTCTGATGTCTTGGACAGCTGTAGGCCTCAATATAGCCCACATACGGTATTGTTGAGAAATTTGTCATAAGGGTCTGGGTTTAATCACATAATTTTAACATATGTATATGAATTAGATTGTATTTGAGATACCATCACCTTCAGTATATCTTGAAAAGTACATACATAAAACATAACATTCAAGAAAGTGACTGAGTTCCAGGCTGCAAAACAAAAATTGTATTTCTGAAAGTTGCTTTCTTGAACAATTTCCACCTGCTATGTCTGCAAGTAGTAGTGTTTTAGCATGTTTTCAGCTGCTTGATCACTTGATCATTTCCTCCTCTAAAAGGAGAAAAGTAGGAGAATTGATTGTTCCAGGAGGGAATGTACAATTTCCAGTCTGTGGAGGTGGTCCTGTGAATATGTAGGGATAACTAGAGACACAGTTAAAGAGATCTAGAGTCTTGCACTGGCTTTCACATTAGCTGTCATTAGTATAATAAAGCAGGTGCATTTATCCATCAGAGAACTTGGAGCCAGTAGATAAGGAAGTCAGTAGATCTTAAGTGGTTAGATGGCTTCTGTAATTGTATGTACAGCAAAAAATAAAAGAAAATTCACCTTTCTCCCTGGAATCCCATCAGATCCATCCAGTCCCAAAAGACCCTAGAATAGCAAAAAGTCATTACTTTTTAGAGGCTCCATCTCAACCGAGTCCTATTGTATCAGTCTCCAAATATCTCAGCACCAAAGAATAAAAAGGTGAAACTTGCAAAAGAAGCAGCTACCACTGATTTTCTGTATCTTCCAAATATTAACAAACATAACTGAAAGAATTCAGCAGAATAAGTGATAAAAGACGTCTTATCTCCATTAGCCCTTGTTTTTTTTAATTGGTGGTTCAAATAAAGTAAGCCATGGCACCTCAACTTACTAGGAAGTTAGATAGGTGGTTCACCATTATAAAGCCATGAAACAATGCAATCAAGACTTTCTCTCAATTGACATTTTATTCTGCACATGCAGAACAGAATGTCTTAGTCCTCCTGTTGTGTTTAAGTCTTTCTCTGCAGAGTTATAGCGGTTTGAAGAATCTATAGTTGGCATATAAATGAGCACACATAACTCCCACATTCGTAAACCAATGTTTATTGCTAGCTTGTCCATTTCTTCCCCAAATATCCATGTTCTTTCACAGCTGGTTCTGGCACTGGTTAAGAGCTCCCTAAAGACCCTGGAAGAGCTGTTTATCATCTTTATTTGGACCTCCTGTAAGCTTTCTTTACTATGAAGCTTTCAAAAGAAAAACATAGGCCTTGCAGTGTCAAGACCTCCAATAGACACTTCTGTGTGATGTTCTTAGACTACCTCGTCTGTATTCATCTTTCACCTCACCTTTATCTGAGACTTTACTGCTGTTGTACATGGTGCTAGCTACTATGGCACTCAGTTGTACGTCTGAGACTCGTACATGTTGTGGGAATACTTCTTGTTGATGAAAGGTCCACTTCATGTGTTTGAGAACAGACATTAAAGCACTTTGTGAAGTTACCTACCCTGCCACCCGGTAAGCCAGGTACACCTTTTTCTCCTTTTTCTCCAACACCTCCAAAGCCCTGAGGAAAAATGTCTACATTAAATCTGTGATCTGTTTGAACTGAATTGCACAGCCCTAAGACAAAATGAGCACAAACCCATCCACTAACATAAGCAATACTACAGAGAGACAAGGGGAACTGACTGTTTCTACTGAAACTCTTTTGCCTCAGAAGAAAACCTGTATCAGTCAGACCTGACAGTATGTGCAGCATATTACCACCTTCATTCCCCATAACTTCCATCCATGTAAAACCATGGTACAGTAGCAAATGCAAGCAAGCCCATGCTATACACAGCAAAGTCCTTTCACTGTTACTTTGTATTGTATTTTACATTTAGAAATTATTTCAAATCTGATTTCTTAACAGCAGCTCAAGAGAGCACTCAGAGCATTCTTTTTCATTTCTAACGCCTAAGAACGAGACATTTTCACGCTCAACATTTGGAAATGTTTGCTAGCTTTCCCAGTCAGCAAGAAGTATCAAATCCAAAGACAGAACATCAGGATTTAATTTCAGTGAGAGTTACAGTAGTTAAGCAATTTTCAGGCTTCAGTCTTGAAATATCTTATGGTTGTGGTTAAGTTCACACATATGTTCAAGCCCATCAGCTTCAACAGGCCTCTTGTGATGCATAAAGCTAAACATGCACATAATGGAAGGCATCCAGAAAGGGTAATAACAAACTGTGCTCCATGTACAGTTTGTACATGAACGTCTTTCTACTAAGAACATCTGTACGTTGAAGAAACTGGCAAACAATTTATCCTATTAGTCAGATGTTCCACAAAATATTTATTCCCTAAACTTAATGCAATAACTCATGTTTATAAAAGGTTATAAAACGGGAAATAGCTCTCTGGAATCCAGGAATAAATTGTTGTTCTTGATTCCTACAGAGAAGATGCTAGACATTTTTAAGTTTATGAGCACTAGTGTTGAACAGGCTGTTTTAAACGTGGATATATATAGACAGAGAGAAAGATCTGCATGTGCTTTACAACTTTAAAGCAAAATAACAAAAAAATGTGTTTAGACACAATTAAAGGAAAAATAATAGGATTTTTTTAAAAACCCCTATGTCTAGCTCTCTGGGACATCAAGAAACACTGCCATCAAGTGGCCGTGGAAAGCATATGGCTACTCGCAGCTCTGCAAACAGCAGACTACAATACTGAGATGATGGCTTCTTCGTAGTGTCTATAGTAGGACAGCATTATCTTCTTTGGATCTACAGGATTGAAAACTATCAGGTTACAGAAACAATCTTTAAAAAGTCCTGAAATTTTAATCAGATTTTCAAAGTACTTTGGTGCCTAGAAACTCCTGTAGTGAGCCTGTGAGCTATTCAGAGGGTGTTGAATCATCTAATCCATATTAGGTATATATTAAAAGCTTTCCTCTGTCCTTACCGGCATGCCAGGCAATCCTTTGACTCCAGGGAATCCTTGAGGGCCTGGCTCACCCTGACAAAGGGAAAAGGTAAACACAACAAATCACTGTGCCTGTGAAAGCACGACTTTCCCCAATCCACTCATCATGCTGCTGACTCTTAAGGTAAGGCCTTGTAATTTGTTTGTCATCACATGCCAGACATAGTGTCTATCAGCACAGTGCCAGTGCATGCGACTGATTGTGACCACTTCCCATGGCTTCAAAGACTCCTGCTTGGGAACTGTTGTTCTCCTGTCCTCCACTACTAAAAGTCCAACCAGAAGCACTTTATATTGTCATCTAAGGCACTGGAATGTGCACAGTACTTCATGGAAAGCAGCAAAATAACACATGATGAGATACCACAATGTCCTCACAACCCTGCTTACAAATTCTTGAGTGGTGTTTGTCTGAATCTCACCTCATGCTAAAGTAACTCCACTAAGAAGTCATCTCTCATGACTTAGGCAGGTGCTTAGGCAAGCTCAGACTGGGCTTCCAAACCAGTCTGTATGGGTCCCAGATTAATTCAGTATGCCTAAATTTCAAGTGTGTAGGGAATCTTTAACTCAAGGTCAATACAGCTTTGGTAAAAACACTGAAGAGCTAAGTATGTATCTCAGTAAACATCAAGATAACAAGGAGAGAAATCTGATTATTTCAGAGTAATGTGCATCATAGTCAAAGCTATTGCCTTGACAGCAAAAGAGCTGTAGCTTTTTATCTATTTTTCTAAATGGACTTGAGTTTTTTGCATCAGATGACACAATTTCCTATGTCCAACAGAAACAAACTACAGTTCATTTATTTTTAGGATTAATGATGAAAACTTTTAAATTGCTTTCAGATTTCTACTTCTGAGAGGTATGCAGTCTCCAGCAGTCCACAAAGCTCTGAAGTAAAAATACTTTTATTCAAGAGCCATTTGGCAGAGTAAAATAGTACAGAAAATTATTTTGATTTGGAAATACAATGGCCCTCACTGTCCAGTAATTTCATACAGCCTTGAATAAAGAAGCACAGGAAGAGTTTCTAAACTGAATTTACAAACCTTTTCTCCTTGCTTTCCTTTTGGAAATCCCATGAATTCCAGTATTCCAGTGGATGGGGGAGGACCTGGAGGGCCAGGCAACCCTACATCACCCTATTGGAAAAAAAAAAAAGGAAGCTAGTAACATAGGCAGAACATGTTTTATTTCCTATGGAAGTGGCTTGTGAATCAGAAAAAAAACCTTTCTAATTATATCACATGTACATAATATTTGTGTGACTGAATGCTAGCACTCAAGTTTGGTCATGGAATTCAAAAGATGAGACTGAAAATTATGATCAACAAATATTTGTGAACAAACATTAAATCTGTTTCAGAAGAGTTTTGGATATAAAGCATGGCAAGGAAAAGGAAAAAAAAAAAGACTCATATTTTGAATCAACAGGAAAACATCCCATAAAAACCTTGGGGAGAAATATGAAAGAAAAGAAGACAAAAAATAATTAGAAATGTAGAATGGTGACAATCAATTTCAACAGCAGCAGAATCAAGTCCCAAATGGAGAACTTTGGGAAGCCCCATTATGCCAGTGTAAATTCTCACACAGACTGCAGAACACCCAATCAAGACAGTGAGACTGTAAATCATACATTGATTGACCCAAAGAATATTAAGAATGCCAAAAAAGAATGAGGTCAGTAGAATAATTCAATACAAGAGGTGAAGGTCCACAGAAACTGAAAGACAGAGATTCGAAAGATGTCTAAGGACCTCATGTCTTGATAACCATGAAACTACTGCACTGAATTGAGATTTTCCCCTTCCCCCTCTTTGTCCAGAAAAAGCTCTCATCTGTTTGGGGTTTTTTTGTGTACCAACAGAGAAGGAACCAGCAAGGCTCTTTAGTATTTGGGCTGTCAACCAGCCCAAGAGAAGAAAAAGGAAAAGAAGAAAATGCTAGAATCTAGCCACTTTTTAGAGGACAAAGCTATGATGGAACATTAAGAGTATTATTTCATAACAGAGTAAGTTTCACCTACCTTTTCTCCTTTCTCCCCTTGAAAGCCTAATCCCATGTTACCCTAGGAGAGAAAAAAAACCCAATAACAAATGAATAATAAAACAACAGCAACAGCAGCATCGCTATCATCTAGGCCCACAGCACTGTTCAAAATCCAGCAATCTGATGTAGAAAGAAGACAAGAAAGGTAAATACTTACTTTTGGACCTGGTGGCCCAGGCAGACCCATTGGACCCTAAATGTGAACAAGATCAAGATTTTATTTTTTTTTTACTTAATTAAGATGTACACAATTGGGGCAATGTTAGGATCTGCAATGGTACCTGAACTTTCATCTCTTGCCCCCAAAGCAAAAGTAACTGATACACATAATCTTCTAGTCTCCACATCCATAACAAACAGCATACCCTTTGGTACTGTGGTTAACTAAGAGCAAATTTCAACCTAAAAGCAGCAAACATGTAGTTTGTTTTTACCTCTGCCCAACTGAAACTCTCTTGTAATACCTTGAAAAAGTAACTCTTCAGCATATTTCATGACAAAGGCTCCAGACACAGAAAAGTCAACATATTGCCTTGAGTCCCGAGACAAGAACATGCTTAGAATAGTATAATGTAGTTTTGTAGGCAGCACTGCCAGCCCTCTTTCATGACTGCTACTTTGAACACTGCTCCAGAGAGAAGCCTTCCCTCTTCTGATTATATTGTACTAAGTTCAAGTATTGTATGCTTGAGGTCAGCTGTGCTCAGTCCTTTTCAATGCACACACAACTTTTTCTGCAGGCACAGTCTGAAAATCACTTGGGGTCTCCTGTGGCCCCTGGTGTGATAACTGTGCCAACAGCAGAGGGAGCATTAAACTCATTGCCCATGGTAAAGTGTGGGGAGTGAAACCCATGTTCCTATAATCCTTAGATGGGTAGGATGAGCTCATTAGCCTTCTGGCAGTCATCCTAGGAGAAGGACAACTCTGATTCCAAACCCGGGCAGATGGAGCTCGTTTAGCCCTGTGAGGCCTTCCATTTAAGAGAAGGACACTCTAATAAAACCTATGTCCTAAGGACCTCGCTGCCAGCGTCCAAGCTTGCTAGGCCCTGGCAGATGAACCTTAGGACTAAAGGGTGGGTCCAGCTCTGCGCATGCTGTGTCTCACCTAAAAAGAAATCCATAGCACAGGCTCGAGGGTGCTATCCGCTAGCCTCTTTTTATCAGTGTGCTTGGAAAAGGCGCTGATGAGGAGCATGGGTGGAGCCCTCCCTGGATCTTCGTTTGCGAAGCCTAGCCATACAATACAACTTTTTCTCATTGTCATTACACAAACAGAGATAAGAAGGGAAAACTGCCAACATTTTGAACTGTTCTATCAACAAGTGTAACAGTGGAGGTCTCTTACCTGCAAACCTGGTAATCCTATAGGGCCTGCAGAACCTATTGGACCTGGAAAACCCTTTGGGCCCTGTAAGAAGAACAGAGGACAAATATAGAATGTGTAGCACTTACTCCATCAAACCCCAACCAAAGACAAAGTGAGTCTCAGAAAGCATTAAGTAATATCCCTATATCAAGTATGCCAATTTAAATACTATAACAATCTATTTCATATTATTTGATGTATTTTGAAAATCAAAGTGAGAGAGTTCAGTGGTAGAAGGGAGTTTGAGAGGAAAAAGGAAAAATGGTACAGCATAATAGGAAAAATCTGACCTCATCTGCTATTCATACCATTACAAAGCCAGAATTGCTTGTGCTACTGGTATCACACATGTAAATACACACCCCACTAATTTGAAAAGTGTCCTTGAGAACCAATACAGGAAAAAATTCCTACTTTATAGTCTTTAAAATCATTATTCCCCAAATAAAATAACTTACAGATATTCCATCCAATCCAGGAAGACCATTCTCTCCCTAAAAATTATAAATGCATGAGTAACAATTACACTACGCTACTGCAAAAATCTATAAGAAACATTAAGTTTTGTATAAATAGAAATATTTGCTGTTAGTTAATATTAGATCAAGTGTAAATGGGAAAACTTTTTGACACCTGTGCCTCCATAATTAAACTGGGTAATGGAGAGGTTCCAAAGCTCTGGAGAAATTAAAAGCATTTTATTTATGAGTAACAAGAGAAATTAAAGTGACAGGAAACAAATCATTGTATTAATTACAAAAACACTGGAAAATACATTATAAAAACATTCATTAGAAAGCCACCATAAAATAGGTAAAAGCATATAATTACTATATCAAGTTATCTGCATTGATGCTGAAGTAAATAAATAAAAATCTATTTAACTTTTACCAGCTTATGAGTCTATATAATGTTTTAGAAAAATTTTGACCTACAAAGTCAGTGTGAAAGGCCTTACATGACAGAATAAATTTCTTAGTGTTTTCAATACTTAAAGAAGCAGGAGGCTGCTAAATATTGCTGAATTCAGTACCACAAGACGTATTGAATCCTTTGAAGATTTATTCCAAACCTATAGTACTAATGGCAAAAAAGTCAAAACCATGGTAATTTGGTATTTGTTTCAAAGTAACAAAAAAAATCAAATATTTTACATGAGCATATTAGTTTAGAAAGTAGGAAGAAATTCTTAACAGTGAGGCTGGTGAGACACTGGAACAGGTTGCCCAGAGAAGTTGTGGATGCCAGGTTGGATAAGGCCTTGAGCAACCTGGTCTAGCGGAAGGTGTCCCTGCCCAAGGCAGGGGTGCTGGAACTAGGTGATCTTTAAGGTCCCTTCCAACCCAAGTCATTCTCTGCTTCTATGATATTCAAGAACTTATTTTCTGTTCTGAACAATAAACTGAAATTGTCTATTCATAGTTTGTATTTTCTGTACAGGAAATAAAATTACAGACTTGATATAAAGATTTCAGGGTGAGGTTCTTAGAGAGAGTAAAATCCTGCCTTCACAGTCACGAAGGATAGAATACTATGAGTGCGATATGATATTCATGTATTTAAATTGAGAATATGACTGACTACTTACTAGTACCTCCCAGTTCAAGAAACCACTGGGAGGCAGCTGGGGACGGACAGTAAAAATATTAACATGCACTTGTGGCTCTCCTGAGCTGTTATTTCAATACACTTGGCACATGCAAAGACGTCAGTTACAGGAAAGTTCCAAGTGTAGGTGTAGGGCTCCTCCTTTGCTACATTTGCATCCAGAAACACACATGCTCTCTCATATAAGTTAGGATAAGCTTACAAGGAATTCCTTACATCCATGATTTGACATTCCAAGTGAATGGTTCTAGATCTCCAAAGATAGGTGAAGGACCAGCAACTACACTGAACAGTAACAGAATGAGCAATGTTCCAGGATCCTAGTATGGGGTGAATAAGATCTCTGTAAAGACCAAGCAATTCCAAGTTCTGTGAGTATTCTGTGTTGTCATTAATGAAGTTATTATAAGGCCTTTTTCACAGCTCTCCATTCAGACATACTCAGGACAGCCAAGTCTAACATGAGCAATCTAACCTGCACCACCAGCCCTGCAACCTGTAGGACATCACAGTGTTTTTTGTACTGCATTTTCTCCTGTGTGATGACAAGTCTTACCTTCATTCCTTTAAGACTGCCTTGAGCAAAAACAGGTTCTCCTTTAAGGCCTTTTGGGCCAGGACGACCCTGATTTAAAAACAAACAAAAAACCATAAATTTTTGGAAAAAACACTGATTTAGTTCTGAAGGACTTTATATTCAGCATAATGAACAAGGCAATTCCTGGCTCCAGTAAACTGCAAGGGTACCAGGGCAGATTTATACAAAGAAGCTGTGGTATTATGAGAACTTGAGAATTCCTGTAGCTTTAGAAAAACAACGTTCTGCAAACATTTTCTCTGCTGTTTTCCCATTTATATTTATTTCTCTTTTATTTTAGGCTTTTGACAACTTCTAAGACCCTATTTGAATCTGCTCATATACTTCAAAGGATCTTTGTTTTGTCCTAAGAGTGGAATTTCAAAAAGAAAATTATACCAACTTCTAACAATGCTAATAAACTTTGAGTTATTAGGATTCTTCCTAAGGACTTGGGAGTTACTTTTCCAACAATGGCATGGAATGCAAATCCTGACTTAGTGACTACAAACCACCATATTTGAGTTGGGACGTACAGGCAGCCCAGGTAGCCCAGGAAACCCATCTGATCCAGAAACGCCAGGACTCCCAGTGGTACCATTGCAGCCATCAAGGCCAGGCAGACCTCTAGGTCCAGGCTGCCCAGGGTGACCCTGTGTAAAGGGGAAAAAGAGAGAATGAGGACAGGATACATTATTTATTAGTAATACTGTCCCCAGAAAACTGATATCTTCCAAATGGCAACACAACCCAAAAGAAATGCACAACTCCCACTCAAGTTCAGCATACAACAGACTGCAACAGAACTAGCTTCTTTGGCCAGCATTGTCTGTTCTCCCCAAAGTCCAAATCCTAGAACATTGGCTTCATTCATTTAATTAACTTTTTCTCCAAGGGATCATTTTCTAAAGTACATAACTTGTGCATGAGTAGGTCCCAAAAGAGCAATACTCATCCCACAGCAGTCTGAAATATATGGAATATAGCGACGTAAAACAGCACTCAAGGGTGCACCTGACACTGGGAGTGGAAGCTGCTCATGTAAAAACAAGGGCAGAGGCAGACTCAACAATACTGAGCATTTATAATTCCAATCTGCTTAAAGTTTCAGTGACTATTTTTCCTCTCCAGTGTGGATTCTTTCCTTTTAATAGTTCAACAGATGTTACAGCTCCAGCATGAGGCCATTCAAGCAAAACAGTTTTTCTTGTTATAATAAACCTAAAAGCTTAGGCAAAACAACTATTAAAGACCTAATTACACTAACAGCATTTAAAAAGAATAATTTGTAATGGTAAATTATTAATCAAGCAGAGAAGAATACAATTGTACATAATTCTGATTTCACACCTCTTCTGCCCTGGTATAGCTCTATCGGTTTGACTGCAGTTTACTCAGCAAGGTATTGGGTACAAAGGAGATCAAGTCTGAGACTTCAGTTACACCTTCTTCAGTCTCATGTGGGTTTGTGTAAGTAAAACACAAAACACTGTCAGTCCCATTATCCAGGTTTCAAGCAGCTCCTTATTCTGTTGTTTTTTTCACAGAAATGAGTTCTGTGGCACTGAAAGACAGTGGCAGGAAGGAAAATGAAACTTGTGGAGATACTATCAGTAACTGACAGTACTCTCCCTCCCCTCTGGTACTCCCTGATCTTGATTCATCCCCAAAGTACTTTTATTTGATCCCAAAGATTCATCCTTAAGATATGGCATTAAACAAGTTATGACTCACACTAGGAAAATAAAAAAATAAACATGGATAAAATGGAGATAAAGCAGAACATTAAAAATCCTTCATGCCTGACACTTAAAACAAAACACATTTGTGTTGCTGAAGGTCTTCCAAGTCCAGTAGCATATGCTCTGACCAAACTCAATGAGAACTTCGCAGTAATGTAAAGCCTTTTATCTAAGGATCTTAAAATGCCTTGCGAAAATGTGGGAATGCTATAATCTTCATTTTACGGATGAGAAGCTGGGGGCATACAGTAGCAGAGTGACTTTCCTAAGGATCCAGTGCAACTTAGGCCATAATTACACAAATACTCAAGCTGATCACTGGTGTCAGCACTGCCAGGAGGGCCATTGCACACTCCTGCTTACTCACACCTGCCTCTTCCCTGCGTTGGTATAAGCACAGGCAGAACAGAAGAGTCAGAGCAGGAAATAACTCTTCTGTTCCTTAATGACGTTAACCTTCAGCCAGATGAGTTCCTCAGTCCAGCTCACACGGCAACTGCATTGCAATTTGTGCCAACAAAATGGAGAGAAAGGGAGAGAGCCTAGATCTGCTCTCTGACAGTCAATAAGATGCAAACTAAATGAATGTAAAGTGTGTCTCCACTACAGGATCAAGGCAGCTCATCCAGACAAGTATAAATTTGAGATTAAACAAGGCCTCAGGACATGGAATGAAGTCATCCCATGGCATTACTATCAAGCACCTCTGCATCCACACTACCAGTTGCTGGATGATTAAGATCTGTTTGTCAAAACACCCACATGTGGTGTGCAAGCAGGAACTTGTCACACCATGGTGAAGTGACAGAAGAAGCCTGAAGCACCAATCTATTGCCAGTTACGGTTGTCTCTCATAAATTATTTCATTTGGTTCCCAAAGTTGAAGCAAATCAGTGGCAACCCATCCTCCTCCATCCACATGGGATGTTACAGTCAAGAGCAGTAGGTCTCTGACGGGACAGGCTGTGACTGCAGCAGGATGCCAGTGTGGTCATTGTCTACCAAGTCTTTCACTTTGTTTACAGCGTCAACAAAACCCGAAGCTATGTGAGACAAGTGCACGTGTATCTGGTTACAACATAAGGTGACCAGCTGCAGGATTTAATGAAGCTAAATGGCCAACATCTGCCCCTCAGACCTAGACAACAGGGAGCCAAGCTGCTAAGCCTTTAGTGCTGGCCAAGAGCCAGTCCATGGCAGGCAGCTGACTGGTGGCCTCATGTCTTGGAAAATGCTTTGGGTGAGATCTCCTAACTCTTGGACCAACACAGTCTGTAAGTGGTCCAAAGGGTTTTGGTATCCTCTCAACACATGAGAAGGGCTCACAAAGGCTGGACATCAAGCACACCGACCACAGTGATTTCTTACATGTATCAAATAAATCTATGGCCCTGTCACTTAATCCCATGGTATGCTTGTCTGTGGGTCTGAGCCAAAGCATGACACAGACTGACACACATACACAGTCTCTTTTGTTTTACGAAGAACATCCACAGGATTTCCTGTTTTCTAGCTAATGTGCTATCAGAATTCACAATGTTTTGTTTTAAGAATCTCACCTGAGGCAATACTGAGCACCCACAACTGACTTCCTTGATAGTTGTAAAGTTCTGTCTTAAATGAACCTTTTCCCCAGGGATTTTGAATACTGATTTAAAGAGCTGTTTTGACCTGAAAAATGGGGATTAATAGTTTCATTGCTCTCACCACCTCTAATTCCTGTTTTGGCAGATATGCCAATTCAGCAGAAGTACCTCAACTGACTAAGGCAGAAGACTTTTAGAGGTGTCACTTATATGTGGTAAGTTAACTAGTTTACAGACCTGAGTTAAAACACAGGCTGGAACTCACTTGCGCTCTCTGTTGTCACAACAGGAGACATTCTCTGTGAGACAGAAAAGGAAATCCAAACTCTTCATCTAGGCCCTTGCTTTATCTGACTCTTGCTCATGCACTAACATTGTGATCCCAAGGGGCCTCTTTTCCAAATCAAACAGCACAATGGCTCTCCCAACAGAAGAGTTCAACAAATATTTAGAAACGAATGCAATTAAAGGTGAATATAGAATTAATTGAATAAGCAGTTTCATGGATTGCTATGGCAAAGTGGCCTTTTTACAGCCATCACCAAGTGCTTGCTTTTCCTCTACGAAGGTCACAAAATAGAGACTCTCCACATCACTCTAGCTTTCATAGAACAGACAAGGGCTCACTTCCCATAGGAATATTTCCTTGTAGAACTCCTTGGACAGCTCATAAAAAGCTATCTACATCTCCCAGCTCCAGTTCCAGCTTTTGTCAGAAATGCTTTTGAATTTTGTCCTACAGCAAAAAAAAAAAAAAAAGCTTCTCAAGTAAGGCTAAGGATTTGAGGATTTCTTCCACAGAGTCAGAAGGCTAGTAATAAGCACATGTAGCTGCTGTATTTACTAGGTTAAAGGGTTTAGTCATGCCAGCTCTAAAACATGATTTACTTGCCACACAGCACTCTCCAGGGGAGCTCTGAGGAACACCACTTCCCTTAAGGTCAACAGTGGATTCCCCTCTGAATCACAGTCTTTTAGTCCTTTGGCCATGACTAATATACACCTGCCCACACTAACATACCTGCATACTACAAAGAATCTCTCTTCCTATTTAGATGTTAATTCTTGTGCAGAGAGAGCATTACCTTTTGACTTTTCTCTTGCATGTATCAGCACACACATGTGCTTGCTCTCCTTTGCTCTGCATTTCGTGCATCCATATAATGTGCATATGTTCATATACATTTTGCAATGAACCTAAGCTACTCCCTACCCTGAAATGCCAGTGGCAAAAGTATAAATATTTTCCCAGGCAGTAGTGCTTGCTATTTTCACCCTAGAATGGAAGTATTTATCTCAGTGGCTAGAATGTAAGCAATGTAAGTTAGTCTCCCTTCTCTCTATTTCTGTCCTACATTTGTGGCACAGAAGAGCCACAGTGGTGAGCACTTTGCTGTTCATGACCAGAAAAATCTGCCTTTTTCCCATTAGTCTACCTGCAGAACACTGTAAAGCAGACAGAGTAGATTTGCATATGCTGGAGGCTTTGAATCCTCTCATCTACCTCCCCTACTCTCCTTGGAATGCCTGTCGCTGCCAACTACCTGGCAATGGCTGTTGCTGTATCTCTGTCTCCCCTCATTGTTGGGAATCCCCTTTCTTCAGACACTCATCTGAAAAAGTACCCTGAGAACAGCATGTTCCCGCAGTGTGTTCAATTAAATTAAGCATTATGGGAACAGCTTGTTCTTTTCAGAACTAGAGTTGGCTGGTGGGAAAATGGAAAAAAATAGCAGCAAGGGAGTAGAGCAGGAGAGAAAACAGGCAAGGATGAGCAGAGGGGGAGAGAAGGACAAGGGCCAGGAAGAGTTGGAATCAAGCAAGCTCATTTACAGGGCCAACTCTGCATTTTCAGCCAATCTATCAAAACAATACAGGTTTTGATAGGAAATAAGAAAACAGTTCAAATGTTGGAGCTTGTGGCCAGCTAAGGAAGTAGAGAAGATGAGAAAGAGTATAGTATGAAGGCACAAGGACAGAGATAATAGAAAAATGTCATCAAGAAAACAACAATGAAAGAATTCTAATACCAGAAGGAGAAAGCAGGGTGAGCTAAATTGTGTAGAGAGAGCAAGGAAGTTTGGGGCAATTCCTAAAGCTGACCCACCAAAAACTCCCCTGAGGTGAAGTATCTCTATAAAATCTTTGCAAAAATCACCAGGGAAAACACCAAAACAAAAGAAAGCTGGTCAAGACACTCTAGGCTTATAATGCTTTGTATGGTAGAGGAAACAACTGTCATTGGAATGCTGAAGTTCTAAAGAATGGTCAGAGAAAGTGGTCACCTACCCCTATCATCTGGAGAACACAGCCATTATCACTTTCCTGTCTTAGGTTTCTGAAAGGCTCAGATTTAAAATGGAGCTGGCACCTAGTGGAGAAGCAAGGATTCACTGGAAGGCCTGGGCTCTAATCGTTTTCATTCACACCACAGCAAAAGAAGATTGAAGCAGACCTGGTAACAGTTATTACCTAGAAGCCAGCTATTACAAAGTAAAAGGGAACAATCTGCTCTCTGTATCCATGATGAGAAAGATAAGAACTAAGAGGTTTAAATGAAAGAAAGACTGAAGTTAGACATTAGCAAAGCTTTTCTGACAGAGTCTCCACCATTAAAAAGTTCTAAAAATTGGTTAGGGAACACATACTGGAAATGTCTTGAATCACAGCTGATCATACCTGTTTCATCAAGCCCTTTCAATTCCATAAGTCTATGATTTTATGATACACTGTTTTCTAGATATGGTGCTGAAAGAAAAGCTTATCAATGATGCAGTGGATCTTCATTTGGTATATCAACTTCCTATCATCCCACAATAGGACCCAAATCTCTTACAAAAGAGCATCACCAGGTAGACTAAACACTGCCATTTACTTTCAGAGAGAAGCAAGGACTTACATGGTACATTATACATGTGCTAGGATAGTCTCATTGTACTTATGTGCTTTTGGTTGTGACTAACATTCTGGTGATTTATATTTACATATGGAAACTTACTGGGATCCCGTTGATGCCTTGAAATCCAGGAACTCCCATTGGGCCCTGAAGAAAAAGAATACACATTATAATTCACATCATCAATCTGTATATTTGAGTTACCTGTGAAATACTTTTCACTCCAGCATTCTCAGTTGTGGACTTCAGCTTTCAAAACAAAAAGGAGCAAACCATCTCATGCAGATTCTCTCTAGCCACAGAAATCAGTGAAGATAGAAACTGAACATCTGAGCTTGACTGCATGCCAAATGAGTGTTTCAGGAATGTTTTAATCAGGCAATTTAAAGTAAAAATATAATCTCCTACTGCACATCTGGAAAAAACAAGATGCCAGGAAAATAAACAATATAGTATAAGCTTAACTCTCAGTGTCAACATTTGACCTTACCAGAGTTTCAAGAGGACTTACAGGTTTTTCTGTCTCTACTTGGATAGCATCACCCAGAGATAAGCAGGCCACTGTATTAACTTCAGACCACCCCTGGCTGAGTTGCAAGTAATAATTACTTTGCTGGTTCTACTGCTTTGCTCTGGATAGTAGCAAAATGCTGTATAAGCAGAATATACAGCCTAAACTGCTCTTGCTTTGGAAAGGCAGAGTATGTTGCTTCCACGAGGGATAAAGAGACAGAAAAAAGGTGACTAGAACTCCAACATGTTGACTAATATTAAATGAAAAGAGGGTGTTAACTGCAGCATATGAAAGTACAATTAAGCCAGTCTTCGTTTAGCTAGCTCACCTATCAATAGCTGGGAAAACATGGAAGAGAAACTCTGCCCTGCAGGCCCTAGTATCTGAACTGTCTGTTCTACATTTGCTGTTCTGCCCATTCTTGCACACCGCTTTCACTGACATCCATTAGTCCATTTAACATGACAGTTTATAATATTATTCCTGTTATAAATAACTTTGCACATAAAAAAACAAACTGCAGGTTTCATTTAGTACCTATTCGTTTTGCTTTTCTAGACACCAGCTGAGGATCTTCTACACAGGAACCAGATACATGTATCTCTGAACGTAGTGCGAATAACACCCATCTATCCCTAGGCATCTGAAGTGAAAGCCTGCTTGCCACAGCAATACTCACTTGGCTATGGCTCATTGACCAGGATGGCTACAATATTGAGCAGCGCCAGGAACTGTATTCTCATTCAAAAAAATAAAAGTAGGGTATTCTCAAAGATACTAGTAAAATGCTGTTGTGTTCTTACCCCTGGGAAGATAGTCCAAGATGATCTTTATTCATTCAAATATATATGCAAGACCACAAATCTATTGCAGGGACAGAAAAGTCATAGTTGATCCTACCTTGTCACCTTTCTGTCCAGCTGGTCCAGGGGGGCCCACTGCTCCTCTCTCACCTTTAGCTCCTGGTAAACCTTCTGGGCCAGTAAATCCAGGTGCACCTATTGCTCCTTGAAGCCCAATTGGTCCTGGTCGACCCTAAAACACAACGAAAAATAAGTCAATGCACCATGTTCACAAACTCTTTTGCAAACACTACCCAAGTCAATCTTTAATGCAGTTTCACAGAATCATAGAATCATCATGGCTGGAAAGGACCTGCAAGATCATCAAGTCCAACCGATAGCCCTACACTACTGCTATCCCAAAACCATCCTTTGAAGTCCCACATCTACCCGTTTCTTGAAAACCTCCAGGGATGGTGACTCCTCCACCTCCCTGGGCAGCCTGGGCCAACACTGCACCACTCTTTCAGTGAAGAAATTTCTCCTTATATCTAACCTAAACCTGCCCTGGTACAACATGAGCCCATTCCCTCTGGTCCTATTGCTAGTCATAGTGGAGAAGAGGCCAACACTTGCCCATCTACAACCTTCTTTCAGATAGTCAACGAAAGCAATAAGGCCTCCCCTCAGCCTTCTCTTCTCCAGGCTAAACAGCCCTAGCTCCCTGAGCCTCTCCTCTTAAGGCCTGTTCTCCAGACCCCTGATCAGCCTAGTTGCCCTTCTCTGCACCCTCTCCAGCACTTCCATGTCCTTCCTATACTGCAGTACCCACAACTGCACACAGTATCCAAGGTATGGCCTCACCAGTGCCAAGTTACAGAGGCAAGATCACCTCCCTGTTCCTGCTGGCCACACGATTCCTGATACAAGCCAGGATGTCGTTGGCCACCTTGGCCACATGGGCACACTGCCCCAGGTCCTTCTCTGCTGGGCAGCTCTCCAGCCACTCTTCCCCCAGCCTGTATCACTGCCGGGGGTTGTTGTGACCAAAATGCAGGACCCGACATTTGGCCTTATTAAAACTCATACAATTAACCTTTGCCCATCGATCAAGCCAGTCTAGGTCTCTCTGCAGTTTGATACCTCTCAGGGTAGATGGGACATCCTAAAGTTTTCTCTGTACATTTTCATATAAAGAGTTTTTAGAGATTATTTCAGGTAAGCCATGAATAACAGTAAGAAATCTCTCCTTTTTTCCCAGAACATTTATTGCTACTCATATCATTGCAGGAAGGAACGGGGAAGACAACAGTGTTTTGAGATCAAACTGGCTGCTGCTGCTTAAGTTTCTACCTGTTTGCAAGTTGCAAAGCACAAAAGATTTTGCTTCTGCTTCAGATCAAGCACAACAAAAAGATAACACAGGGTGCAAGTCTGAAAGCACACTTTGGAGTATTTGAGACTAGTACAGTGGTTGGATCAAGATTGGGATCGATTCCACTGTGCTCTCCTGGTTACCTTATAGACGAGGTGTGGATTTTGATTTCTCCAACACGAAAAGCAGGGTGCAATGACTGAGCAATGCCCGAAGATGGCAGCCTTTTCTACAACTGCAGAGATTCGTAAGTGACTGATGAGCTTCCATTGTTCTATCACTACGTGGATGTACAGAGTAGTCTGGTACTTGTTTCTGAAACAAGCCAATGCTCAAAAAGTTTTCCTGTAGGTGCTCTGATTTTTTATTGGCCTCAGAAGCTCTTGACAGCTAAACACTTAACACAGTTTTGTGTTAACATTTTTGTGCTTCTCATTTGGTTGATTTTGAGAGAATCTGAAATAGATCAACGGAGTCTAAAGTTCCAAACTATGAGTAGAAAATGGCAGTTTAGGGCTATGCTTTCTACTAGCAAAACTGTCAGTGGATTACACGGAGTTATCCAGGCAAAGAATAAAGCCTTAGGTTAAAAGGTATAGAATGGAGCAGTAAGTCAAGGAAAAAATAAATCCTCCTCCTTTCGATTTTCCTCTACACTCAGGTTCATGGTAGTGTGTTTCCCTTCTATTTCCCTAACTCCTTAAAACAGCAGAAGGAATGCAGCTCCCTGCTGCAAGTGTTTTAGTAGTCTCAGCTGGAGACATACAAAGTCCTGACTCTGTGCCCTGGCAGGTAAAAGACTTTACAGTTAATTTAAAAATGCATTTCGCATGTTAATAATCAAGTGAAGTAAAACAAAAACAACCTGTAACGGATTTTAATAATTCTTCTTCCAGGATCATTTCTAGTACTCATTTAGGCTAAACCAATTCATCTCATATTTCATCCTTCTCCACTGAAGCAGTTTTCTTTTAAATGCAGCAATTCTCCCATGTCACTCTTTCTGTTGTTGATTGTTTCATCCTGGCCTTTTAACTGAGGTCAAGTGCATGTTTTATATTTCATACCTTTTCTGTCTAGACATTACCCATACTGTGCACTTCCAGAGGCACCCACTCCCATCTGAAAAGGCTTTTCTGTTGATTATTTTTAGCTTTCTTCACTCTGGGCTAATTATCAATGGAATCTTTTATATTGGGAAGCATATGATCACAAGATTAATCCCCAAATCTTCAGTGGTCCTTAGCAACTGTACACAATAAGAAACATGTTAGAAAAATCACATGCTTTTGCTCTCACTTTCAGTCTCAGCTTTAACTTCTTAATTTCACATAGTCACAAGCCATTCAGAGTCTTTCAAGCAGTATCTCACTTAGCAGACACGGGTTGTGGGCTGTTTCCCTCCAGGCAGCACAGCAGCAGAGAGACACAACCTAAAAATGGGCAGTTACTTTTCTAGCCAGTCACCACCCACAAAAGCAACAGCATCCAAGAGTCCACCAAGGCTTCTAGAGAAAATACCCTGTGAATTCCTCACTGGTTTGAATTGCTAACAGTTCTGTATTCAACCGGTTTGATTGCCTGGTTAATGACAGTGTTTCACAATGACTAGAACTGATATGAATTAACATTTTAGGAGGCTTTTGTTTTGATATGCTGCAGGTCACTTACAGGAATATATCTAGATGAAACAGTAAAGACCAGTAACTACACATTTTGCTTATGTTTGGTTATGTAGCTCTCTGACAAAAGAATTGAACACCTTCTCTGTGATTTCAGGGCCCATAGGTAAAAAGCTGTCTTCTGCCTTATTGCCATACAAGAAAGATTTTAACAGCACTTAAGATTTTGTCTTTGCCTTAGAGTATCACTAAACCATAAAGACACAATGAAGTGCCTCTAATCTCTCTGATAATGTGATTATGCTATGATAATCAGGCTCTCAAGAATGCCTACTGTTTCTTTTGAAGTCTGTGTGGATGAAAATCATGTTTTCTATGCTGAAACAAAGGCCTTGCCTCCACTGCTAAAAAAGTTGCATTTTTCATCACTCAGTAGCACTCCCATGAACTGTGCCAAGACAAAAGCATTACAAAGAGCCGGCACTGTGGTGTGCAGGAGCAATTCCAGGATAAAAGCACAATGAAGGCTCAGGTTTTACTACAAGGTAAACTTACAGGGTTCAAAGCCAGGCAGAACTACTGTTTGACCTCAGTGAGTTTACCTTGTGGTAAAAAGTTAAGTACCCGGTCTTTACTGTGCTTTGGCATTAGGATTGCTCTTACATACCTAAAGAATAAAACATTCTCAGCACTGAGGGCAAGGTTAAACATAAAATGTGTATTACATCAAATAAAAACTACAGTGAATCAACAGAGCTCCCTATTTTTCACCTTTATTGTTTGATATACGTAGTCCGGTAGCCAGTAGTATGCAAATAGTATCATTTTGGTGTTTCCTGGCTCTATGATAACTTTTTTTAAAAAGAAGAAAATTATAGAATGCTAGTAACACCAAGCAAGGACAAAGTCTATGAAATTACTGTGACTTGTGAATGTTTCTCAAATGCGCACTAGAATTTCATATATTTGAAAACCAATGACCCAATTTCTCAAACATATTTGTGCTTTTACTACACAAGCAGTACCAAAAGAGATGTCTCTCTCTGTAATGAATATGATACTGGTAAATAATTGCATTATTTTGTCATATACCATGGTGTTTCCATAGATAAGTTCAGGATTTTAACCAAGTTTGTGCATTTCTGTTACGCACTTAGCCACTGCAAACCATTAAAAATACAGAAATATCTGAGACATTCAGGTTTCCATTCTCAATGTGTGCTATCCGAGAAGAAAAAATGGCTGGGATAGGAACCTCTCATTGCATCACCACACTGCAGAAGGGGGTAAACCAAAATGGCCTGAAAATGTAATTTGATGGCAGTGTCTTTCAATACGGGAAAGGTTCTGCAACATGTATCCTTCTTCCCTTCACCCTTTTAATTCATCTGCATCCAAGGAAGTCATTAGGAAAGCACAGCACGGTGGGTAATGATACAGCCTCTCTACTGCTACACAAATACATCACAGTTTCTCTATTGTCCCTACCCCTTCTGCCAACTCTAATACCCCACATAAATTTTTGCCCACTGAAGCAGAGCTGCTACACATAGCATTGCAAATTCCAAACATTTTTTTTTTCCCATTGCCTCTGTGAGCTTGGAGAATTAAGTGTAAATCTATTTGAATTGCTTATGTGCAAAGGAACACAAGTGACAGTGGTATAGAACCACGGGACATGCCCCTTATTTAGAGGACAAAAAGTATTACAAGTCCTTGGTTATTTAGGGGACAGTTCTACTAGCATTACTCGCTAACAAATAGTAGCTCAGTGACTATCACCAAAAAAAAGAATACTGCAACTTACAAAGCAAAAAGTAAGTTTAGCAGGACTAGTAACTAAGCAGAATACTACTGATTAGGCAGGGCAGAACTGATCCCTGCTTCACTTAGTAAATAAGCAGACTGCCATATTTCAAGCAGCAAAGCATTATTATTATTTTTCTAAGGAAAACTAAGGTCCAGCATATGAAAAGAGCAACTAAACTTAAAGATGTTCATGTTTTCTCAAACTAACACAGCTCCTTCTCTATGAAAATTCAGTGATGACATTTTAAAGAAAGGTCTTAGTCATGCTTTCTGTTTCTTCAACCATTATTTTCCCCATAAACAATGTTTTATCAACACAATATATTGCTAGTGACAAAAATTTACAAGCAAATGTCTTCTAGTCTGAAGCATCTTATACTCAGTTGATCACATTAAGGCAAACCAAAGAGTCAAGCATTAAATCATTACAGTCTTAAAGATGTATGTTCTCATATAGTGCACACACTAATCAGAATCCAGCCTGAAACTTTCAAGGAAGATCTAGGTACCTGATTCCCATATCATACAGGATAGCCTGCACATGGAACAGATCCTTGGAGATGCTGTCACACAGGTGAATGGCATGATCCATATAAATCATGGCCATTCTCCCTGATCAGAGATGCCACATTACAATAGGCGACACAACTCTTGCCAAACTTGGATGAAGGGTCTGTATATGACTTAGTGGTTGAAGGCAGCAGTATCTGTTAGTGAGCAGCATGACCTTGGGCTAACCATTTCTGCTCTCCACCTCCATCCATTTCATCCCTTCTCCTCATCATGCTGCCTTGCCTTTGCTGCAGGATTCCTGCAGCAGTGGTTATCTCTTCCTGGATAGACAGTGCCTAGCACAAGAGAGTCCTGGTCTCAAGTGGGGCCCCACAGTTCTACTGTAATAATAGTAATTACTGATGAAAAACCCTAAATTACAGGTCAGGTATCCAGTGCCCTGCTCACATTCCAGAGTAATTATTTTCCCTACTGAAAAATGCTTTGTACTTTTAAAGAAAATTATTCTTCAGTTTTTCTTCTAAAAACTTATGGAAAGTCTTGTTCAAAATGGCTTATTTATTTCTGGCATATAATTTACTGTTCCTCTACACAGCTTGCTATCCACACAGCAGGAGGTGAATACACAAAACTTTATATACACATAGAAATAATGGACTGGAAAAAACCATCCTGTGCAACAAGCCTACTTCATTCAGCACCATCCCAAAGATCTCACAGTGTTTTGTTTGGTTGTTCTGTTTTCTAAGAAAGGATATCAGGGTTTGGTTGTTGGTTGTTGTTTTTTTTTAATTTAAGAAAAGAGACAAATTATTCCTGTACCATGTGAAGTTCATTAATATCATAATTTATTTTAGAAGTTTTCTGTTTCTGTGAAGCAGTGCTTGGCATGCTCACACTGCAGACTGTCAAAGCTGCTCTGGCATCTCAGGAGTAATCTTTTAATGTAGTAATGAGCAACTGCAGGCTGTTTTTCATAATAATTTCCAATTTTAGTTCATGGGATAAAGTCCATTTTCAAAAAATATTTCTGTTATTTCCATTAAGCCTGACTAGATAGGACCACAAGTAGAAAACCTAGCTGATAAAACAATGTGTGTGCATATGTATATATATATTTATGGGTTTACACTCAAGTTTTAAACTGCTTTTAAAAAAAGAAAAAATTTTCATTCCATAAACCATTTGCTTCCTGAATCCTGTATTTCAGTAACATAAATAAGTTGCAATGGAATGTTTGCCACATTATAAATATAGAACTGTATATAAAACCTTGACTTTTTTTTAAAGTTATTTTAAAATATAATTATTTTTAAATTGAGTATTTAAGTATCTGAAAAGTTTCTTCTTTAGAATGTTCAATTTCCAGTTAATAACTATCATGGAACATCCTGATCCAATCAATTCCACACATTTGCCATTTCTGTTTATAGCACAAAGAGACCACATACTGTTGTGTTTTTCCCCATCACAGACAATGCCAGGAGTGACTCAGTGTTAAAACTAAGTCATTATTCCATTTTATACTTTATAAACTTTAAAGAAACTACTTCTTCAAAAAAGAAGAAGTCCAAAAGGATGACTTTAACTCAGATTGCTTTTTTGCTTTGATGTACTGAAATGCCCAAGTCAGATAAAGTAGGAGCATGTGGAAAGGCTCCAGGCCACAGAGAATACAGATAACACCAAAGTAAGTGAAAGCCATTTGTGGGCTGTAACATCTGTGTGAGATGTGCCAGCTAGCCCATAGCCTTCCTGTGCAGCACTCCAGAGAGAGAGATCCATCTGTAACACTGAGCCTCATCCAGAATGATGGGCACTAGGGAGAGATAAAGATAACAGTCATGGGAATTTTTTTTAAATAAAGAAAAAGCAGCAGGATTTGTAGAACCACAGAATGGTTTGGGTTGGAAGGGGCCTGTAAAGGTCATCTAGTCCAATCCCCCTGGAGTTAGCAGGGACATCTTCAACTAGAGCAGGTTGCTCAGAGCCCCAGACAATCTGACCCGGAATGGGTCCAGGGATGGGGCATCTACCACCTCTCTGGGCAACCTAGGACAGCATCTCACCACCCTCAGCGTAAAAAATTTCTCACTTCTATCTAGCCTACATCTATTCTCTTTTTGTTTTAAACCATCACCCCTTGTCCTATCACAACAGGCTGTGCTAAAAAGCCTGTCCTCATCTTTCTTATAGGCCCTTTAAGTACTGATAGGCAGTAAAGTCTCCCCTTCTCTGGGTTGAACAACCCCAATCCATCAGCCTCTCCTCACAGCAGAGGTGTTCCAGTTCCTGGATCACTTTTGCAGTCCTTCTTTGGATCCACTCCAGCAGCCCTTCCCTACGCGGAGGACTCCAGAGCTGGACCCAACACTGCAGGTGAGGTCTCCCCAGAGGTGAGAAGAGGGGCAGAATCCCCTCCCTTGCCCTGCTTGCCTCACTGCTAGGGATGCAGCCCAGGACTTGGTTAGCCTCCTGGGCTGTGAGAACACATTGCTGGCTCATGTCTAATTTTTCTTCCATCTATACATTAAGTCTTTCCCCACAGGGCTGCTCTCAATCCCATCATCTCTCAGCCTGTATGCTTATGAAGCATGGTGATGACTTAGATTGTATTTCAATTAAATGAATAACTGTTCTGTGAGAACTATGAGCTAAAGCTTATTTTTAAAGAGCTATGCTGTATTTGAATGACATTTACTTGCCCTTTTCATGACCATCACTCAGAATTATGCCTTTATTCCAGCAGGAACTGTGCAAAACAACTATCATGATTTGCAAAGACTAGACACCAATAAATTGCACCCCAGAGTATTACCAGCAGAGGTGATCATTCCTCAATCCCCAGGTTACGTCTTGCTTGTTCAAGTTAGTTGGCCATGAGGCTCAGGTGATACATGGTTATCTGAGATGAACATTTCGGTACTTGCCACAGCAAAAGGGTTTTTTGTTAGCTTGACTGATAACTTCAGGGGTCTTTTTATGTTTTAAACTGGAAGGGCAACACTAGGTTCATATATAAATGGAGAGCAACTCATGTAGACAGTATACAAGACTGACAACTGGCATTGCTCCTCTGAAATCAAGCACATGCTGAAGCCTGACCTAGAGGCAACTGAGAAAATGAGGCATGAAGGAGGAGGTGAGTACCAGAAGGCAGGAACCACTCCCACACCTCATGAAGCTCTGGCATTACACTACACTCATCAACATTCCAAAAAGTGGGGCTTATATTGAAAGGAAGGATTACATGATTAGGAAATATTAGCAAAAATGTTGCAGCCAGTGAGGTCTAACTGACTTGAATTTACTTACGAACTAAGCAATTTTTTTTATTTAACAAAAGAGCATATAGTACAGCCAAAAGTTTGAATGGTTTATGAGATTTTATGGTCTTCTGCGACCTCAGTTCATCTCCTCTCCCTCAAGTCTTCAGTGCCTAATCTCTAAAAAATGTTTTAGAAAGCCCTTACAGTTCCTCGACCTGTTCACATAGGAGAGCAGCTGTCATAACATTTTCCTGCCCTTAGCTGAGGGAAGGGCACTTCTGATTATTGTGTACACCTCCTGACAGCAGCACAAGTCCTGAGCTGAATTTTAATACAAAAGAATTTGTTATTTCACTAGACAACACAGGGTTTCTCTAGAACCTCTCACCATTTTCCTGATGGCTGTAAGGGAAAGCAGACAAGGTAGCATATGCAAAGCATTTTTTTTCCCCAGAAGGCTCACAAGTCATCTCTGGTGAGAGCATGGCAGTAGAAGATGACCAATGACACCTCCTCAGCACTCAGTCCCCAAAGCAGGAAACAAGCTGAATGGAAACTGAGGGTCCTAGCCCCTGACTCTTCCAGCTTTGGTTGCAGGGCATTTCCTTAACCATACTGAGCTGGCTCTATTACCAACTAATTTTTGCCTGTTACAGACTGATAAAGCCTTTTACAGTGATACAGAACAGCCGGTATCTACATCACTATTGCTCTAGCAAAGGATCAGCTAACTGGTTATAATTAGTTTTCATGTTTACTGAAAACTGTGTGAATTAAAAGAATAATTAAAATTGCTTCCTTCTTGAGTAACCCATAGTGATATGCTACACAAAAGTATGAACTGCAGAGGAGGGCAGCCCACAATTAACCACCAGCTTTGCTTTCCTCTTCTTCAGCCTTACTATCCTTACTTTTGGCAGTACTTTTATTGTGCTCAGAAATACTTTGCAGCCTGCTTTTACATTTTGTTTAAAGTTATCTCTTACTCAATAACTTGTTTTAATCAGACAACCAAATGGGATCACTTAGTTTTATCTTGTGTTTTAATTGTTTCTATCTGTTGCTTTTCATGTGACAAACGATATGGATGAACTTCAGACAGACATTGGGGTTTATTAACTGAGCTTATACAACTTCCAACATCTGGCTAAAGGCTTTGCAGTATGTACTGCGTGTATATATATGTATATACTATATATATAAATAATATATATAATTATATATTTATTAATATATATAGTATATACTCTCTCTCTATATATATATAGTCTCTCCAACAAATCTGCTAAGATCAGCCGCCCAAGAAACTACAGCTTCTGTCTCTTCTTAGATACACCCTACAACACAATTTCTTCAGGGATCTGAGGATCATGAACTCATGAGGAAAGAAGAACACACAGTGTTGTGTTATTTTCCCTTCCAATAATCCCTAGGGCCCTACAGAACAAACCCAACAAGCCTGATGTGTTTCTAAAGAGCTGTTTAAGCAAATGGCTACAGTGAACTTTTCGCTACCTCCCCTCTGGCTGGCATTTCCAAGCTGCCTTCTTCATGGACTCAAGTGACAGAAGATTCATTGTTGCAAAAAAATGTTGTCAGTAGAAAATTAGCTGTATTAAGTGTTGTACTGAACAAGTGAAATCTTGCCAGTGTTAGGCCTGTTAAGACTATTAAAGGGACATTGTATCTAGAAAGGCAGGGAGGGTTCAGCCACATGCTGAAGCCGAACAGACTCCAAACCTCCTCAGGGTCTGCTGCCTCCAGATCTGTTAATTTGCTTTGGGCTCCTCTCCAGTTCTTTCTTTTACAACACACCCAATTTTTAAATTTCTAATTTAAAAGTGAAAAGTTAGTGTTTCCTCAGAGACAGAACAAGGATGTGGGCAAACAGGAAGAGACTATCCATGCCAGCATTTGCCCAGAAAAACGACTCTTAGTAGATAGGATGGTTTAGTCTTCCCTGTTGCACTGGGGCAGAGTCACAGACGTTCATGCATCCCACAATGACAGTGGCTATGACAGTCCAGCCTGTGCATTGAGAAGGCAGAAGTTCAACTCTCTAAGAAGCAAATGAGCAGGAGGCACTGCATATCTCAGTGGCAAACTCACACACAGATTCTCTCTCTATCAGCCTCTACAGCACCCATCCAGAGCTGAGGGATTTTGAAAATGGAAGACAGACAGGAAGGAAACAGGGCACTGATAATAAAAAGGTCAAAAGTACCTCTCCACTGGCTCACATTTCCGAATACTACATTACAACTACATTTGACTACTTTTCTCTTTCTGACTGGGAACTGGAAATCAGGAGCAGTCAAGACACGTCCTGCTCCCTCAATATCTCAGATATAAGGAATAGACTGAGAAGCATGAGATGAAGAGATGGAAACAGAGTTACAGAAGCCTCTTCTAAGTGATACAAAGAGCTTTCCATTTCCCTCTTGATGTGGGAACAGTGTCCTCTTGCACCAGAGCTTCCCCAAACATGACATTCAAACACTAAAGAAAAGAAGAGGGATTGAGAAACTAGTAATGAAAAAAAACCAAAAATCCCTTGAGGTTTCTATACATGGAAACAGTTACAGAGCTCTAGCAATCACTTGCTTTACATGATGCCTTCTTGGCCTTTCTGAAGAGCCTCATGTTAGAGACAATAAGTAGTTCATGAACCACTTAGAAAAACTCCACTCACAAGAGCTCTTTATTGCAGTTTCAGCTACAGATAAGCTATAGCTTAAGTGTCTATCAGCAATAAAACCAAATTCCAATTCTATTTAAATCCTGGTAATTACTCTGGGGAACTCACTTCCACAAGATACATCTAAAACCAACAAATCAGGAGTATTTTTACAGGAATAGCCACACAGAGGAGAAGAACATGGACAAGTACAAGGGAAATTGCAAAAATGTCTGTTAAAGACTTATATCAAAGATTTAATGCCTCATGCACTTGTAAGCTTGTGAGATGCTGAGATAGATGAAGTTAAAATCTGAACCTTTCCTCTAAATTAGCTAGCAATCCAAGTCATAGTCTAACCTGTTCTGGACCATGATCTTACAACTGCTTTTTTAGTTGCTTTTATCATATTGGAACATCTAATTATTCTATTAAATTTCACTGTTACACAGAAAATATGTATCTATAAATTGCCATAAGCAAAGCAATGTTCCAGAAAAACAAATTTTTTCCCTCTGTTCTTACTGATGCATTACTTATATCCCTTCCCCTGTCCAACATTCAGTTTTTATGTTATTACAATAAAATTATAGTACTTTCTACAATATAATTCTGAAACCAATTCTGAAACTGGTATCTGTTCTATGCAGTGTGAAGCTACCTCTAAGCCCTACTACTGTATCGTGTATTAACATTATTCATCTGGTGGATAAAGTATCCTTTTTTTGGAAAAGAAAAAAACAAACCACAAAAACCAATAAAACAAACAACACCCCAAAAAATCAGACACACATTTAGAAAAGTATCCATTTGAGTCACCAGACCATGTTCCACATGCTAAACACACTGTTTACAAGAGAGAAACACAGCAAAAGTTCTCATTATCCACTAAGGTCATTCAGCCCCAAAGGATGCTCCTAGTTAGAAGGCAGGCAATGAAAGTAGGCCATTCACAGATCTGGCCGGTGAGGGGTCAGTGGCAAACAATAGATTCTCTGCAAGCAGTTTCCCTTACGTTTTGCCTCCCATAGCCTTCCCAGCATGTTCCTGGCACTTCAGAAAGGTCTGAGCAGCTTTCCTTGCACGGGGTTTTGCTAAAAACAAAATTATCTGTTGGAACAGATAATATTAGTCAAGATTTAAAACTCACATGGGAACCATTTGCTTATCCAAGATAGCAGATTTAGAACAAAAACTCTTCCCAGAGACCTGTTACACAGCAGAGCTGAGCAGAGTTTTGCAAACATGTAAACAATTCACTTTAAACAGAATAATGGGGTCTGTGGATTCTCATCTACAAGCTGCTTGGAAATACACAGACTGAAGTAGGAGTGGAGGGTAGTAGAGGCCTGCAAATCTACAAACATAACATTTGGCAAGATTCCAGTTATCTCTAGAGGCTTAAGCAGAGCAGGTCCAGGCAAAATCTTACTGCAGTGTCTGATAACAAGAAGCTTCAGTCAGTCAGTGGCTGGTTTACTAGGCAGTGTCAGAGAATAAACTGCAATTAGTAAAGACAACTTCCAACCAAAGGCAGGGAGAGAAAAAAATAAGAGGATTTTTCATTTCTCCTAAACAAGAGTTTCATATTGATCAAGATAAGGACAGAAATGAACTCTTCACCTACTTGAATTCCCACTGGCTAAGGTATATAGAATAAATGATTAATTCCAATGTTGCTTGTCATCACATAAATTGTATGTTTAAGTCCTTGGACATTTACTGCGTGGCTGTATTAACACTCCAAAAAGCTTCATTCATTTGTTGGTATAAACCACACTTCCAGTCTGCTTAATCTTTGACAGACAGGTCTCATTGTCCTCAAAATCCCTCGCTACACAATACAACAAAGACTTAAATGACTCTCTAGGCCTGCCCTGCTACCCACACTGCTCTGCGCTTCCTGCCCATAGAGCCCTGGAATTCATGACTATGCAGATTACTAAACTACACACAAGGCCAGGGATTAAGCATGGCTCTTTGTATGGGAGCATCTGAGGTCTGGAAGAAGATTTTACCTGTCACGGTCAGTGCTCATTGGGCCTTGATGGGAGACAGAAGGAAGCAGCGCAGAAGATCACAAACACTGCTGTGTGATAATCAGCGATCTGTATATGATGACAGAACAACCTGACTGGTGCTGTCCTGCCCACAGGTCTAGGGAGCTTTGGACAGACAATAACCAGCCCACTACTTCCAAAGCAGCTCAGAAGCTTCTTCCCTCTTAAAATAAAAGGAGAAAATGTTCCCTGTTCTGGCAGATAGCAAGCCGGATAATGGCCTTCACTGCACCCAAGCAGAGCTGAAATGTCTAGGGGTTAGGAATGCATCCTGCAGTTAAGCAAACACACCAACTAGCCAAAGGGAGGGGTATGGTAGCTCTTCACTTGTTTCAAAGTAGCTGCTAATCAAAGCTTCTAATTGCTTTCAGAATGCTTAATAAGAGTTACACATCAAAAAAAAAAAGAAAAAAAGGCTTGAAATAACAGCATAAATTTAAACACCTCAAGGATATCAAATACCTTTTATCCATATATACATGCAAAAGTCACATTGCTTGTCACATGAAAAATCAGAAGTCTTTAGTAGGCGTTAATCATCATGTCTAGAAAGGACAGTAAACAGTAGTCTTTGCCCAGCTGTAACTTACAGATGGCTAGCAACTGCAAGCTCTGACTAAGTCTGTTTGGAAGTTCAGTAGTTAAAGAATTACTGTAGCGAGAAGAGTATAATGATGGAAATCATGAAAAGTCTGTAGAGACAGGCAGCACATTAAAAAAGAAAAAAAAAGTCTTTTTTTTGTTGCTTTTTTTGAGATAGTTGGTGTTATTTGTCTTGTTCGGTTTCCTTCTCTTTGTATGTGTATCCTTCATTTCAAACAACAAATACTGACATCTTCCTGCTTTTATTAGTTATGTTGATGTAGCCATATTGGTCTGAAAGATGATACTGCACTTCTTATTGTATTTTGCACTCACTTGGAGCTCAGTGAATGACAGAAATTACCTAAGGCCTCAGAGATACAAAGTTCACAGCATAGTCAATTTTAGAGGTTTTTTGCAGACACTGCTAACAAAACCAACCAAATGGGGACCAGTACCTCACAATGCAGTGATACTGTGGTTGAGCATCATCTGATTACATCAAAGGGTAGCATTACTACATGCCAACATGATGACATGTCATTTTAGAGGAACCAAAACTGCCTCAGATCTGCAAACAACCTCCTAGCAGATCATAAAAAATTGCAAACCCCCAGAAACCCTGGGAGGACAAGCACTGGAAGCGGATCTGGTCTGCACAGACTCAGCAGGACTCTTTGGAAGTCATTGCCAGTGCTCCTCTTGCAGCCAGAACAGCCACCATTGAGCTACATAAACTACTCTAAGCCCTTTCCCTAGAGCCATCAAGCTAGGGAACAATCATTAGACTGCTGTATGAGAAAAATAAGCAAAGCATACTTTAAATGAATAGAGAAAAGAGAAGCCTCTATTGATCACTGCTACAAACTGGCTTTGTATTTCCCTTGTTTATGAAGTGACTCCAAATTCAGTTAAACCACAGCTATCTGCAGCAATGTTTTACCGTAGGATATTTTTTTAAGCCTCACACCATACTGTATTTACATAGTGTGCAACAAACTGTGCTCTCAGCCACACACACACATACCAGCCCCCTTCAGACACTAGACTGTTTTGTTCATCATTCCCAGAGGTATTTATATCAGCCTATCTTTTTACCCAGCAAGAACAGCAAGATAGTGAATATGAGTTAATGCGATCTCTGAATAAACATTCACTTCTATGGAGTTTTACATCATACGGAGGCTCCAGTGTTTTTTCACCAACATCAATATGGACAAATAATGGCTTCAGTGAAGTACAATCCTGATGTCAGAGATGGAAGAATCAGGCCCAGTATGCATCACTCCTTCACTGCCACTGCTCTTGTGAACCCAGCTGATCTTTGCTTGGCTGAATCAGCATCAGCAGAAATGTTGTCTTACATCTGCCCCTGACTGGAAATGCCAGCTCTGCAAGCAGCTGCCGACCTAAGCCTGAGAGGAATCATGCCACTGAGGAAGGCTAAAGGGTCACAGCTTACAAGCAGAATAAAGGAAAAGGAATTTGAGAAATAAAAGAAAGGAGATCATGTTAAGAAATACAGAGGGGGCACAGCTGTACTGTCCACCTTCAGTTTGCAGAATAAACTGAAGAGTACACAAAGGAAGCCCATAAAATTCAACAGTTTTACATACAGGGTAAGATAAAATGTCTCAACTTGTGGAGAGGGAACATACCTTGTCCTTGCTCCCACTGTGAAAATAAACTCTGTGTATGCACATGGGAGACTCTTGCTAGTTGGTTTTTACGTGAAGCTGGTGGCCATCTCCCTGCTATTGCTCCAAATGGTAAAGCCAAGAAACAGGCACACGAACGCTGAAGGGCAATTTCACAGGTGGTCATGGCAGAGACAAGCTGCAGAGCCTGAAGTTCACCTTCCCAACTCTTACAGAAGATCTCTTTAAACAAAAGAATGCTAAAACTTGATCCATGCTCTAATGATTAGAAATAAGACATTCCACAGCTTCTCATGGGGTTTCTATGGCTCCTTAACTCTGCCAAGAGCTTGCGTAAACTGACAGGACACTCACCTGGTCACGTAGGGATGGCTGCATGCTGCCTCAATCCACCCCTAGAGTCAGCTCCAGGGGAGAGGCCACTAAAACTTACATACTTGCCTGAATCAGACTTTACCAACATACTTGCAGAGTCCTTTTCTAGCTCATGTTCCTTAAGTGTCTTATCCTCCAACATTGTTTGTGTGTATACTGAGGATCATTTTATTTTAATTATATTGTAGATCCATTAAATGGATCTTTAAGCATCCCTACTAAGTCTGCAGTGAACACTGAAGCCAAATGCTCCACAGCTGAAAGCAGATGGATGAAAATCCAGATCTGCCCTTCTGTGTTCAGCTATAGTTTGGGACAGTTCTATGGTTTTGTCCCAGCTGCATGCTTCTATCCAAAAATCCATAAATTTAATGATTAGAAGAAAAGTTCTTTGATGCAAGGATTTTTTTGTTGTTTATACAAAGTACAACTGATCCTTATGTGTAACTGAGGCCCCAGGTCCTGCTGTACTATAAATACTGAAAACAATCATCAAATCAAAGGAACTAGAGTCCTTGCACAAATGCTCCTTTTAAAATATGAACATTCTGGACCATGTCTTCCAGTTCTGCTGGGAATAGAGGTTTACCTCCCACATTAATGTAGCTGTTCCAGGATAGATGTATTTCTAGAATAACTTGAGCCTTCTACAGAGACTGTGTAAGAAATCTCTGTAGTACTTGTAGGAGTATGCAAGTTCAACATAAGGAAAAAGGAATCAAATAAGGAAGTATAAAGTAATTGATTTAAACAAATCTCTTCCACAATTAAAATTTTCTGGTTAGGTTTCAACACAAATTCTGATATTTTTACACTGATATATTGAGATAATGGTATCTCAAAACAGTGCAAGAACCACATAAATTAAACTAACCAGACAATTTGTAAATACACTTTTTGTTTAGACTGGAATGCACATTTTATACAGCACATACAACTCATGAACTCTATCCAAACAAATTCAGGGACAAAGCAAATTTTGAAAGTATATACCTAGAACTGTAGATTTTGGTTACTTCCAAAACTTGTGCAAAATACTTGGAAATTAATTTAAACATAGGAAGCATTAGCTCAGAAAGACTCACCAGAAAACAAGCAAAGCACATTATTAGTCATAACTACATTTCACTACTTTTTCATCTTGCAAGAATAAGGCTCCTTCACTCTTGGAATACAGTGGTTACAACACTAGCTCTGTAAAGATAAAATCAGATCAAACACTACACGTTTCGCATAAAAGTATAAACCCTACTAGTTCTGACAAGCGAGTGGTGCTTGCTATGTTTTTGGAAACCCTCCAAAGTTTGTAACTTGAATATCTAGTTGTGCTTAGAAAGATTTAGGGTAGGGAATTTCTGATATGCAATGACATTTAGGACCGAAAAGGGGGCACTATACCTTAGAAATGTGCATATATTTGTTCAGAGGCCATTTATATTCATAGCTGCCTAAGACCCCAGGCTACTGCACTCAGGAGAAACAGTTAACGTTTCTTCATGTCCACATCTCCCAGTGAAGCGAGCAGATACTTGCTGGAGGCAAGTGCTGATCAGACAAGCTCTTGCTAGATTTGCAATATGACTGGACAGCAGCAGTGCTTCCAGTGTTGTACAGACTGAGAAAGATTAGAGAGCATACTAAAACCACTGGTGATGGCTTAAAACCAGTGCTCCCTCCCCGGTCTCTCTAATATACTGCACAGCCTAGCAAGATTACACATTATTTGGCTAGCTTTCACTTTGAATAGCTATTGCTTTTGTTCTACAGATCAGTGAAACTTTTCACTCGCACTTTTGTAGTTTAAAGAACATTAAGGTTTTCACACGTTTCTTCAAATGATACAACTGTCTAATACATAGGCAATCAGTGTTTCTACATCAAGAAACTGGATTATCCTCTGCAAAATCAGTTCAGGCTTTTTTCTGCTTTCTGCCTAGTCAGTGAAACTGTTCTCATGCCAGTCTCTACTTCTGGATATCAGATTACTTATGTATAGTTACACCTAAAGACAGAAAGGAAAGCCAGATCTACAGCCTCTCTTAAAAACCAGAAAGGATGCTTTACACAGCCAACATGCCTGTAACAATGAGGTCCAGGACTCCATTCATTTACTTTTTTACATAAAATCTAGAGTAACATCACTGAAGTCAGTCAAGTGACTTCTTAATGCTGGTAACTATTTTTCACTAGTGTAAAGAACAGATTTCCAACAAAGTTAAAACGGGAAACTCTGGTATTTCTCTGCTATTTCTGATTCTTCTCTACCCGAGAAGTGCAGAAATGTAGCAGAACCAGAGTGAAAACAAGATCTGGTATTCACCAATATTTTGTTAATCATCATTTTAGAAATATACTTCTAGAACTGATACTTCTCCATTTAAAACTCTCCCGTCATCTACTCAAGTAATTCAGTGAGCTCTTAAATTTGAACTTGGAAAGCTGAAGCAAACTTTCCTTAAGACCTCACTAAAACCCAGGTGTTCTGGATCTTCCCAGTACAACTATACTATGAGGTACAAAGTAAACAGTCTAGTCCATGTATAAATATTTAATGATTCTTGCATCTGGAACAAAATGGAGGTAACTTAGTGTTCCCTATTTATAACATAAACAGATTAGTCGCATGACAGTGTTAGTACAAACTTTCCTTAACTATAAACATTTGCTGATATATTTCACCAACAATGTAATGTATAGAGACAGAGGAAGGGTTTACTCAAAAGAGCACATGTGGATAAGGTCCAGTTTTGCAGCTTCCTCTCACCTGACTGTGCCTTTTCCTGAAGGCTCCTGAGACAAGTTTCCTGTGCAAACTTTCTAGTGGCAAAGAGGAAAACTACCCCAGTTAAAAAACAATGCCAGACACCAAGAGAAGATGCTGTTGTGCCTCAGGTATTCCCACATGAAACAGATGCTACCAGATTCGTGATACTCTGCTGGCTGTAGGACTGGCTCTCCAGCCACTTCAAACAAAGACCTACAAGTCAGATTCCTTAAAACTAAACAACTTCAAACATGTTCACTCACTGCCTGAAGAAAAGTTTGTTCTGAAGACCTCATCCTGCAATGTCCTGATTGCTCTCAGATTTTGTTGATGTTGATGTGTCTTCAGCAGGGCTGTCAATGGTATTACTGGATTTGAGTGACAACATTGAACATGAGAGAAGCAGCAGCAGGGAAAGCAAATCATTTTAGCATCCTTCTCCTAGTCTGCTTCTTTTTGTATTTATGTTGCAAGCTTGAATGTCTTCTTATAGCTCTTGTTATTGCTTACAATGCTAAGAACTCACATACCTAGAACCTCTCATTTTGGTACCTTAGTTACTGAGTGCAAGATAACTTAGTATCAGCAGTGCTGGAAAGCTTCCCCTGCGCAGTCTGATTGTGTTCAACTATCAGTGTGGACTCAGTGCTATCTAGCTGAACCAGTTCCTTTCTTTGCACATGGGGTGACCATAGGAATATATTTTCCTCTATGATGTAAGGGAAGGAAATTAAAAGAAAAGGCTCCATGCTAACAGCAGAAGCACACGCTGAATTGGCAGGGACACTCAACTCTGAGATCTCATCAGAATGCAAGAAATAATGAGTCCTTCCCACAACCTGAAGCTAACTGGCACAACAGGCACTCCTTGGTCAGTGTTCTGTCTGAAAAAATGAAATAGACCTGTCACAACAGGTCAGCTGAAGACCAAGGATATCAACAGATCCAAATCCCATTACTATTGGGAACAGGGAACTCAATTCTATTCAATCTCCATACCTTTCCTAGAGGGTTCTGAAAGTCAACATCACAACAAGTATTTGCTAAAGATAATTCAGATGGGAACAAGAATGGCCAAAAATTCTGAGGTATTAAAAATGTACTATTTCCTTCCAGAAGGAACTTACCATTCCTGTGTTAGTCTCCTTCAGAAAGAGACCACTGAAAGGCGAGGGGCAATACATTTCTTCTCCTGTCTCTTGTATTAATTCTATTCATCTTCTATAAAATCAGACCATTTTTGTGTGGCCTTGTGATTTGAGATAGGATAAAAAGATAGTAATTCTCTCAGTGTTTTTTCTCATGCAAATTTCCATATGCCAGAAACAGTAATATTGTAAAACCACGTTGGCCACAGTGCTCCTTAACTAATCAACACTGAAGAGAGGCAGCTTCTTTACAGATCATTTGCTGATCTGTTGAAGGGAGGGAAAAGCAGTGACGAATCCCACAGAAACATAAATGTCTCATAACTCTCCTGTTCACATTTATTCTCAGACCAACATTTCAGTACAAAAAATAAGTATGCAAGAAATCATTTAAATTCTTTGTTGAAGTGAATCAACTTACATTTAATATATCAGAGGACTATTTTAAGGAATAACAAGTAAGACAGGCAGAAAACAAATCATTGAACAATATCATGTATCTTGCATAGAGCTAGTCAGCATCCTGGGAACAGTCATTTGCCATCCAAAAAGCCAATTTTCACTGTATGTGCTCATGATTTAACTTAGTTTCTGTAGTCATGCCAGAAACAAACCATGGACTTACAAGGAACTGCAGCTCTCTCTTTATTAATGGAATTTTCATCCTTAAACAGGACCAAGCTCCTCTCTGAGCTGAACTCCACCCATGTTGCAAACATATAAGATAGATCAACAGTGTATTTTGAGTGTAGACCTGACTCCAAGCTGGCATCCAAGCAGGCAGATACACGTGTCTGCCTAGTTGTAGGGTTTAAGCAAGTCTGGGTATACATCAAAGGAGAATACCACACTCACTCCCATACACCTTGGAGGGGACAGGTCCAAGTTTCTAGCCTGAACCATAAAATTCGACAAATCTTGCAGCTAGATAGCATAACCAGTGTTGGAAGGACAAGCAGTTGCAGACCATCTCTAAAAGACATGATCTGCATGAATGAGCACTGATGTGACTTGTGAGCTACCTGTACTCATGATGACCTTATCACAGATGTGCCAAGTCACACAGTGCTGCCTTAAGGAGTCTCTAATCCACATTTCTGAAGACAATCCAGACAGCCCAAGGATAAACAGCTGAGAACAGCAATAAAGCAATCCCTGTTAACATAGTTGGCTACCAAGATAGTAACTGCAGCTGTACTCTTAACAGTGCGGAAATTGGTCATTGTTTTCTTTTTGTTACCTTCACAATTATTTTTATAGGGAACTATGATACCTTTGTGCTCACATATTTACTAGACAGAAGCCAGTTGTGCTATATGTTTTCCCATATATAACAAAAAGTGATTTAAAAAGCTCTACAAACATGGGCTTAGGCTTCATGTCAAAGATATTTAATCTATTAGGGTTTACTCATAAGTAACTCCAAAGTACAAAGGGGAAATATGAACCAAATGCTGAGCCTGTTAGTAAAGCAAAAGTGAAAAAAGTTAATGATGTATATCCCAGACAGTTCTTATCAGAGGTAAGTCAGTATTCCTCAAGAATCTTTATTTTTGTTTGTCACAGTTATTTGTTTCTATGTCCAGTTAAAACAGAGGACATTTAATTAAGTGCAGGATTATTTAATGAGGATGATGTTTTGTTGGTTTTTTTTTTTAAATGAAACACACTCCCACTTCAATTTCCTTCATGCCAAGAGATGCATTTACTGAAAAAGTATAAGATGGAAGAAAAAAAAAAAGACTGTGTAAACTGTATTTTGTTCTACAGGTCTTTAAACACTGAAACATCACTGAAATCGATACAACAAGCACCACAATTGTTCAGAAGTCATTAAAACGTTTTACAAAATAACAATAAAAATTCCAAACCCATTTTGCAAGGGTAAGGAAACCACTTTTAAATGCTTCTCCTGATGTGGCACTGCAAGTCACAGCCTGGGAGCATGGCAGAACTGTGCTGCTCAAAGAGGAGGTCTAAAAAAAAAAAAAAAAGTCACATAACTAGGTTTCAAAAAAAGCCTATTGCACAAGATGGAAGATCATTCACGCCTCACCACCCTTGAGGGACATAGGGCTTTCTCTTTTCCTCCAGTGTGATACAGCAAGGCAGGAAAAAATGTTTCTTCCTTCTCCCTGCCCATTCTTGTTTATCCATCTGCTGAAGTGAAAATCTTCACCTCTTTGAAGTAATCAAACTGATCAAAAGTTCAGTATCAGGACATCATGTGCGTTTCTAGTAGCTAGCTCACAGAGCTGTTCTTGAAACCTCCTCCAGGGGTAATTCCCTGCACTGGACCTCAGTGAAGTATGATGGACACTGTTCTGAAATGTCACATCCACCCAGCGTGGTCACAATTAACTACCATTTGCAAAATAAATTAAGTCTTCATTTTGCAAAGGAAACTAGGTTTACAGAAATGCCCTTCCTTCAGCTATACCATCCTGCCAACACTTATGGAACATACACACAGCCTCTTCTAAACAAACAGGAAGACAAATACATCAGGAGGCTTCTCTCGAAACCACTTCCTTAAGTAAAATCCACATAAAATGGCCCACATAAATGGTTGGTTGAGCAGTCATTCTTAGAAGCCTGAAAGTAATTAGTTTTAAAGGTTTGAAAATTAAAATCTTGGCTTCCTTACAGCTGATGGGAAATCCCACAATAACACACGAGGAACCTAGCTTTCCTCCTCAGTATAGACTGAAGAGTTCATAATACCAGTAACAACAAATGCATGTGACAGAGCCAAGTTACTGCTTACAGCAGATACTGTCTGAAATGCAAGAAATCTAAAGACATTTAACTGTGGTACACCTGATACATGCTCATAAAAAAAAAAAGCAGAACAGGGCAGCTACATTAACAGCGTGAAGGAAACCTTGACTGCTTTCTGTCAGCCAGTGCACAACATAAACCCCCCGTAAGCAGAACTATTATTCACCCAAATGTTCTCAGGAGCTAATGCACATTCCAGCTGATAAAAAAGAAGGGAATGGTTAGAATAGATTAGTTCAGGTTTTAGTCCTGATGTTACAAAAACAAGTGAAGTTTAATCACTTCACTGGTCTGGAAAAAGTCTGGAGATAACACTTATGTCATTTATTGTTTCAAGAGAAAACATTAAATCTTAGGAAAATTTCCTTTAATGTCCCAGGAACACTGATCCAAGCCTAGAAGGAACCACTGGGTGTCCTGTTGCTAGTTTTGTAATGCTTTTGGATTTACAGCTCAAGTGCAGCTGGAGTTATACAGGGAATGACCACCTGCTGCCTTGATTTTGCATGCAGACTTTATTTATTTATTTTGAATTTGCTGTGAGACAAGCTGGACTATGTTTCCACTACTAAGGATATTCCAAAGATTAATATCCTCCGAAAACATTTTGTACTGTTAAGAAGACATGCCCTAATTAAAGTGAGACAAGAACAACTTCTTCTGCTATCTTCTCTTTCACATGCCTCTTAAGTTTGAAGGGAAAATATATTCCAGAAGAATTCATTCACTATTTTCAAAGGTCACTTATTAAACAATACCAAGTGCTAACTTTTTAGTGTTTTATTTCAAAAGATTTTCTATTAAGTAATCTACTTTCCTGAAAATTCAGTTGAGTAAGTAATAGATTTCTTAACCAAACCTTGAGAAAACAGGTAACAAAGGCAGTTCTTGCAGAGTGAAAGCACTTTGGAGAACCAACTGTCTCCTACTGTATGTTTGTAACTGTCCTGCACTGCAGGACTTCCCCCATCTCAGCTGGGATCCTCAGTCATTAGTCATCACAATAAAAGAAACGCCACGACAACATCATGTAGGTATTCAGAATGGCCAACACAGTCAGTAAGTATCAAAGGAAAATCAAGCTTCACAAAGAAGAAAAAAAACAACTGTTTAAAAGTTTGCTAGAGAACACTCATTATCTCCATTTCTTATATATGAATATCCTGATTTACATTCCAGCTGTTCACAAAGTGTGATTCATGATGACAGGGTAAGCAGTCCTCAATATATTTATGGAACTACATTAAACTGTTCCCAATGACAGGATTACTGAGAAGCATGCACTGTGAATCCCAGGAAGGGCTGAGGGTACACATTACTGCACCACTCCAAATAATTGGGAGCTAGCATGCTGTACATCTCCCAGGAAGTATCTGTCAAAGTATACAAGCTGTAACTTCTGCACTTTTGAGAGTGATGGCAATGTTCATCAATCCAAGCCAGCCATCACTGCACTTAAGAGTTCAAAATACACATAATAAATTCATTATAAACAAACAGAAAAATAATTCTGTTCACTAAAGTAGTATTTATGACTCTTGCTACTACAGGGGAACAGGATCTTCTAGCAGAATTATCATGAATGTGAACACAAATGTAAGACATTGATCTTAAAGGTAACAGCTTTGCAGAACTTTGAAAGACAAAATTAGGCACAGGGTTACATCACCCTTAGCACTAACACTAGGCACTAAAAAATTCATTTACTGTACACTGAGAATTCAGCACATGCTGAATCATTTTATTAGAGAGCTTTCTTTGATCATTTTAGAAAAAAAAAGTACAAGCAGCTTTAAGAGAAAACCAGAGGTTTCTTTTTAGGAGTCTTTCAAAAGTTGTGCATTGTACTGTATTTATTGTGGATTAAATCCAGACATTTTAAAATTACTTAGACTTTGTGTTTATTAGTTTTGGCAACACTCTGCTGTTTAAAAAAAAAAAAAAAATCAAACCTTAAAAAATTCTTTCAGAAATCACCCATTATTAATAAGGGCATTTGTATCTAGGCTGCTCTTCATACTACTACAATGTTCCTTTTGCCAAAACAAGTAATGGGATGAGATACCTGGTACAGCTCAGATATACATTTCTGGTTGCAATTTGCACCTTCCCTCCAAGTTTTCACCCATAAAAGCAGCTTAATATTAGATAGTTGGAAAATATGCTTGTTCTATCTAATGAATTTATGACCTACTGGACTGCAACAGCTAAAATATCTCTAAATCAACAGCTTAGAAGAAGACAACCCACAAACACCTGTGTTTTTTCTCCTGTTTTTGCAGGAGTAGGCTGAGCAAAATGTTGATACTGTACTTTATCTAACTTTAAAACCTGGGAGTCTTTCATACAGGATCTTTTTGAAACTGCCATTTTTCCTCTTAGCTATGTTGTACTCTACATACATACAAGCTCAGAATGCACCACCCCTGCCCACTGCTCCCTCATCTTTCTTAAGGGCTATGTGCTCCATTGTACAGTTATTTTTATACAATTTAGGGTTATACCTAGATTCTCAGCCAGACCATTCTGTATCCTGGATGGTATTTGTTCGTCTCTTATTCCCAACTGTGTTCTGTTATTTGGATGCTCCTTTATTTGCCCAAACTAAAGCAATTGTTCCCTTTTCCTTTTTTGGTCTCCTACATTAGATGTCTATTGTGATAACAACCCCTGAGTTTCCTTTCTTTAATTTTCTTCACCACCAACTGTTTAGAAAGCCAGCCCTAACATTTTCCTGGATGCCATTCACAATCTTCTCCTCGTTCTCCTTGTCTATCGTGCATGAACAAGCTACCACCTATTTGTACCAAACTTGCATTTATCCTAATAACCCTTTCTAAAACTGATGAGCTTAGTCACAGAATCATTTAGGTCGGAAGAGACCTCTAAGAGACCTCTAAGATCATCAAGTCCAACCACCTACCTATCACTGCCATACCACTAAACCAAAGATTTTCAGTTTATCTTTTTATTTCCTAAAATCACTGACTTTTTTCCCCCTACTTCTCAGATGACTAGCAAACTGTTCCTTTTCATTTTTCTATGACAAAAGAGTAATTGCCACTAAGGAAGTCATCTTTGTCTTAAACTTGTGAGAGACTCTGTCATACAGAAGGATGAAGTAACATCTTCCAGAATCCTCCAGATGGTTCTGTGCAATAAAATTAATTCTGAAATCAACTTCTTTTCACCAATAATGCATACATGGCACCATGATTCAGATTCCCTTTCTTGTTTTTTCTCTTGTATTACCTTTTCCAAACTTAGAGGATGCCTGGTTACTTCCATTAAATGCACAAGAGATGCTATATACCAGAGTCAAAAAGAAGCACTAACCTGCAGTTACTTCACAGGTCCTACTCTTTTTTTTGTGTAGGTTCATGTGTCTTTCTCCTCCAAAGCAGGGAAACTATTTCTAAACAGCTGAGAAATGTCAGGATGTTCTCTTATCTTCTGAAATACATGATTTCCTATCAGGAAAAGCTCTGATTCATGTCAAAAATACTGCACATTTTGCCCCAGAAAAGAGGGACTGACTAGCTAGCCTGGGGAACCCACGCATTTGGCTTTACTTCCAAGTAATTGGCAGTACAGCCTCTTTTACCACTATACACACAGTTTTGCCTGGTTAACCATCTTCATTGTGTGCTCTATCTGGCTGCAGGCTCCATGACTGGCGTACTTCCTGCCTATCTGTTGCCTAATTAAGTTTGCTTTGTAGTAATCCCTGCTGTCGGCTGTTTTCCTGGCTCATGAATTGGCTCCTAACCTGACTGTCAGCCAAACCTCTTAGAACCAGGCCTTACTCACAGACTGGTTTTGTGATCCTTCTGTTTCCAAGAGGCTGACTTACTCAAGACATCACACTGAAAGTCCCTGTCACACCTTTCACTTACTGCCAATGAAAACTCATTTTAATAGACTTTTGTTTCTGCAAAGGAAATATCTTCTCATTTTAAGAAGCATAAAAAAAAATTAGTACCAGAAATATTCTGAAACAATCACGTTTCATTAGAAGATGGACAAGTTTTGTGACAGGGTGATAAAGACAACTTAACCTGGAGAAAAAGGCTACTAAGACACAGTTTAGGTGGCAAATCCCATACACAAATGATATAAAATGTGATGGCAGAAAAAGCTAGTTTGGTAATTTCAGGACAGTAGAAAAGTTGCCCCTTCTTGTCTGTTAACTACTTGGAGAAGAAAGGCAAAGTCTTGTGCCATTTCTCAGATGAAAGAAAGCATTAATCATCTCTTTTCATCTGAGACACCACTGCAGGAAGCATTCAAATCATACAGCTTTTGTTAAGGGAAAGCCCAACTAGACATTGATATGCCATATGTATATGGAGGACACCAGAGAGTTTCTCTTCCTACAGGAATTCTTAGTTGTCTTTCTGACTGCAAGGTGAAGTGGCTGATAGAAAACAATTCTGAAAACATTTACAGATCTTCACCTGTTGTGAATAAACCATGAACAATAGAAATCAAATGGTTAATGCCCTGTTCTAAAGAGTTATATGGCAAGTAAAACATGACAAATTCATCAAACGCTCCATTCTATAGACAAGAAAGACTTGACCATAATAAAGAAAAAATTTGGATGTGGGGATGCTTTTACTCTCCACTGTTTAGCAAGTGGGCGAGTTACTAGGAAACTGTTGTAGAACTCTCTTGTTTGTCCATATGGATCAGATCTGTAGCACAATTTGTCATTTCTGGTGTTGGAAAAAGTGCCACAGATACAAAGCTAGATCAGAAGGCCAGCTGTGGCAAGGTTCCAAAAAGGGAGAAAGAAGGTTGGTCTGGTTCTATCTTCCCATCTATTTACAAACATGAAATGAAATCAGTGGAAGCGATGGTATTAGCTTCAAGAGGAACAGTATTTTAATCAACCAGATCACCAATGGTAGCCATGGCAGCTCGTATAAGCAAGAAATTCTCAAGTATCTATTCCCAGGGCAACACACCTGCAACCTCAGCTCCCAATGCCAGCATCAGAACAGAAAGAATCATGGCTTACTGTCTTCAGATGAGAAGGACATAACACCACACATGGCAGAAAAATCTGACTCTGCCACCAGCTGACCACAGGACTTTCAGTAGACACTTCAGCTTAAATCCATACCAATAACACCCTACTTTTGAGAAGCTCAGTTTGAGTAAACGACGAGACTTTTTTCAGGCTAGAAAGGAGAAACAGAAAAGACATTCACCTCAATACTGAGACTGTGTAACGTCTTCTGAAGCTAAGACAAGTCACAGTATTGTAGGATGCAGCAAGGAGCTTTTCAAATGCTCCATTTGTTCCCAAAGCACTGGAAAGACTTTAAAATTACGGGTTGTAACTCACATGAAGCACGATTACTTGAACAGTGGCAGAGACTTCTTTGCTGGACTTTTCCTAGCCATCTGGAAGCGCTCTGTGGAGTGCAGCTTGAGGACCCACGTTCCGGTTGATTTCAAAAGTAAACAGAGGTCCCCACTGCAATTACAAAATCTGCTGCCCTTGCAGGCAGATTTAGAAACAGTTTCAGGTCACAGAGTCACCTCAGCCACTCTGGTGATACAGCAATGCTACAGTTGCTGGTTAGTTTCCAAAGTTGCGGAAATCTTCTTAACAGGATATGTTTCCTAGAATACATTTAGCCTCATTTAGTGCACATGTCCTTTTGGCCAAACTGCAAAACAAATCATGGAAACATGATTTGCTACCAGAGACTCCTTGGTTAGCCTGCTGAAATACAGTTGCTCACCATTACTGAGTTCTACGACATCTGTAAGATAAGATGAGTGCTTGTCCCCTCAAGAAGGTTTCACAAATGGACTCAGGATTATGTGAGATGATGTAAGACTGTACATATGAACAGGTTTGGTCTTGATACCATTTCAATAAGGGATACTTTCAAATGCAATGAGATCTGGTTGATTTATGGTTTTTTAGTTATTATATGGTGGGGCTATTATAGGGCAAGGCTCAGTGTGTTTAGGTTGGGTCAGGAGGACATGTACAACAATTGCTTAATGCTGCATTTGGCAAACTTTATTACTTAAAAATAAAAAAAAATCTTGGCAGTTGTTAAAAAAGCAGCTGGCACATAAGCTGTTTGACTTAACTATTACCTCATTTTCTCTCAAAACATTGCCAAAACTTCTTAATGACAGTGAACAGATGGTCAACATTTTTCAACATTATAGCTAATCCCCTTCCCAAATCAAATGATGGCATTTTATTTGTTTAACCAGAAGAGGATTTGAACAAGAATTAGACATCATTTACATATATTCCATGATCAGTATTTACTAAGGGTGGAAGAACTGCAATATGGTCAAAACTGCAACATGCCAAAATAATTTAGAATAAAGTATAGCTCTTACATTCCCATTTGAAGAAGGGCCTGGTTGCTGGCTGATTGCTAGTGCTCAGCAGCCTGCCTGCCTTCCTAAGCTGCTGTGCACATTCAGTTACACTGCAGTCAGTCCACCTTAGAGTTCAACCTAAGATATCACTCAGTCAGCTGATACAGCAAGAAGGATGAGAAAAGGAGATCAAATAGACAGGCTGAAGAAGTCTCTTACATGAAGCAGACATACACAAAAGTCCAAGATCTTTCATCTTCAGGCAATAAAAAGACACAGAGATGACACACAGAAAAGTAGATCAGCACAAAAGCTTATAAGTAGCATTTCCAGACACCAGGCAGAAAGGAGACTACAGCTTCTTCTGCTGCAGCCAGAAGAAAGTGACATGAACTGTTGATGTGTGGACAGGAAGGGAAAAGAATTATTGTAGAGAATGTCAGAAACTGGTTATAACCTGGCAGGAAGAGACAAGTCAAGAACAGCATCTAAGACAGCTGATGAACTGAAAAGATGCCAGTGCTGAGAACAGCAAAGAAAACAGGAGGAAAAGGAGGACTTAGTTAACAAAAGAACATTGGCTTCTGGCACTGTTGCATCTAAGGTAACAGACATTTGTAAGGGTATTTGTACAGGGCTGGTGGGATGGGTCTGATAAGGACATTTGTATAGGTCTGATAGGACATACAGCTGATGGTAAAGGGACAGAACAGGAAAAAACTCACTAGATTGATACAGTGTATGGAGAAATACTAAAAGAGGAGAGGAACTGTGAAAGCCAAAGCAGGGTAATGTACTGAGGCCTACCATGTCTACCAGGTCTGAGCTCCTGAGGTGTGTATATAAGACTTTAACAAAGTATTTTCAGGGACCACAGCACAGTAGTTGGACTGGAGGTTCCCTACAATGCAAGTGGAGAGGAGGAAACTGTAATAGCAGTTGGAGAAGTCTGGAGGTGAAATCAGAAATTATGGCAAAACATTAAGGTAGTCTAGTCCAAACTTTTGGGTTCTTTCGCAACAGAAAAAAGTACTTGGCTACACACTGTACTTATTTTTAGGAGAAGGATCCTGGAAAGAAATCTTTGGGTGTAGGTAACAAGGAAAGGAAGCCAGGAAGCTAGGCTTCACAGATTGTTTTAAATTGGATGACAAAGTACTCGCTCCAGAATTAAGCAACATTTCATTCCCACCTGAATTATCTAACCTCCTTTTCTATGCTCACATTAACTACAGAATTGATTCCATGTTCCTGTATATGAATTCAGTGGTATTTGCTACTGTGTACCGTCTTGCTTGACCAAAGTTAAACATTTTGCAAGACCAAACAGACCAAACAGTGGTTGTAATAAATTACAACCACTGTTTCTCAAAAACTACTATAATGCAACAATCTCTCCTTCTCCTGAATGTGAAAAGACTTTTATAAAAATAACTATGTAATGATGCCAGTATTACCTCTACCAAGCTGATTATCCACAGTTAGTAAACTATGACATTTAGAACTGCTCACATCTTGGCACTGTCAGTTTGAAGGAAGTGTCAACATCTCATAGTCTGGTTCAATTTTAATTGGTATGGCAGGCCACGGATATTGAAACGGCATCTCTATGCCCTACATTGCTTGTCAAATCACAAAGAAACATAGAGAAGTCTGAACCAACAGCTTAAAAGAATTTTGTCTCCAGCAAACACATTTGTGTAAAACACTTCAGGAAAAAAAAATATCATTTTGTGGAGTTGTCACTTCCAAAGAAATTTTGTTTCTTCATGAAATCCCTAAAACTGTTCCAATTAGAGTGTTTAACCAGCCAAACCAGAACTCAGCAAATATTAAAAAAAACAATTCCATACCAAAGAAATGTCAACCAATCTTCAACTAATTATCACAAGAGAAGCACTTTGTAGACCTAGTATTAAGTTGAGGGGATTAGTTCCAGACAAAAACTAATCTAAGATCTCTTGCCAATGTGACATTAGTTTATGCTAGACAAAAATTAAATTAAATCATCCAAAGTTCTGATCTCAGGTTACACTGTTCAGTGTGTGGATTGGGGGGATCTGTCTACCTTTTCTAGGTTGTTTGATATGCAGTAATTCTATCAAAAACTGTTTGGTTACCCACAGATAATTTACACTACATTTACTATCATCATTTTAACTTCTGAGAAAACCTGCGGAATCTCATGTATCTTTGGCTACATTAGCCTTTAATTCAGATACTGACTGCATTTTGGGCAAAATCTCTCATTAGCCTTTAATTCAGATACTGACTGCATTTTGGGCAAAATCTCTCATTAGCCTTTAATTCAGATACTGACTGCATTTTGGGCAAAATCTCTCAGTCTTACTCAGTCCCACATAGTTACTGTGCTTTGCTTCATAGTGCACTGTTGTCTTGGAGTACATAAACAGGACTTCTTTTGAGTGAGGCTAGGTGTCCATGGCACACCTGGTGCAGTTCAGTTGTCCTTCACTTCATGGACCCAGACTTGATTTAATGTAAAGTGTCCACCACATCCTCAGAGCCAACTGTTTCATTCTACAGATACATTCCTCTCCAACCACACCAATTGCTAGAAATAGCTCTGTGTGGGTTATTTCTGAGAGCAGAAAAAAAAGTTCTGTAATGTCACCAACAGTTTTCTAATTGATCATATCACCATATTTTAATGGACTTTAAAGAGGATATGATGCATATGAAATATTTACATTATTTGATATGATCACATATCACAGGAAAAAATTAAATATCATTGCTAACAAGTTCTCCTAATCTGCAGCAATTCTAATCTGCAAAAGCTGCCTGGGATACAATCTCTGCTGAGTAATTTGTGGAGACTTGGAAGCAATTTCTAATTTTTTTTTTCCCCTTGAAATTCTTTTTTTTTGGACAGGGAGGTGAGGACAGGACTTAGAATGAAAAAGTTAAAGATTAGTATCAGCTGAAGAGCTCCAGCAAATGTTGAGCAAAACTTAAAAAAATCCCTAGTACTGTTATAAATGCCCAGATAAGTGAACAGGCATCAGGAGAAGGCACACATGCAACAAGGACTCTGTCTGCTAGTTTATCTTTGCAAGTGTTTGGAAGTAGATGACAGTATATAAAAACAAAAAAGCCAATGCTATTATAAACAAATGCAAAATGAGCTGCAGAGATTAAATGGTGCAGGCTGTCTACTCTTTAGTGCTTCTTGAAACTCTGTGAGCAGGGAAAACACCCTCCTGGTTACTGTTGACTTATCTGCAGGGCATTTCTTAGCAAGACAGCTATCAATACAGCATGAAATTTTCAAAAGGGAATTGCCCCTGCTCACAAACTGCTGATCAAACAGTGAGAAAGGACAGTCAAAAACAATCTTTTAAACACAATAATTTCTTCTGACAGTCCCCAAAATGTTCTAGCTCTAGATCACTAGTCTGCACTGGAACTATACATGTTAGAAATTCAGCCTTTCACTAGATGGAGACTAGCTTAAGAATTTCCATTCACTTCCTCATTTACATTATAATTTAATATGGTTGCTTTTTCCATCTTCCCTCTCGTGCTTCAGAGTTTAATATGAAGTGCCTTTACTACCCATCAGTTGTTGTTCTGACAGAGGACTGTATGTAAGACTTGTATGCATAAGTGCATTCAATACATGTAAGTTTGTGGTCGGACTGTCTCCCTTCCCAGAAAGGGTGTATGCACCAGGGTAAATTTGGATACCTCTGTTATTGCAGGACTTCCTTTTAAAATTGCCTTGTTGTACTAGTTTGATATCTGGTATCTGAGCTGGCCAGAAGAAGGGGAGTAGGGGCAAAGAGATTTAGAAGTCCCACACATTCACTTAGCTATTCCAGCAGTACCCAGGGGCTCTCATATTCTCTGTGATGCTATCTGGCATTTTATTTGAATAGCATTATGTTAGATTTCAAATTAAAGTCAGTATAAGTTCTAACAATGCAGTTTAGGGGAACTGAAAAAAAAATACTTAAAATTCCTAGATTTATAACTGGCCAAAATTATTTTGGTGAGCTTCTCCTGCTATTCCATTTACTCTTAAACTGTGATATGACAATGTAAGCTTGACTAGATATCATCTTGTGCACCTAAGTAGTAAGACCCACAAGATCAAGTTAATTTTTTTCATTTGACTTCTGAGAAAAGCTCAAGAAAAGGTCCTACCTGGGACCTTTCAGTGAAGGTAATATTTCTGCACTAAGAACTGGACTTCTGCACAAATCACTGAACTCAATCTTTACAAGATAATAACTGATAAAGAATTGAGAATGGCTGCAAGGTAGTCCAAGAGTTTTGTCATAGGATTATACAAAACCAGGCTTTTCATTTACTTATCATTAGATAGGAGGACCAATTCTGAACCACTGGCTAAGATGAAGGATGCTTCCATAAAAGATTTCTTCTTCTGGATCACATTAAACTTCACTGAACAGTCTAAAACGGGTACCAGCTATCATAATGGCTTTTCAAAGTTAATACAAGCCATTGAGACAACTAACAGAAATTAAATTTTGCTTTTCTAGTGCCTGCTAGACAAACACTATACCACCCTTGCTTCTAAAAAGAATTCAAACTATTCCACAAAAAGCTGACTCACTTTATAGGGATTAGTCTTCTACCAAACTCCAACTTAAAGATAAGGAGGATATACTTGAGGGGTTTTTGTTTGTTTTACATCTTGAATATGCATTAACAGCCTATAGCAAAGACAATGGGAGTTCTCCATGCGTATATCCCACTTCTAGAGGTATCTTTCACTAATCAGGTAGTGGGTCTTAAGACACTTCTGACATTTTTATTGCCTAAATTTTTTTAAGCATCTGGTCAGAAACAAGTTCATCACAGCTTCATCTGATCAGAAGTGCACGCAGGGAAAAGGACACTTAAGGACACAGTCTATATTATTTTCATTGAGCTGTCAGCTTATTGTCATTTTTCTTGTGCTTTTTAGTGATTTTTTTCCTTTAAAAAGAAAGCTTAGCTTTATTCTGCTCTGGTTAGTTGTGCAAAATTGACAGCTGAAACATTTTTTTAAAGAAAATATGGATTCAGGGTATTGGCAGAATCCCATCTCCCATTTGCCTGTTCCAAACTCAAAGGTTTTGCAGCGGTGAAGGAGCAGCTAGGCAGGAAGCCAAGGAATTAGCCTCAGGCTGTACAGTCCCCTCCAAGAAACAAGCTGTGCTGTAGGATACATAATCGCACCATCCTCTTTCCCAGTTCAGCCAGCCACCTCCTTATCCTCTGGCATGGCAGGACTCCAGCAGCTGCCTGAAGATGTCCAAGAAGGTGTCAGCAGGGCTCAGTATGGCTTGATGGAAGTAGTGTTGCAAAAGCAAAAGATTACCACTTCTAGCAAACAGTTTACTCCATGAACAGGTTCTCAGTAGGATGGAACACGTGTTTGAAAGACTGAAAATGCCTATCGATACAGGTCACATAAGAAACAAGCTAAAGCCAAATGAGTTCTCAGGTCAGCAATGAAAACAGCCTAAAATCTTTGTGACATCTTAACAAAAGAGATGCCAAGAGCTCAAACTGCAAGGTCAACAGTGTTGTGGCCAGTTCAAACAATCAAATTGAACCCTGAGAATGTAAAGAGACAGAAGAATGATGCTCATTGCTATTTAAAGGTCAAAACATTTACAGGACATTGTGTTCCAGAAGCAAACTAGATCTGTCCCTTACTGTGTATAATCACAAAAGGTGTTGAGAAACTGGTTTTAGCTCATATTCTAGGTAATGTTGAGAACTTCCTTGCAAAGTTCTTCCGCTTATCTGTTTAGACATGTTTTCAACATCATGCTCCACATGATGATTTGAAAACATTTTTGTACGTCTAGAGCAAGAACATCATCAGTTATCAATTAAGAATACATGCTCAAGTCTGTCTGCAGTTAGGGAAACATGTAAGCTCATGCTGATGATCCCTTCTACATAGCAACATTTTCCTAAATTAAGTCCTAGAAAGCAATGCTTTGAATTTACCCATAGTGTGTCACTGAAATACACAGGGGCAGGAGGAAATCAGATTGCTAGTGTTTAAATAACACTTGATTTGTTTTACCTCAGAGGATGACTTTTCAATATGATTTCAGGAAGAATAACTGGTTTATTAAACAAGACAACTAGTTCTACTTCCTTTCTCCTTAATCCCTTCCAAGGTAATTCTTCAAGTATCTACAATTCAGTCCTTTTCTCCTTTCATCTCCATAAGAAAAACCTGTAAGATTAATTTTGATATGTGCTAGAATACTTAAGAGACCTTAAGGGAAAATATTAAGTAGGTAGTGTCTGAATAAAAATTAACATTGTAATTGAAAGTAGAGTGAAGTCAGCAGCTCTGCATTACCCTAATATAGGAAATAACCAGCTGCATCAAGATAAGAGTTATAACCTTCTCATATAAACAAAAGAAATGAAAGATTTTTTGCAGAAAACATGTCTAAACATTTGGTTGCTTTAAATGTAGACTTCAGAGAGAGAGTCTTTAGCTAAATAAAAGACTTTCTCAAAGGGAAATGCTTAGATTGATTCACTGTTCCTTCACAAACACATACCAAAGTCAAAAACACTTCCACAAAAAAACAGACGCTATTACAATAAGCACTGGGCAAAATCTGTATTGGAAGCCCATAGTACATTGATTTTCCTTTTTAACTGTTGCAATTAACTTAAAAACCATCTGACATTTTTTGAAGTAGGGCTCAGATCACATAAAGAAATGAGATTCCATTAAAGACTCATTGCAAAGCTAGCAATTTGTAAACTTCAGAACAACAGCTTTTGAAATCTTGGCCAGGGACATTTGAAATGCAGCTGGTCTTCATTACTTTTGTTCCGTGAGGTTATTACATTAAGAATTACACATATGAACTTAGATTTTATTTATTTTTTTAATTAAAAGATTGATAAGACACACAAGTTGTTTTAGTCAAAACAAACTTACCCGTGCACCCTTCTCGGGAAAACATTTGCATCCAGCACTGCAATCGCGGCCCCCACATGGCCCACTGTAAGACTTCTTCCCACCCTATTAAAAAAAGAAGAAAGAAAATTGAATTATAATTATTTGTCAGCTGAAGATTTTCCTTAATCAAAATGCTTTGCTTCAGCACTCTTCACCTATGTTACATTAATCATGTGACTTTGCTGAGAAATAAGTGGCAAAACATAGCCACACATTTTAACTTCTCCAAAATTGAGTCATTTTCAGAGTCACTAGACAGATGAAAAAGTTGGTTGAGAAATCCCTTGAGGACAAGTGAATTTACACAATTTGGTGCTATTCTGCAAGGTGATGAGTGCTTTTTAGGACTACCACACTCCGTAAAACTAAATGTTTTGAGATACTCAGTACACTGTTAGACTAGGATCACAATCAATAACAAGAGATCATGTCTCAACCATCCCGAGTACCCAAATATCTCTACATCAGTGAGAATTACAAGATAAATTCCATTTTGTGATCCTTGCACATTTCTAAGAGCAAAGCTGCACTCCTTGAGTCACAAGAACACAGGAACTTCTGGGTAAGAGAAAGTAGCAGTTTCAACCAATAGATGTGCAAGAAAGAGAGTAGGAAAACACTGTGGGTTTGGATTTAATTCAAAAACATATTCTTAATTTGCTGCACTAGCATTAGTTGTTTCAAGGATAATTACAATATTTATCTAAATCTGAAGTACCTATATCACAAGTTCAATTCCCAGCTAACACAGACTGTGACAGTATACAAAAGTCAACTGTATGAGTTTAGAGAGTTTGAGACTCATTCCCTCCCACAGTCAACAGGCTTGAAACACTGGGCAGCCAAAAGCCCTGAAACACTACTGACAGCACCCTAACCATCCTGGAATAAGTTCAGTTGGGTGTTGTAATTTACCCACTCACTAAGAACACCCAGCATGAACGTATACCTCTTTTCCTGACACTTAACCTTACATTTACACTCTTAACAGATAGATTTATGCCTCCAGGGAATTACATTACATCTTCGCAGACATTTACTCAAGCTTAAATTCTTCAAAGATTTTAATTTCCAATTCTTTTTTTCCTCCAAATTACTCTTTGTTCCAACAGTCATTTGCATGAGCCTTTGGGTTTTACAGCTCTGTTAATTTTACTTGTCTCCCAAGAGTGAGTAATGGCAGAGAAACTATTTTATCACAGCTCTGGATTCCTCTAGGGTCACTGCCTTGCAACAATTGCTGTCTCAGAGCACTGAAGCTCACCTTGTTAGAAATCCCCCCTCTCTGGTAGCAATCAAGTCCTTCCTAGTGGCACAGGACTGGACAAAAAGCAATGATTCTTTCCATCCCTGATGCTCCCCACAGTGCTGTGGTTAGCAAATATGGTTCTACTCAAAATCCCACTGAAGTCTTTCCACTGAATTTATTGGGAGCTGGATTAAGCTCTCTGAGGTTTATTAAAAACCGAAAATATCTCCCTCTTTTGTGTAAAATTTGTGTGTTCACAATGTATTTCTAGTTTCCTTTTCACAGCATGAGGAGTCATTTTGCTTACTTGTGAATGAAAGCATTTGGAAAGGAAGCAACTAAAGCCAGTTGGCTCCAAACCAGGTGTTACATGTCCTAAGTATTTTATTTAGGGGAAGTAACTGACATCAGACACTCCAAGGCTACTTAAATAGCAAACAGCCATATGCACAATATTTCTGAATGTAGGTCTAAAGGCTGCATGTAAGGTTTTAGACTGCAGCGTTCTCTTCTGAAAAGGTTTATTACATGGTTCCATTCAAATGAATGAATGCATAGGTCTTTGAACATTTATAGAGTGTCTCTGAATGTGTAAGCACAGGCCTTTCACACTTGTTCTGTGTGTGTAATTCAGAGAAGAGATTTTTCCAGCTGCTCTGAGAGGTAGTTCAGATTGATGAATACGACTCCTCAGAAACAATAAGAATTAAAGAAATACATGTACTAGTTATAGTGGTAAGTGCCACCATTATAACAGAAATGAAATTATTTTAATTTCATTGGCTAGAAGTAGACAAAGATTTTCAAAACTGAAAACATAAAATAGTAGCACTGTTAAAAAACTACATTCTCTGAGCTTTGAATAGTCACAGTATGAATGTTATTCAGTTTATACTGATTTTGAGTTATTTAAGGTTTACACAGGAATCACATTTCAGTGTAGGAGAAACCACTTTATTTAAGAAATATTCATATGAGTGAGAAACTATTTTTAAAAGACATTCAAAAACAAGAGTCAGTATAAGAACAAACTTTCCTCTCCTGCTTCTGGTGTACCTCCATCAAGCATTATGCACAATTGATTCACTCATATGGAGAGTCATTTGAATCTTTCCATTGACTTCCACTTGTTCTGGAGCAAAGCCAAAGAGAGTAAAGAATCATAGAATCATAATATAACAGCCCAGGTTGGAAGGGACCTTAGAGATCATCTAGTTCCACCAATCCCCCTGTCATGGGCAGGGATGCACACACTAGACCAGGTTGCCCAGGGTCACATCCAGCCTGGCCTTGAACACTGCCAGGGATGGGGCATGCACAACCTCCCTGGGCAACATGTTCCAGTGCCTAACCACCCTCCAGGTAAAGAACTTCCTTCTAAAGAAACCTAACAGTTGTGATGCCATAAGAGATGTCCCAGAATCACATTCATTCTAGCTTCTCTAGAGCAACATACAGGACATCAGAATAGCTGCAAATGATCCAGAAGGCCTTGCCTGCAAACCTGAAGAAAACCGTACCTGCTGCACAGGCAGGACTAAACCAACTAGCACAGGACTTCAGTGGGAAATTGCCAGGAACACAGCTCAGGAGCATGCCCTGGGGCCCAATTTTGCCCTGTATCAAAGGGTCAACTGAAGAAGACTTGAAATCTATTAGACGAAGACAATGATTTCAATCAGCTCAGAGGGTGAACCCAAAAGCCAGCAAAGGAATATAACGAGGGCATATTTTGGGAAACAGCAGCAGAAAGGTTAAAAACATCATCTTTAACACAAGGAAGTTAAATTAGCAGTGGTGGTAATGAGAAAATAAATTGGAAACTTTTCGAAAAGAACAGAGGATGTGAAGTACACTGACAAAAGTGCATGCCTATGAAAAAAGACAAAAAAAGGTGATGACAAAAAAGTTCACGATGATAGCAACTGAAAGAATCTCAGATTTGCATAAAGAGATATGACAAGGATGAAAATTTTGTCCCCAAACTTATTTCCAGTAACTCCCCAACTACAGTTAAGGACTAACATGAAACTTCATAATCAAAAGCTGGAAATGGAGCATAATGAAAACTTCTGGAATCTTCAAATAAACCACTTTCGTATAGTTTAGGATCCTATTATATTCTATGAGCTTCTTCAAGGCTAAAAAAAACCTTGAAAAAAAATGATAAATGAGGAACCACAGCAATCTCTGCTCTCAGAAATGGATGTGTGACCCACCAGAGACAGCATAACATGATGCAGAAATTCTTCCTAACAGGAGTTATCACAGAGCAGAAATAAACTGACAGTCTTGCCAGTTAGACTGCATGAAAACAGTTGCTGAGATTTGTTTGACAGTGAAATACTGAAAAGGTGAGAATAGAATTATGTCAGCAAAACATCAGATAAAATTAAAACACAAACACATATTTTTCATTATGAACATCAAGTGTCTCAAGACTTTTCAACTTTTTTCTTAGTGAGGTTTCCCCAAAACTTGACCTGTCCTCTTCTCCTCAAGATTTTTAATACTATTAAGAGTTAGCTCAGGCCTAGGGACTAATAATAGCATTTTTCATTGACAGAATTAGAGTGTAAAACCCACATTCATAAGTAAGAATCTGCAGAGTTCAAATACTCATAAACAATATGTAAAGCTAAACTTTAAGACCTTCTCTTGTCCTGAGAACCACCTTATTTTTCTTACAGACCTGCAGAAATCACTGGCTTCCAAACAGTACAGCAGTAAGAATGTCATATACTGGTTATTTGATGTTAACAGATTACTATCTGGCTCTGAACTGCTCCATCTTCAGATATTTTATCATTTTGTTGATAGGATTACACAAAGCTGTAGATACTTTCTTCTGAATAGCCTATCAGTCAATGAACATGAAGTTAAAACCAGTTACATGAGCAAGAACATAACACAAAGCCACAAGCTTATCTTTTACTGCACAAAAGGTCTTTCAAATAGAGCTATTAAACGTGAATTTGTAGCTAAGATACTAATTCATTTTAGGGTTCACTGCCTTCTTGGGTTAACCAATGTCCTCAAATATTTTCATTCATTTCATAGAGCTGGAAAACATCTTAACTGGCAGCTGAGACTAAATGATAGTTACTAATAGAAACCAACTCTCCTCTAATTCAAAATACACAAGGTTACCAAACTTGGAGGAAATCCTGGCCTAGAGAAACTAGTAGCAAATTCATGCTGAAGTAAATTCCGTCCCATATCCACTCCCTGCTTTCATTCCTGCCTGTGAGACAGGACTGCTGTTGCTTTGGAAAATAGATTTAAACCAGAACAAAATAAATGTTAAAGGTCAAGTCTTCCACTTTATATACACAGCAAAAATGAGCTGATGTCCTTCAGACCATAGAAGGGTTGCCTGACTCATTTTTTGAGGAGACATGCATGTCTTATCTGTTGGATGGAATTTGGAGATAGATTTTTCAGACTTTTTATTCACTGAAGTCATTTGAACTCATAACAACGTCATCAATTTCTGTGAAGGGAAAAATTCTCCCAGTAAAAGATTTCCAGAGTACAAATCTGCCTATGACACCTGTCAAGTACGGTATTTATTATATTTGGGGCATACAAATAGACACAGACCTCATTACAGGTGTTAGAATGTTATGAAACTCATAAGTAGAGATCTGGTGATTACAGGGTCTGAAAATGAGTAATAAAATTCAAAATAGCTCAACATGACTTAGAAAAATCAAAAGCTTTATGTTTGCAGCTACACAGAATGAACATTTCTTTTGTCATTTCTGTCAAGGTCTCTGTTACTGGCTGCAAAGTCATAAGCATCAGTCTCATCTATGCTTCAGCCTGCAAGGCTTGGCAGCCCTCAGACTTTAAATATCCTATAGTTATTCTAGCAACCATGTGAGCAGCTAGTGCACTGGACCAGCCACTTTATATTTGAGTGATAAGCAACAATAAATTTTAAATTACTCAGTATTAAAACAAGTATTATAAAACACTGTATGTGACCTCAATTTCTTTAAAGATTTCACTCCATGAAACTTTCCTGATCTTTTGAATCCTGTCAGTCCTTGCTCTTCCAAAGCAACAACTCCATAGTCAGAGCCTATTAGGCCACAAATTTGTGTAAGAGCTTTTGCTATTTTGTTTCTTCTGCTTATTGAAATGCATAATGTATTTCTTAACAGATTAGATTTAGCCAGACACAAAAGAAGTGTATGTGGCCATAGGCACTACCCACAGCCATGAAACTGAACTGCTGACAGGCATGTGCTCCTCTGCTGGAGGCTCTGGGATGGGAGTGCTGAAGAGCCCAGGGAAAGAGGTTTTCGTTCCTTGCACCCTGTCGAGAGGGAGGAAGTTCTCTGCATTATCTTCACAATATGCTAGTGCATAGGAAGCAGAAGGGTATCCATGAGATCCATATCATGCAAATGTGGCAGTGCTAACAACAGGGAACAGTGGAATTATTGCATCCTGTTGTAGGGAAAAAGACTTGTGAAGAACACACAGTATGACCTCTGGGAACAAGAAATGCATGGGCAGTTTGGTTTTATTAATTTAAAAAACCTGTCCATTGGTGGTGTTTATGCATCCCAAAACAGGTTCATTCTTGTGGAAAGAGTCTACACGAAATGTACATACAGGAGAATTTTAAGAGCACATTCACACATTGTGGCATGTAAACCTGAAAACCAGTAAGCATATTGGCAAAGAATCTTCTTACTTTCCTTTCTGTCAAAACTGGGTATATGCCAAAGGAAGAAGAAAAAACATTGCCTTAATTCTGCAGCCACACAGAGCTTTAAGCTATGGAACCTGAAGCAGTGATTCCAAATTCAGAGATAACTGTGTTATTTATACCATTTAGCACAACTACTTACGAAGTTCATACCTGCCCAACAGCTTTATAAGCCTCACACAACTCTCCTACAAACCTCTGCCTAAATCAACATACGTTGGCAATTAGTGCAGATACTTATTGTACTCAAGTTGCTGAACAAATGAGTATTTAGGATATTAAAAGCAGTAATACTACCAGACAGTTGGATATTATAAAAAGTACTGATGATGCAGTTGTAGGAGGTTGGCCTTATGATCCATACATGTGGTGCAGTGTATGTATAACTCCATGAACCAACCCAAGCCTCTATAAACACCACAAGCAAATCAACTAAAAATCATTGTTAAAAACCCTGAAACAACTCACAACAATGTGCACTCTTTCGTCAAACAACCTGCTTTTAGACTGTTTCTCATCTAATATCCTTAAATGTCCCTGTGATACATCTAAGATTTCACAGAACCTTCAAGATATGCATATAGCTTGGAAACAAGTTTTCATAAACAGCTGCATTCATTCATTGACTGAAAGGACAACATGATTCCAGCTACCCTTCATCTCCTGACAGTACCTTGCAAAAAGCTGTGTAATAGATAAATATAGTTTTTTGTTCTCAAAACCCCTCATTAGTTTGCTTTCTCCAAACAGCTGAGATTTCCAGTACTATATCCAGCTTTCAAGTCTGATTACAGATATCATCCTCTCCTATTGACACAGATCTTCTGGAGCCACCTGCAGAACTGCCTCATCTTTTCTAACTGGTTGCCAAAATGGGAGCACAAACTTCAACAACTGTGAAGCGTTTTCAAGCAATATAGTGTTTCACTTCCAGAAAGAAACACCAGACATCTAGAATCCTGTAGAAGACTCTCCTGCAAATTCATTATGAGACTAACCATTACCCTGTCAAACACTGGGCAGTTTCTTTCTTTCAAGGGAGAATTCTTGCATTCAGTGTATTTTTTAAGGACATTGCTTCTCCGCAACTGAGATTTTCAACCTGCTTTTCTATAGTCAACATCTACAGAGTTCTGTTGCATGAGAAGTCAGTCACTTATAACACTTAAAAAAAAGTCTTGGGTTTCAATATAAAAGATTTTCATTCAACTGCAACAGAAATGAGGAAAATAACTTTATCCATTTTAACTAAAATCTTGTCCAGAGGTTTATAACCAAGGGGGATAGAACTCTTTGTATATAGATTTTAACACCTTTCTACAGTTTTGCCTTCACTCCAGATACAGCTGGGCCAGTAGACAAGCACTGGCCCTGAAAGTGACTCAGCTCCTTCATCTTGTAAACAGTTCTAACAAATAAAAATGCTAGAGAAGGAAAATATTCACCAAAGGTCAAGGGAATGCTCATAGTACTTATCACCGAAACATGTACCAGAAGGTGAACTGGAATGTGTCCCTTTTGATTCATCCACCAATGTTACAGACAACAGACCACCAATGTCGAAAACACCAGCAATTTATTATTTGCATCTTATTTTCAAATGCATCATTCCCCAAAGCCATCTGTTAAAAAAATGGGTTTTGAATTGAAATCTCCAGAGCAGACAGTCAAACAGTAAACCTCAAGGAAAACATAGGTAGAAATTGGCTGCGCTTTTAGTGATGCTCTTGGCAAAATGCTAATGGACTAAGAAGTGAGGGAGGGAGCTGCATCTGACCTTCCACTCCAAAGCTAACTATTAATCTCTCTCTGTATCTTTTGGATTTGAGTCAGAGGAAAAAAAAACCCTCTGATGTAACTGCTTACTCTGATGGAGTTACACTAGGGGTCAATATAGTCTTATGTGTGGGAGACAGCTGATAAAAGGATGCTTGATCTATCTCCTAGGGAGACAGGGGAGAGTGGGATGAGCACAAGGAAATGCATAGATATGTGCAGAGCCTCTCAACAGAAGTGGGGTTTGAGCCATTTCAGCACTCAGACAACTTGATCTGCAGGCGCAGCAGAATCAGCCAGTATCAAAACACTGTCTAAAACAGGGATGGAAGTTGTAAAATGGGACCTACAGGCAGTTAACCATCACTGCACTTGAATAAACAATACCTGCACTGATTCTAATTGGATATCTCTCCTTTGCATCCTTCAAGGTACTGTCAAAGAAGTTCAACTTGTATAAGCATCCCTTCCACCAATCCTGTTCAAAAGAATGCTGTTGAGTTCAGTAATTTTTATGATAGTTTCTCCCATTAAATTCTCATTTTCTCTCCTAAACAAAGTAAATCAACTGGTGGCAAAAGAAATTGCCCTAGTTCTGTTTGTTTCAACTTTGTGCACATATAGTACACATCTCAGAAGTATTCTTAACATATATTCACTGTTTTTTTAGTGGAAAAACATAGAAAGACTCAATTTGGCAATGCACTAAAGACCCATGCTTAATTCTGATGACCTTAATGAGTCCAAAGAACATAACTGAATGCCTTGCTAAACTCACATCAACTTAGGCACATGCTGATTTTCCTTGGTGGAGGCCTCAGAAACATCCCTTAGGACAGGGAGATAGACGTGAGCATACAGCAACACTCCGGAAAAGTAGGAGTACACATTACCTCTCTCCTTTCACAAAAGATGAGAACCTTCTCAATTTGCCTTAGCTCCCATAAAGGTTGCCCTCTGACCAAAGCCCTTCCCTGTTAGGGATGAGTCTGAATGTGACACTGAAAGAAAAAACCAATTGCACGATTCCCTTTTCAGGAGTAATCAACTTAAGAAAGATGAAAATACATTTACTAGTGTAACAGAAACAGTGTTATTCCAGAACACAGGGAGGGAAGTGTGTGAATCTCACTCTTTTATCTGCCACGTATGTTTTAAGTAAATATGCCATGTAGCATTTAGGTGGAATGTGGCACATGTATTTTGTGATTAGCCCAAAGCACAAAATAAACTGTTTGAAATATTCCAGATTCCTTCCTTGTCAGAATTAGGAAAATGTTGCCCTTAGCACTGAATAGCCAAGCATGCACATTTCCATAGACATTGGAAATACCTAGACAGCCACTTTTCTCCACAGTAAAGTGACAAAAATAACCCTGATTTAGCCTTAGCCATTATTATACCACTAGATTTCCAGAATATACACACAGAAAATCTCCTGTGTCCCTCTCCATGAAATGGTGCATAATAAAAATTCCCAGGACTACCTCAACAACCACATTATTTTGACAGATAATTTTTATTATCCAAAAATGCATATCGTGGGGAAGAAACACAAGGACTCCTGCTAATAACTGCAGAGGGATTCTAAATCTGCACTCAATAGTCTCACACAATGGCTTTTACTAAAATTTGTCATGTTATCAACACAGACCGATTAAGAAACTCTGATGTCTCATCCTTAATTACCAGAGAAATACAGTTTTGAAAATAAAAATGAGTGATTAAGAACTGGGTTTATTTTAATATGCTCATGTATCAAGAAATTATTGCTGCTGAGAGTCAGTCATAAATGATGCAAATCATACATAGATGGGTTGGGCAATTCCATTTCATACATAAACAATTAGCTCTGCCTGTATCCCAAATTAATGGCTACAGCTGGGGCACTTGTCTGTTCAGGTTACTAATATACATACCCTAGATTAAATTTCTAAAATAGGATCACACACATCAGCTGCAGACAGAGTTGGAACCAACCAAGAACCACTCCCATGAGCAGAAATGGTTTCGTTCACAAAGTATTATGGCTCACAGGCATAAAGTTTGCAGAGCTTTTCCAGTTCACTTACAATATCTGAATCAAGGACACTCCTCCTTTTGGGGATGGGACAGATAAACAACTCAATCAACTTGTTTTCTCTCGCTTAACCTTGCATCCCCTTTTAAAACATAATATCTACATCAGAAATTACAAAGGCAACAAAACACCCAAACAGCTGAATATCTATATAATTATAGTCTACCTAAATAAAAACATGCAGCCATCTCCTAGAACTGTCAGAAAACTACCTGTTATAGTACCCACATGATTAACTCTTTAACCTCTTTATTTCTACAGCTTTGCCAGTTTGCTTTCTTTCCCTGTTTAGTCATTTAATTCTTATTCACCTTGTACTCTGTGATCCTACAAATGTGAGTTGGCTTATACTTGGATACCTCCTCACTAATATCATCCCTGGAGGTTTTGTCATTGACTGAAGCAAGATTAGACTAAACCCCTTGCAAGTAGCACAGTGAGGCGTCCCACTGGGTCATGTTCATCAAGCCTTCTAGTAAAGACTTACTGCATCAGCTCTGGAAACTACCAAGCACATTGTGTGTTCTTGGTTAATAAAATTGCAAAAGAAATTAAGGAAGCACTTTGTGCTCCACCCACAAAATACTTCAAAGAGCAGCATCATCAAGAAACTGCTCTCCTTTAGGGGAAAAATGTCTGCTACTCTCATGTTTGCTTTGGACACCACACAATGGGTCCTTGTTAACTAACCTGTGGGCACCATAGTAGTAAGCATAATGAAGAAAAATGAGGAGTTTTAAAGTAAACTTTCAAGCTGTTCCTCTATCACCTATGGTATTTTTAGAATACTATTTCTACATTCAGGGAGCGGACTTGTCAAGTCAGAACTTGTTTTTCTCCAGGAACACACAACTGTTGGCTCTTGGCTGCCAACCACTTCACAATCTTGATTGATCATTTACTCTTTATCAGAAACATAAGATACTATCAGGTCACCTGTCCCATTCACAAATGTGCTGCACTAGAATGAATATCAATGAAAAATCAGTTCCTTTATGTTAAAATGAAAAATAAAGATGATGCATATAGTACATCCTCAAAATTATATATACTTCTTCATGCACCTCAAACCAAGCAAACAAATTAAAAATAACAAAAGAGTAAAACCAGACATATTGTTCTTCTGTAGCTCTACAACTCTGCAAAAGAAAAGTTTCATAAAAGGCCCATCCAAGCAGCAAATGCAGTCTAAACGCCCTTTGAAGTCCAAAGGCTTCCCATTTAGTCCCTAGCAGAGGATAAGTTAGTTGGAAATTGAGAATTTTCCAATACTATTTAAAAAAGAATCAGAAATACAATGAATAAGCAACAGGTGGAAAAATCAGGAAAAGTAAGTTATGTTTAAAAAAATGAAGAATATGCATTTGAGATGACGTATCACTGTGCCAGCAGGCTTACCTAACTAAACATGGATTTATTAAAGTAATTCCCTTTTCTAGCTACAGTTGCAGACAGTAAAGTAGCTTTGATGAGTCTTTCTGTCATGCTGATGATAAAAACCATACGTTTCTAAACACAGCTTATCTATAAGCACATTTATCTCAAAGTCCTCTACAAACAAGGTGGTCCTGCAATGCATTTTTCAAACAAGTCATCTCTGGGAGGAGACAGGGAGGGCAAAAATTTTATCTACTGGAAATACTACATTTCAGACATTTTTTTCATTCCATGTGGAATGAAACAAAGGTTAGGAAAAAAATCCCTGAAAAAGTAGTCTTTTCAGGATAAAATGAAATGGATGTTTTTAACATTGGAAAAGTAATTCTGGGCACACCTTTTGGACTCTGCAGCAAGCCCCAGGAGCTTGGGTTTCAGCAGCATGTGAAACCAAGAGCCTAGAGGCATAGGCTTCTGTGTGGCTGGGAAGACAGAAAAGCAGCCAAAGACCTGGCAGGTTTTCTATAGAGAAAACTTCCTTTCCCACTTCCAACTGCATCAACAGATTACTTGTGGCATTTCAAGTTTTACCTGAGCAGCAATCCCAGCAAAACGGAGCTTTTTCAAATCCATGGGAGCAAATAGGACAAGTGTCCATCAGTTGAATGCAAGCAAAAGCAAGGAACATCCCAAAACGCAGATAAAAACGGCAAGGCTGAAGGGATGCAAGAGAGACAGAACAGCTCCAGAACAGGCAGTGAAGAATAACAAGGGGCTGGAGGACACAAAAACCCTTTTCAAATTCTACCCATCCAGGGGAAACAGAGCAAAGGGCAAGTTTGCTTCCTCCCTATCCCCTAGCAGAGTACTTCTGGGTTGCTTTGAGAAAGTCATCTCCTGTCGCCTTCTTGGTTACCACCTTCTATTTTAGCTTTGTTTTCAAACAAGAGCTCTGTGGGCACGTCAACCTGATCCTCAAATTTAAATGAAGGGGAGAGCTAAATTTACAGAGAAATCTTTAACTGAAAGTGCATTTTTCTGCACTTTTTGTGCTCTGTAGAGCAGCAATGGCACAGCCCGTGGAAAAGGTTCTTGGACCCTATCTATGAGCCTGGTTGGACACGTGTAGGATGAACATAACACCGCAGTCCACAATTTAAGTTGATCACTCAAGACTTTTGAGGATTGTGATGTATCTAATGAATTCAAGATGTCAAATAAATCAGCGATTTTCTTACAACAGAATAACTCCACTTTCAGCATACTAACATACATAGCACATCCCGTGCACACCAGGATGGTGTATTTAGTATTGTAGTTGTTAGTTCAGACTGGTTTTCTCATCTGCCTTTCTCACTTCAGTGAGGCTTTGCCTTTGCAAGAGAAGGCAAGAAAACTGCCCTTTCATGGTAAAACAACTCTTCGTAGTAACGCAGCCAGTCAAGCCCTTCCCTGCAGGGCAGAACTGATTTGCTTAAGGATTCCTCTCCTACCCAGCAAGTACGTTACTATAAGCCAGATATAAATTAGACAGCAATTTGAGAAACCAAAAAAGGATCTGTTCCACATGTTGGAGAAGATCATGGTTGTCATGCTAACCCCTCCTCCCAGTGACACTGACAAAGGAGAAGTGAGAAAGAGAGAATATATAAACTGAGGTGAACAACTATAAAATGTCAAAGGAAATTTAGGTAGCTCCATTTGTACCCATATATTTAATCCACTGTTTGGTCCATTTAATTTCAAGTAACACTTCTAAGCAGGGTGGATGTCTATTCATCAACTGTGGATGTTGCAAACTTCTGCCAAGACAAAATGTACAATCTCCATTAGGGATAATCTTACCTGTCTGGAACAGGAAAAGACAAAATGCCTTTATAACATTTATCTAGATTAAACAGATCAGAGGAGGTATAGCTTGATGCAGTATTTTGACAGGATGAGAGTACATTTGCTGATTAAATGATTACTGATTAAATCTGAGACAATGTGTGCCGCAAACTTTTCTACTAGGGAAACCATAAAAGGACAAAATAGAACTGGCAGAAATAGATGTATCATTTTATTTACAAATACCCTATTTCTTACTGTGTATCTAGGTTACTAAGCAGACTATTCGCTTTAGGATGATATATTACATAACAAAAATAAATGCCATGGTTAGTACTGGATAAGGGAAGGAAAAACTGAGACAAAAGGAAACTATTTTTAGCAACAGTCAAGAAAAACGTGAAAATGTCTTTTGAGACACCATTATCAAAACTCCACAAATTGAAACAATGCAAAGGATTAATTTTGTCTTTTAATTTTCTTTTTTTTATACACGTAACACGAATTCTTGTTTATATATGGGGAGATGGAAAACAAGGCTTTTGTCTTCAGATTGTCTTAGAGACAAGAAAAGGCATATAGTAATCATATGTAGCATCAACTTTCAGATGTCTAGTTTGTCACAGAATTTGATATGACATTTGAAGAAATCTTTTTTTCAGTCTTTACTAACCATGCAAAAGAAAATCTCTCATCAGAAAGACTAAAACTATCTACAGAATTAAATTGTGGAGTCTGATGCAGTTTAGAACTGAAATTCCTACTTAATCTCCAGAACTTTTTTTGTTTTCCCAAAGGCATAGATCTTTATCTATAGGTGTGAGCCCTTGCAAGCAACTGTTTGAAATGGTGACTTGCTAAAACGCTTAACTCCCTAATCCCCATATACTTACTGGATACAGTACTGTCTACCTAAAGACATACTGTCTGGACTTCTCATATGGGTGGATGAGAAAAAGCAGATCAGAAGTAAAGGCAGCCAAAACAAAGTCTCAATCAATTAATGTAAAGAAATGGGCAAGGCTAAGCATATATTTGATTCTAGAAGTCCAAGCAAATATATATGTTTACAGAAGTTAGCTTGTAAAATAACAAAGTTATCCTAGAAGAACACATTCATTCTGTTTAAGGCATTGTCTTGCCTCATTTTCCTTGAAACCCACCACAGCTAACAATGGACAGACATAACCTAAACAGGGAAAAACAATATTGTGATAATAAAATTTCACTGAAATCAGCATCTTATGATCTGCTTCTGTAAATCTTTTCCCCCTAGCAGTTACCAATTTCTCCCATGTATTTTTGTACAGCCTCACTGTCCCATGTTCTTTTAGTGTGGAACTTTTGGACATAAAAATGTAATAGTTGTTAGTGTACATTGATATGTACTGAGAAAAATATGGAAATACATGCATAGGTTTTATTTAAAAAGTTAACATCACCTTGCTTTTAACTGTGTGGATTATGAATTACCACTCAAAGTACCTCTTCCTTTTTCATCTAGGTAACTCCACAGTACTGCTGTGGATTTTAAATTCTGAGTTTTAATAGAGCTTTACTTGTATTTAAGCCTACTAGCATGTAAACCCAACATCAGCCTGTGTTACACAGAAGCTGGGAGTTAACAGCATTTCTAGTTATCTGCTCTTCCTCCCGCAACCAAGGCTTATCCCAGGACTTTATTTTCACTCCTAATTCTTCATCAGGTTCTTCACTGGCCTTTAGTCCACCCAAGGCCACTCACAAATCACCAGTGTTAATTTGCTGAAAAAGCTTCTGAGATTACAAGCAAGTATCATTCAGGAAGAAAAACACACTGGTTCCATGGCAACATGAAAGTCAATGAGCCCACCTTGAAACCTGGGAACAATGGTCCCTTTTAGAACAGGGAGCAGAGGGGAGGGACCAGGTCTTATTGAGATGTTGGGTTCTTTCAGATTATTTGCCAGTGAGTGCCTTTTTTTTTTTTTTTTTAAGGAGACCAGGCACATAGTAAATTTGCCTTGCACAAGTTCATCTGATTTTGGAGCTTATTACCAAGACAGTGTTGTATTCTACTCCACCTCCAAGTCCTGCCCTAAAAAGCAACAGCATACAGCACAACAAAAACCACTCTTCTTGCAGCTTTGTCGCTTGATTCAGAGTCTTCACACTTGCAACATTGACATGCTGAGGAATACTGATCCTACAACCCCCAGGAAAAAGAGATTGCCTCCCAGATAACATTCTGCTAAAGAAAATCTGGAGAAGTTTTGTAGAAAAATCAGGAAATGTAGCATGAAAGAAATCACATCTATCTGAACTGATGGAAAACTTACAAACCTGCAGTGCATTTTCCAAAGCCAGCTCTGCCATAGCCATCAGAATAGGCCTGGTAATATTTACATGCATTGCAATTTAGGAGAGCTGTAAATTGTGGCTTGGAGGAGCCACTGATGCTGTTACAAGAATTGAAGCACTAGACTGCTTATGCAGCTCTTTCCTACACAGAATTTTTATATAAAGACTATGCTATGGTGGAGGAGCACTTTTCCCAGCAATGCATTAGCTACTAGATCATCAAAATCAACATCATAAGACAGTAAATAATTACATTGAGACTGATAAACTTCCTTGCCTCAGCTGTTGGAAGTTAAGCCAAGATTAAACACTTGTACAGCACTAGTAAACTTTCACCATTTGAAGAGCTTTCCTGTTATTGCCAAACCTATAAGCAAATAATCCTTCTGACTGAGCATATGGCAGGAGTACAGCAGCCCAGAGAAGCAGCAGTATGGGAGAGCAATTTAACATACCATTACAGTTTTGTAGAGGCCTCTCCCAAAGCAAGGAACAGCCAGTCCTTGTAAAGAAGATTCCAAAAACATCATTTTAAGAACAAAATGCTCTGGCCTATAGTCCTATTTGACACCTTCTCTTTATAAACAGCTGTTTTAAAGGTCACATTAGGTCCTTTTATAAACTAAATCACAATAGCAATGCTCTATCATTTTGCAACCACATTTATAATCCCAACATTTTAGCCCTCTTCTCAATCTTAACCTGCTTGTGGATCCAGTATCTTTTAGATACTGGTTGCAGCCTGTAAGACATATCCTTGCTGGATAGGGAGTATCTAACAAACTGAACATATACAAGTTCATAGGACCTGACAAACGCACCCATGAGTGCTGATGGAGCTGACTGATGCTGAGTGGCTACTCTTGATTATATCTGAAAAGTCAGGGTGATCAGGAGAGCTTCCTGAAGTCTGGAAGAAAGCTATGTCACTCCTATCCCTAAGAAAGGCAAGGAGGAAGACCTGGGGAGCTACAAGCTAGTCAACTTCATCTCACTCCCTAGGAAGCTAGCGAAGCAAATCCTTTTGGAAACCAAATTCCAAACACATGAAGGACAAGAACATAATCAGAAGCAGTCAGCACAGATTCATGAAGGGGAAATCATGCTTAATCATCCTGATAGCCTTCTACGATGAGATGACAGGCTCAGCAGATGAGGGAAGAGAGGTGGATGTTGTTTATCTTGACTTTAGTGAGGCGGTCAACCCTGTCTGCCTTAGCATCCTCACAGAGCAACTGGTGAAGCACAGGATAGACAAGCACACAGTGAGATGCATTTAAAATTGGCTCAACCGCCAGGTTAAAATGGCACTTTAAAAATAAACTGAGTAAAATTTTACTATGTGTACATAAGAACATGAGAATGAAGTCACCATTATTAAAGCAGCTCAATATCAAAGTTAAGGGCCCTTTGTTCCAATGGTTACAATTTCAAGAGGACTTGATCCAATCCCACTCCAGCTGGGATGAAGGCACTCAGTACACATGATGGCCAGGTCTCAGATGTCTTTTTTTTTTTTTTTTGAGCTAGTCTCAAGATTTCAGTTCCTTGTAATTTGAAGGCTAGTAAAGAATCTATTTCACTAAACAGAGAAGCAATGGACTAGCAAAAGCCAGCAAAGGTGAATGTTGTAAAAGTGGACAGCAAGATGAAATAAACACAGGTCCTAATTCTGACTTCCTATCACTTCAAAAGTAACAAAGTACCACTAATGTCAGAAAGTAAAAGTAGTTCAGCAGAAAAATCTACCATCTCAGATTTCTCAGGAGCTTTCAATAGGTTAAAACAAAGCATAATTTAACAGTATTAATTAGTCTCAAAGACATGATGTTTTAAGTGCATCTGACAAACATCATCTTAATCACACTTCTGTAAAAGCTCCTGACCAAAAGCGAGTACAATATCCTAACGTGCTGCTGGAGCATTGCCAGAAATATATCTCTCTCCATGTCTTTGCAATTATGCTGTAGAGCTTTATGTTGTAGAAGACAAGCTTTAGACCTGTCCAAATTTAGAACTGTCCAAATCTTCAAGCTTCTTTAAAAACCCATCTCCACCTACTGCATTCTACTACACAAAAAATTTAGGTACCTAGCAGGATTCCTCCCTCTTCTCTGCAAAGACCTTTTCTAATGGTTGATTTTCAAAAACCAGTAGACATAGTATTGCAGAAATTGGAGACTGTCACTGTAAAATCAGCAAGCAGATGCTACATAGGACTTGAGGACAACTTAAAACACCAGTGTCAGCACAGTTAGATGTTATAAATATGTTTTGTTAGAAAAATGTTTCTCCATACATAGTTATCTGCTGATACTTAGAGATTAAAATGTGTTGTAAATACTATATACCTAATCAATCTCAGTAAACAGCTTTTCTTTATCTGTATCACTATTCCCCATTGACAGCTGCAGAGTGAAATGACTAGGGGAGTTAGAAAAATGACTCATGGTTACACAGCACTTCCACAATCAAAACTCTGACTTTTTTTATTCCAGCTTGGCATTTTCATGATGAGTCAAGGCTATTCCTCTTACAGTAGACCATCTTCAAAGACTCCATTTATGTCAGCAATGTGAAGCAAACAAGTGTGTTCACAAAACAGGAACTGATGAGATGCAAACAATGATGAGAACACATCTGGAAGGTTATAAACTAAAAAGACCATACTATAGTAATTTATATTCATTCAGAGAATAAGATTATTCACTTTCCACCCACCTGCATTTTAATTAGCCAAATTTCACTTAATTTGTACATATATCTATTCAGTCTTTAAACAAATATATAGTGTCACTGTTAAAGCAAAGAGAATTCTGTCAGGGATATCTGTTAGCATTGCTATTTGTTTCTCCAGTGAGGAATTTGAACAGCATGTTTGAAGAAGACAGCTCAAGGACAGTTTTGCAAAACCCAGCATTTTAAACAGTGAAGACAATCCAGGGCCTGTTAATAAAATCTCACTATTCAGCTCAATGGTTGGGCTATGGGAAGAACTGGATGTTCTGTGACATATCTGCTTGAATGCAGCAGAAGAAATCAAGTAGTTGAAGCTAGAAGCATAAGAACACAAGCAAATGCTTGGGCTTTTTGATCTTTAAGGTATTCTTGATCATAGATTGAATGATTGCATATCAGCAGATAAAATATGACTATTTTAGACCTTCTTAACACAAGAATAAATAGTCTCTGAGTTGAAAATGGCATCTCTTCTAAGCATAATCACTGTTAAACATTTCTGCTAGCCTAGTAAACATACACAGGTTCCCACTTCCCTGCCACACTTGAAGAATTCCTGCTCCTCCTTTTCACATTCTTTCATTCTTTGCTTAGCATATATGGAGAAAAATTCATCAATAACCACACTAAGTATCAATGCACATCAATGTATTTATAGTGACTCGCCACACACACTTAACTCTGATTTCACTGGGACAGCTGAAGAGCCTTACTGCCCAATAATTTCCACACAATCTTATATGAATATTGTATGTTCTTCCTAATATTCAGGCATTCGACACTACATTTTCAAAAATTCAGGTGAGCCAGGGAAAGTGAGGGAGAGAGAAAACACACACACTTCATCTGGCCTCCTTATTTTATCTCTGAGAATGATACATATTTGCATGAAGTCCTGGATCCAAATTCGCAACTTATGCAAGCAGGGACTTCGAACTCAACACAACCACGAATACATCTGGCTCATTTTTGCTACTTCACACTCACGTTTGTTTTGACTTGTTTAACATTGACATGCGCAGAATAGAATACATAAAATTAGAGTATCCTTGCATATCTTGGCATTTTAAGTTATAGTACTGATACTGTCCAGCATATAGCAGAAGGGAATGGTCTCTGCATTATTTTATACAGAGTTACAGTTCTACTCATTGCAAAACACACTACCATGAAATAATGGATCATTTAAAGCTATTCAAGGCCAAATAGTCTCTCAGTACCTCAAAGACTGACCTCTTTTTTTCATCTGAGCAACTTCCCAGAGCTATATCTAGCCCCTTTAAATTTAGTAATTACAAGTAGAGACAGATTTATCTCTTAACAGATCTCAATAACATAGCAAATGTATGAGCCCAGCATTAGTACAGGTCAGCAAAACCCCAAAATAGACAAAGAGGTAACTACCTCACCACTTAGACACTGTAAACTACCCCTCCCTGCTTTTGTGATTTATGAAAACTGTTAGAATGATACATACAGGAAAACAGTCAGAATACAGAGTGTTCTACTTTTCACACATCTTTGCTAACTCTACATTTCTAAGCAACACTCATTAGATATCCTGTGCAGCAGATACATGCATTAGCTTGGTATAAACAAAGTTCTGTTTGAATATTCCTGTCGTTTAACTCTGAAGTATTCCGAGCATTCAGCAGTAACAACATAAATCTTTTGGAAGAAGTACCTCCTTTGTCAGAACTTCCCCATATTACTGTGTATCAGAATTTTTTATCTTCAAAACACCTACTTTTTAGGCTCAAGTTGCTTTACAGGTAAAGCAATTCCAGTGTCAGCATGTCACAATTAAAAATATTTCCATCAGACAAACAGATTAGAAATATTGAAGATTTCAGTTACTACTGACTAAAGACCTCTGCTGGACGTTAAGTGAAGACTCCACCTTAGAATCTTCACACCCTCAACTCTCCCAAATCTTAAGCTGTCAGAGTTCAAGTTCTCAAAAGTGTCACACAACAGTGTGGCAAAATCACTCAGACTGAAGAAGAAACTTTATTACTTATGTATTTTCCTTACAAGGCCAACAAATACACCTAGACTTGCATAATATTCCAGAAAGAAGTCTTCTGAAGAAAACTTCATGAAACACTTTCTGGCACATGCTGAAGTATTTGATTGCTTTTCTAATGGTAAAAAAACAAACCAAACAACAAAAAAACCCACACCAAAAAACACCTAAAAAACCCCAAACCAACAAACACCCCCATAACAACAACAAAAAACCAAACAAAATCCCCCCAAAACACAGAATAAAAAAAGGGGGGGGGGAAAGGAAACAAAGGGCAAAAGAGAAGGCTCATAGAAAGAAGATAACTAGTAGTGAAAGGTCACCTACTAAATCCCCCCTTGAAATTACAAGCAGCAAGCCTTTTTGACTTAATTCTGGTTAAAAATCTACTTCTATATTCATAATTGAGCAAAAATTCCCATTTTAAAGACTTACCATTAAGTTATTCCTGGGGGAGAGATAAAATATTTTTAAAATATTTTAGAGAAATGTGTTCAGATGTATTTTGTCTTTGTTATGACAATAATCACTGCAACCCTTGCCTTGACATGAAGGAATGTGTATATCTCACAGGAAAGCTGCAACCTTTTGCACCTAACTCCATCGAAAAATGCCAACCTCAGCACAACCATGTTGTCATTAGAAGCTTCACCAGAAACGTGAGTGATAGAACAGGCAGGGCTGGGAATTAGCAGGAAACATTCATATCTCAGTCTATGCTGAGCTATCAGGGTACTGATGACTTAGCCTTTCTTTCAGATGAGACAAAAAACAGAGGTCCTGGCATCTGGTGGTGATTAGGAAACCAAAGACACTGGAGTTGTTAGACACTGCATCCTTGTCATATTTCAAGACAAACAATTTTATTCAGCCTTCTTAAAATTGTTTACTTTTTGAGAGAAAATCATAGAAGTACTGGACAATATTTATTGGTAACACTGTACTCCACAATGGCATGACATTTGTTTCATCTCTTTTAGCTACTATCTGAAAATGGCTAGATAATGTTTTGCTACCTGCATAACTATCCTGAACCCTCATTCCCCAGAGTGATGGAATGTGGACAGGCTGTACACCCTGCAATGGGACCTACAGAAATAGTTTACATGAATGAAATCCTTTATCCAAGTATCCCTGTGAGGAAACAAGTGAACAGCTGTACTGTGTACCATCCTTGCTCCGTCTTCTCTTGATCTCTCATGTACTGTCCATCCATATGTAAATTTACAAGCGTGTTTTTCATAGCATGCAGGATCTTTGTTTCAGAGGTGAGCATTTACATTCCCTAAGTCAGTCAGTAATCTGACCCTGGTGCTCCAAATAACCGCTCTTACCATCCTTCCTTGGCCATACAGAGACTAGGTTGTTAACGGTCATTCTTCAAGTCACACTAGCTCAAAACTAGATTGGCTAAATATTCTCTCCTCATTTAATGTTCTTCCAGAGATCAAAAAATGTCAGTAAGAGATACTGAATTGATGCCAAATTTACCCTGAAAACTCTTTCCACCTGCTGTTTGAGATTTCCAAAAGGTCAAAACTAAGCAATAGCTGTATATAAACATACACCCACATGCATTTTTACTTGAATCAAGTATAATAGCTTTGGCTACTCTAATATTAATCTTACCCAAGGATGACAATCCTGATTAATTTCTCTGTTGTAAGAGGCATGTGTATTGTTCCTAAAGTGAACACCAAGACATTTTTTCTGGCTTGATCGCATTTCCTGTATGTTTTTGGCTCCATGGGGGCAGATCTTTTCCTGAGTATATGATATAATATGATAGTTTCTGGAAGAGTAATGCTTCTGTTGTTGCAAGGAAGTGAAGAAAATTATCCCTTTGGATCACTGATCAGTGACTCAAAAGATTTATCATCTGAGCTATCACATCAACAATCAGCTTAACAATAAAATACTGTTGCAGAAAGGTTGCTTTTTTCATGATCTCTATTTACAAGCCAGCAGAATAAAGCACAGCTGTGCTCTGAGCTCACCATCCTGCCACTACTTTGTTACAAGACTGAGGCAAAAGAACAGTTTTTTGAGAAACTACAATTGTTTCCAAGACTTTCCTCAGGTAGCCAATTGCCAACACCTTCCTGCTGCATTAAGTGTTTTTGAATTAAAACCAGGTTTGAATCTCCACATCTAAACCCAGGACAAACATTTAGCTCAGACATTCTCTCTTTTAAGTGGCAGAGGAGCTACCATCATAGAATAGAATGAGAATCAGAGAAAGCTGTGTGTACACAGTTTCTTAAACAGCAGCAGTGCTACTCTGTGGTTGGTGTGAAGAGACTGCCCCTTGCTGAGCAATATTTTCCTAAGATTTCTTTAGGTTGTGTATGTACCTAGCAGGTTGCAAATCACTTTGGGTAGGGAATGTATTTCAATGCTGACTTTTCATGCACAAAACTACAGTTAGGTCAGATCTGATGACCTGAGTACACAGATGTGAGCATTACAGAAGTAGTAATATAAATGTGAGAAAGCTCAGAACTTCACCAAGTAACCTTTCAGAAATACATGTTCCTTTGTGTGTCCATGGAGATACTTAAGCCTCACAGACTTTTAACAAAGTTGATATAAGTACCACCTGAAGAGTATTCTTGAAATGTAAAATCTGAATGTAAATCCGTGCTCTGCACTTCTGCTAACTGCTACATTTCCGTCCTTTAACCACAAGAAAAAATTCACAGCTGTCTGTACTCCCACATTCATTGCACAGATCAGCTTCTGCTGTGATGGGTACAACACTTACAGTTTCCGTGGAGAAATATAACCAGAACCAAAAGTTAAACCTATGAACTGATCCAAACATTAACTTCCTAACCCCCTCCCCCTGGAGGCAAACAACAAATTCAGACTGAAGAGCAGGGGCTTTACATTGTACACCCTGACACCCTGCAGATTCCTTTGTGGTACAGAATACATTAATAAGGGCAAAAGGTTATTTTCTAGCAAAGTTTGTAAATTAAATTCTGTAGAAAACCAAACAAAAGGTTACATGAGTGTTCACTTATCTATGAGCAGTGAACTTAGAAGAAAATATTTCATTTCAGATTTTGTAAAGGTACCCTAACAATGGCAGCTTATACACCACAGGTTAATATCAAATTTCAGTCAAATGCACTGACCTAAGAAAGCTTTCAAATTATTTTTTTCACAAGAGGAATTTAGGTTTTAAGACTTTTGCTAACAAATAGTACAGAAAGAGTAACTGAAAATAAGAACACATTTTATTTGCATTGACTACTTTTAAAGCACGAAGGCTTGCAGAGTAGCATAAATACGAACTAAAGGATGGACTAGGAAGTTGCCTAATATATTTAGGTAAGTTATCTTATCTTAAGGTAGAAGCTGTCTAACTTACTTGGATTTAAACCAACTAAAGGAATATTCCCTGTCTCACACTGAGCAAACGACCCTGCTTCTGCTGTGTTGAAGGTGTAAAGGTTTGCACCAAATGATACATTAAACTGTAAAAAGGGACAGAACAGAAGCTTGCTGAGGAACTGTCAGTAAGAGCTGCCCTCCTCCCTCCCTTGCATACACATGCACCCATATGCAGGGTATAGGCACAGTCTCCTGCCAGATAATGACAACAGCAAAGAGGATTCCCGGCACCTGCACTGCAGGCTTCTCTGCTGGAGTTTCTCACTCCATTTAATAGCCTTTCTCCTCCCACTCCAGCTCAACAGAAGGCACAGAAATTTCAAAAAATATTTAGAGAACACAATCAATTAATGTCTTTTAAAAGCTGAACTTTGTACTGAACACTTAACTGTGGCCAGTGTGCATCAAACATGACATAACCCACAGAGCAGATCCTGCAGGCCAGAAAAAGTATGATTTATTCTTTTCCTGCTCTTCAGTCCAGCCCTCTCTAAACAGATCTCCATCCAGCTTGTCAGAGATCCTGACTCCAGCAGCACCAGGTGCCAATTGCTACATACAAAGATGCACAAAATCCCATGGCTGACAGGTCTGAGATAGCCCAGTCTCAGGGAAACCTTCTCCCAATATCCTCGGTGCTGCTGAAGTCAAACATCCAGATGTTACCTAACAGGTCCCCACACTGCAGCACCTGGCTTAAAAGCTGTGGAAGAAAAAAATGATACTTTAAGGATTATTTTGTTTTTTCCTGGTTTCCTGAATTTTTGTCTAAGGTTTAGAGACAGGAACTGAGATTTTATTTAAAATAAGAGTGGATGTTCTCATCTTCACATGATTTCACCACCTGTAGGATTTAAAAAACATAAAAAAGTCGTTGCAATAAAAAAATCAAAGCTGGAAATTCTGCAGGAATCCTAAATATTGGTATGATTTTTTTTAAGTAAAAAGTTAGCATGTACTAATGTTAAAACAACAGCATTCCAAGGCTAGCACAACCAACACTTGTGAAATCCTTAATGAAAAGCCCAACCCTCTTGTAAAGGAAAAAAATCTGGAATTATCTGTATCCCTAGGCAATACACTTTATTACTTATGGTTTTCTTTACATTAGTCAAGTTACAAAAGCAAAGTAACACCAATTTTGTTCTGTTGCTTTGCACAGATGTTGTTTGTTTGGTACAGTCTAGACTTTTATGAAATCTTATTTTCTAATCAGCTCCATGGTACCTCACTGTAAAGAAAAGTACAAGATCTAGGTAAATTGTCTAGTTTTGTAAAATTAAAACCCAAATTCAAAATTGCATTCAGATCAATTTTTACAAAATATGTTATGTATGTTATTATGATTCTCTATTCATGCATACTAGAAGCCCTGGTAGATTACTGATGAAAATCAAGGAAAGAAAATACATGTTTCACCTTGGAAAACTTAAGGAAAACACAAATAAACAAATACGCAACTCTCTCCCTACATTTCTTTCAATATTACCAATTTACCTGTCTTAAAGCACACCTTCCCCTCTGAGAGCTCTCTCTACTATGACTCGAACAAAAAATTAAATATATATTTTCCTTTCCTCAACAGACACACAGACCATACACATGATTATTTTACAGCTACCTGCAAATGTGTAAAGTTACATGAAGTCACTCATCAAGCTATGCTGAAAATAGAATCTAGGTTTCCTTATGCCTCAACCAACTCCTCATGTTTTATCTGCAAAACACTAGCTTCCTGCCCTAACCACAAAATACCTGATAGAATTTAATATCCTGCTACAGTTACTTGATATCATCAGGCAGGAATTAATGATTTCAGGCTTATCGAAAGCAGCGGCTGAGGTGGATATAAACTGAGCAAGTACAGTAAATTTCACAACTCTGCCAAGTAATTGAATGAATTGTAGTGGTTTCGTCTTACAGAGAGAATCTGGTTTCAAACAAAATTTGGAAAGCTTCCCTGTAGTAGTTTTATGATGTACTCATGTAATGGGAGTATTTTTGTTCTCTACTGCAACTTTTTCAAGATACAAGTTATACTAGCGCTGATCTGATACACTGTGAGGTAACATCTAAGTAACCAGGTGCAGGATGCTGCAGACATTCAATATGTAAGGAAAATAAGGATTACTCATGTCAGACACTAATTAGAATTTCAGCAAAAAACAAGTATAATCAGTTCAATGAGGCCTCAAATGACACACTGTGTAAGATGCAGGCTAAATTCTCACCGACCTGTTAAACATAATCACACAGACCACACCTGACAGCAGAGTGAGTGGGGTTTAATTGTGTCTACCTTTCCTTCTTAGTATCACTTCCACAACTTTGAAGGGTCTTATGATATACTTTTACTGCCTATCTATAAAACAGGAAGGAAAAAAGAAACAATAGCCAGTATTTGAAAATGAAAGAAAACTCGCAACATTCTTCATAACGATTAATGCCACTGTCTTTTTAAAAAAAAAACCAAACAACAAAACCACACAGATAAAACAGTGTTGTAAATCTGAGATCTGTAAGGTGCTGAGTTGCAGCAGGGCCCCTCTACACAAGTATGTCACGGAGCTAGCCTGTACCTGTGTCTCACTGCACATTCCTCTGGCAATGGAATTTAGGCCTGAAACCTGGTACCCCTCTGCCCTCCTCTGAGTGAGCTCATAATGCCGGAATGAAGAGGAGGGAAATAACTTTCTCACTGGAATTTCTTTAATGGAAATTATAAGCACATATCTTGATGAAATGGATGTTGAAAGTATTTTGCCTGCTTATTCTTACACACACAGAACACTTGCTATTATTTACAGAAAACAACTACCTCAGCAAAATGAATTTCTGGTAAATTCACTGGCATCATATCATACAAACAAAATCTGTCTCCAGTATCACTGCAGAAAGACGACTGGGCTGATAGTTTTACAGTTTTTCCCTTCTGGGAAGACTATCTCTCCAAATCTCAGCAGTAGCTTAAAAAAAATTTTAAATAAATAAATTTTAAAAGGTTAAAAAGAAAAAAAAAAAGAAAAAAACCAACAAACCCAAAATTTCCTTTTAGCTTTTTTCCACAAGCTGAGAGGTAAGAAAGGGGAAATGGATCTGAAGAGCTAATGCTAACTGCAGAACACTTCTGTTAATAGCAGCTCAGAATGAAAATTACTAAATTCCTGAGTTTTGAAGTGAAAAAGAAGCAGATCACCTGTTTGCTGAAACTTGCTTAACATCTATTGTTTTATGAATCAGATTTATGTTGGGAAAAAAACAAAACCCCACCAATCCACATATTCAAAATCACGGCTTTTAAATCTTTAAAATAATAAAAATTAAAATGCAGTATTAGTTTACTCTATCCAAAATTCTTAGTAAAATTTTGGCTTGCAATTCATAAAGCATCTTTGGATAGAGTTGAAAAGCTATAGCAGCACTGGAGATCTGATATAAACATTAATTAATTCTACTTCACCACTGTCAGACTGTAGTTGAGACTAACTAGCTGATTTTTAATCTTTGCCACTCCTCTCTGAAACACATGCAGAACTTTGCTGGATAGTGTGAAGCTGAAAGATAAAAAATCAAACATTCTTTAGAAACTTCACAGTATCGTGCTAGCACACAGATGAAAACTCAATTGCACAGAGACTCTTTAAATAGCCATAATCAACTTTTTACAGTTTTGTGCCCTACTGCATAGAGGTTCAACCCTTCCAGATCTCCAAAAGTAGATTACACAAGTCATCTCATTTATAGAAAAGCCTTGGGGCATACAAAGCACTACCAATTATGGTGCAACAGTTCAAAGCAAAGCTTCATAGTAAAACCATGATCATTACACTAAGTGATATTTTGTTTTTCCTGACTGTAATGTCTGTTTTCATCCAGTGGCTGGAGCAGAGAAGTACTAGTTAAATCCAATCCTGCTGTTGGCTTGTCATGTGACTTGAGGCAAAGTTTTCTTCACATGCAAGATTGGTTATGCTAGTATTTAGCCTGCTGTAATGTGGTCAGGCATAGTTGAAGATTGGAACACCTCTCCCATGAGGAAGGCCTGAGAGAGTTGTGGTTTGTCGGCCTGGAGAAAAGAAGGCCCCAGAGAGAGCTTATTGCAGGCCATCAGTACTTAAAGGTCCCTCCAACTCTAACCTTTCTATGATTCTATGATATCTGCAAATCACTTAGACCCAGGGGTGAAAGATAAGAATGTATTTTAAAGTTTAAATTGCAACGCATATTTTGTATTTGTGTAAAAGAAACAGCATGAAACATATGTCCATCAGAAATGAACCCAAGAAATGGGACAAAACAGATCAAACACTGTTGCTGTAATTTTAACATGCATGTTCATTTCAGGATTCAACCCTCTCAGCACTCTGGAGAGTCTGTAAACACATTTGACCTTCCATGGAAAATGTGCTCTATAACATTGAAAGAAAGATGTTCTTACCCAGACCCCAGTTTGCACGGTCTTGGAAGAACAGTCTTTGCAGAAACTCTGAGGTGATTTTATGCAGATTACTTGAGGTACAGGAGGCCCTCAATTTCCAGAGACTCTGCTGAGGGCTTTCAATAATCTGCATGCTCCAGGGACAATCCATTCACATGGAAGTTTTACCACTAAGAGATATTAGGTCAAACCACAGTTTGGAGCTCACTCTAATTATCTAGTTAGATTTTGGGTTAATCCTAACAAGATTACAGATTCACAGAGATTAAGGTTGTTAAAAGTACCACAGAGCAAACTATATAATCACTACCTTGCAGAAACCATTTAAAGTATTCTGTTTATGGTCACCAACTCATTTAACTTTCAAACCTCTGTGGAGTTTAAAGAGTATTTCCTGTATCTCTTTGTGGCAAAAGTAGGCTAAGCATCTGACATTTACTTTGGTGACCAGAATACTTCACTTTTGTTACAGAAGTGGTTTGAAAGCTTCTTCCCTTCACCACCTTCTTTACATCTTTTCTCTACATTTTTCTTAAGCTTATGCCTTACATATTTTCAAGTCACAGCAAAAACCCAAGTACCACCTGTAGAGGGAGATTTCATAGGCAGTTTCAGTTTAAGCCAAAACTACTTTATTTGATTAAAAATACACTACTACTCATCCTATGTAGAAAGGATCATACAAAAGCTTACAAGAAGAGAGAACTGTCAAAAACTGTTTCAGATGAAAACAGATAAAAAGTTTTGTTAAATAGGAAGCAACGTATTTAACATCTATTCCCCTCATGAAGGTAAAATCATAGGCAATTCAAAAGGACACCAGAAATAAAGGTCCTTACTTTTGACACCCAGGGCTTATTGCAGACCACCTCAGTTGTGCCCACAAGACCAAGATGCATCACACTTCAGTCCTGTTTGGTTATAAAGAGTCGGCACTTCTATGGAAAATGCTATCCACTGGGCAACACATTCCCAGGATCTGCCAACCTTCCACCTGAATTAAGACTTCACTTACTCTTCAGTTCATGTAAAAGGTATTTGCAAATATACATTAATTTTACAGATATGCTCCAACGTTCCAACCCCTTCACACACACTTTGATGATGGTCTAAAACCTCACAAGGAGGGCTAAGGCTGAAAGTCTACAGGCTCCTTTTATGGAAAAGACCGAAAACCACTATAAACGCTTAATTTTCCAAGCTTGCTTTTTGCCAAATGTTTTTGCTCCTGCAGGCTATATTCTTCCAGTTCAGCTACACCCTGTTTTGTGGATAGGTTTAATCATCAAAGTACCATACAATGATTCACCCTCCTATTGTTTTGATGTGCTTCCATTATAGCAGGAGAAGTAACTCCAAACTGCTTCAAATGTGTGTGTGTATATATAAAGTATGTATTCTAAAGACCAAGTGATATCTGCACACTTCTTCACAGCAACAGTTTTACTGATATAAGGAGAACTACCACAACTACTACAACTTTAAAACGGTCCTGCTCCCTTTTTGGGAAAGTCAAACAATTATTGTGGTGGTGGAGGTACTGACACTCCCCTTCCCTGGGCCATGTTGCAAGGATTATGAAACCATTCCAATAAACTGTATTATTGTCTTTATTGTATGACATGTAATTGACTCATTTTATGATCAGTATAGTCTGTAACAAGTAATTTTAAGTGATATAAAGGGGAACCTCTCAATTACCTTACCCTCCTCCTACAACAATCTATTTAATTTTGTCACAGTAATGAGATGCATTTATATATGCATTTCTGGAAAACTGGCTTGCCATCTTAAGAATTCTAAGCGGATTTTAATTTAAAAGTAAAGTATTAAAAGAAATAGATTCATCACTCCTTTTGTAACTATCATTTTGTAAAGAAAAACTTCTGGTTTAAGACTACTTTTTAAAACTTATTTCATGTGCACAGAGAGATAGCCTTACTACTTGTGAGGGCACGAACTTTAATAGAAAATAACATCTTCAATGATTCAAACAAAAGGGTAACACCAGGAGCTGATTTGAAAACTCTCTGAAGCAATGTGAACAGGTAAAGTTCTTGCAGTAATTAAAAAAAGTTGGGAAAAGACAAAGAACTGACTTGTCACTATTTAGAGCTTTTAAACAATGCTACTAGCAAAAAACCAAAAAGCAGGAAGAGTATTTTCCATTTCACTGACATTGAATTGGTGGGGATTTTAAGAAGCATAAGCACTTTTTTTGTCCACTCCTTGCTTAATTTCACTTTGTTTCCTCTCCTCTGCTTGTTAGATCAAAACTAACCCCTCTTGACAATGCTATAAATTCACCTATGCAGTTGCTTTTTAGTTTACTCTACAAACATTGTATTCCAATCTCTAGAAAGATGCAGGCGTTGATTTCTCTGCCAGTTAAAAAAATGCTAAAGAAACAGTTAATGTTACTGTTGCTACCTTGTTTCCAACATCTTTCCCCTTTGGTGGAAATGGAAAAATGACAAATATGCAGAATTGAAGGAAAAGGAAATATGACTCTCATACTTCACAGAAACCTTGATGTATTGCCTTTTCCAGTCTGGATACAACACCTAGATGATGTTTAAATTTTACCTGTGTTATAGATCACACTGAGGTCTTGTCAAATGCTCATGTCAAGGATGGAATCATTTGTTCCTGTCCTACTAGCAATAGGAGAATCAACGAAAACTAGGTGCAACTCTCTTCAATAGATTTGTACAACAGAGATTCCTGGGTAACAGGCGTTAACACATCCTCACTTCTGCTAAGAGCAAGGCATCAGAAAAAGCACTGCTGGATTAACTGCCAGGAGTCATACTGGCAGCCTCCCTCAGACTGCTAAGGCACAAAGGATAGCTAGAAAGGCAGATGAGCTTAACTGCACGTTGAGACAAGGGCTGGAGGCTGTACAAAGTGCAGCAGGTTCCACCCAAAGCAGTGAAAATAGAGAGGGAGTGAACAAAGCAAGCTCAGAATACAGTAGCTATTGACATCTCAGTGGACTGAAGCAAATCAGCCCAATTTGGCTCAGAGTGTTGATTCTCTCCGTATTAAGATAACTGAGTGAGCAGAGACTATGCAAACTGGATGGTGCTGGTTTAGCGGTCCAATGATGTTAACACAATGAAAGCTAATCAAAATCCTGCAGAAACAAGATGAAGGGAAGCTAGCAGAGACTGTAGGGATCTCCATAGCTTTGTATCCATTTGGGTAAGAGCACAATCAAAGTGCCAAAGTCACCTCTAACCAGAAATAATTGTTAAAAAATGTCGCAAAAAACACCAGATCCACAAAACAGCTCCTTTGACTTGGTATTAATTCCACCTCTTCATGTTTCCTCAGACCTGAGAGAAGGCAAAATCATTCAGAGAAGAAAAGATGNTCAAAAGCCAGATGGGTTATATTTTCTGATACATAACCAAAACTGTTTGATGAGACTAGTTGGATGTCTAATCTTAATGCTCCGGTCAGCACTCAGCAGTGAAAGTACTTGCAGAAATAATGCAGACTATCTATATGAACAGGAAACAGCTTTTGGATCAATTATGCTCTTTTCAAAACACACTGCAGCTACCTATGGATCAAAATACTTGTATGATTAAACACCAAGAGCTGGCAGTACTCTGACAACCTCACCTGAACAGATGCCATGTCTCTGGGGATAGGTTCTTTTCTCTCTTTACAGGTCAGGGAGTTACTAGCTCTCCTCCTGGAGCAGTTCACTGTCTACAAATGGAGTAAAGCTATTATACAAAAACTAAACAAGAAAGAGGCAGAGTTAAGACCATGTGGAGTTACGGCTTTGCAAGCCTGAGCCATTTTACTATCACAACCTTTTGCAATCTGCAGCATTCTCACAATATCTGTAAGCATTAGCATGCTACTGCAATTACTCAGGAGGAAGAGTTAGGAAGAAGTAAAGTACCAGACCCCTACTCATGTAGAGAGTGTCTCTACTGTGAGGATGGGCAAAGGGTAGAGAAGCCCCACCATGAAATGCACTACCTACTTCAGGGACACCAGCATGACTTACTAATAGCTGTTCTTAAGTCAGGGGTACACAGTGGCTGGCAATAAAGCTGGCATGTCCAGAAGGGGAAATTAAATGCTTCTTCAGGTCATAGAATCATAGATTCATAGAATCACAGAATGACCTGAATTGGAAGGAACCCACGAAGAGGATCAAGTCCAACTTTTGTCTATGCACAGAACAACCCCAAAAATTACAGTATGTGCCTGCACGTGCTGTCTAAATGTTTGGTCACACAATACCTCTCACACCTATGCAAACGGCAGCCACAATCTTAAATGGATAATGACATTTAAAAAGCTCTTCAGAACACAACCACACGCATTACTTCTTTCATAGCTGCTGTGACCTAACACAGTATTTGAGTGCCAAATAAAATGGCACATTTTATGGTCAATTATCTTTAGCACCCAGAAAAAAGTCAGCAAATAAACAATTATTTGTTCAGATGGGATACAAAGACATATTCATCTTTAAATGAAAATTTTCTGTAAAACTCTGTTGCTTGTATTTTTTTAAGGTAATTCTCATTATTTTGCTACAGACCTATTATTATTCAAGCTCAACCTTTCCAGAATGACTATTCTCAATGCAGAACATGAATCTTCAGCAAATGAGTCTCTCTATACTCCTGCATTCTCACACATTAGAAGCTGCATTATCCGGTAAATTGAGATTTACAATATTAAGTTTGCATTTTACATAATTTTTTTGAATTCTGTAGGCTCCTTCCTTACACAAGTAACTTCACTACAGATACTACTTCTTTCCCCAATAAAGCTCACTGCTGTGTAAAGACATAGTTGTAAAAGTCAAACTACAGAAGGATTGCATACTTATACTGATTAAAATGGCAAAGAAATAGACATAAAAACTTTTAAAATAGCTTTTAATGGATAAAATCATGTTCACAGAAACTGATTTGGAAAATGGAATGATAAGAGCTGCAACTCTGAATTTAAATATCCATAATTAAATAGTAATTTTTTTCCCCCCTGTCAGAGCTCTAGGGCAAAATTTATTTTTGGCATAAGGCCACTGAAAACAATGAGCTTGAAGCTGGCTCAGTACACAGTAAATGAAAAGACATTATGAAACATTTGTATCATAGCTATAAAAAGAAAAAACACACACAGAAAACCTGGGATACAGCAAGAAGAAAAAAATAAGATCACTTCTGCTACTTTGTCATAAACTAGCAGAGCTTCAGTTACTCAAAACATAGCAGACTGCCCAGAACTGGTTTTGGCACGTAGTTTTTATTTGCCTTCCTTGGATACTGTAGACATTGTGCTGAATGAGTTTCAAAGCACTAGAAAAAGAGATTATCTCTAGTAAAGCTGAAAATTTATTAAAAATAAAATAATACAAAAGATTTGGAAGAGTTGCTATAGTACCTGAAATCCAGACTCACAAAATAAAATCCAGCTGAACTCCACCTGAAACCTCAACTGTTCCAAGACAATGTTAGACAGTAAGTCCTAACAGTCGTTCCTTAGGATATCACATCAAGATTAGCACATATTCCAGGTGTGCTCAACTAGCTGAAAAATGGCAGAAAAGAAATAAATGAGGAGGCATCCTCTCACTTGTGTGTCAGGTGTGCTCTCAAATGGGCATAGAACAATTCCTAGGACTATGATGCAGCCCAACCGAGCGCTTTGTGAAGAGACAAATATCTCTAATTTCCTTGCAAGAGGCTGTCTCTAGACTCTGTGACCATTTTCATCTCATGCTCCACCTCACATTTATCAGAAGACATCCTAGAAACATCAGCAAAACTGATCATCCTTTTAAAAGTACCTCTTCTAAAATTTGTGGTTTGCCTTGTAGCTTGGAGAAGCCTCAGGTGTGGACAGTGATCACTCACCTGAGGCAAACACCTGCCTCCCTAGCACTGTTCCAACATTTTGCCCCATTACCCCCAGCTCTGGGCCAACTTTTGTCATTTTTCTTACAGTGTAATGAATGCCTTGAAGACAGTGTTGTTTTATGCTTTCATAGCATCTTGTACTGACACTCCTGGTTCATTATTATTGGAAATTACCAATAATAAATATTGGAAACATGAATGAAGCATAGCTTCTGGAGCCACTTCAGCTGAAATCTTTTGGGGAAACTCCTCAGGTCATTCCCAGCAACTGGTCTACAAATGAGGTAACAACCTCTGCCCATGTGTAACAGCAAGTCATCTACGTTTTCAATATTTGGCTCAAGAAAACATAGATTGCATTACAAGAGTAACTTTGTACTGCCATTCAAAATACATCATCACTTATATCTTAGGAAAAGTAAGTACAAGCTGAAAAATTAATTCTGATACACTTTAAAATCCTATTCTTACAGAAGGAGGGATGACTACACCTTGCAGTTGAGACCTCTGAGTCATAGCCATCTTTGATACAACTTTATTCAAGATGCTGGCCCAACATGCCAGCCACCACCTACTACTCATGTTAACAGTAACATTCCTGAAGAATGCTCAACAAACAACTTGGTACAATATTTTCGGATATTTCTTTTACAATAGGTAAATTACTGAAATGAGATTATTTGAAAGAAAGAGAAGATATATACATATATATTAGATATAAAAAGCACTAAAACTAAGTATTTTAAAGACCTATTTCTGATACTTCTTCATACTTTCATACTGAATACACAACAGTAAAGATTTTGCTGGTGGTCTAACCCTGAAGACAACTGGGAGGAACACTTAGAAATGGCATGTAGATATTAATCTCACTCATTGCAACAGACTTAAATTGACAAAGTCCCTCTATGGGAAATGAAACACGTCAAGGAACTAACAAAAATCTGGCTGCTGAAGAGATGTGCTTTCCAACAGGTATGAAGCAAAACTGCAGCAAACAACTAAAAATCTGCTGTCAGTTACATCTGCAATCAGGAATTTACTAATGTATTGCATTAATTTACAAAAACGACTGCAAAATGTGGCACATTTGTTTCAAAAAGCCTTGAAAATACCTGTTTTATAAAAGTAATTTCCACACAGATTCCACTGCAGCAAGAACAGTTCTTGGTTTTGTTGAGGAAAACTGTCTAATCTTTTAATCTTAGAGAAGATTAGAGCTTGTAACTACCACCTGATCAGGATGATGAAATTCTACTAGTGCAATTGATCATAAAAATTGAAAAGTAGAATCAAGCCTTTCATATACATGAAAAGTATAAAGCCCTCTGCTATTAAAAGCCTTTTCAAAGAATTTCTTCTCACTTGCACAGGAAGGGTCTAAATCCTTAAGATTTTAATCAGAAGAGCAGCAAAAGCAGTAGAAAAACACTGGCTGACAAACCAAGAACCCATGTTTTAAGTACCTTTGTTACAGGTCTGTTAGAAATTGAATTAAAATAAGCATGCCTAAAACATATTATACTGACTATTTACATTAATTCATTGTCACATATATGCTGTAAAATCTCGACCACAAAAATGAGTATTGTACAATCTTAATTTACATCACAATATGACAAAGAGATTTATTTTTTTTTAACTGCTGACTGTCCACCCACACCAGTTGGACACTTAATTGAGGGTACAGGTTTTCCAAAGAACTCTTCTATTCTCTACAGTCGGGTGGGCTAACCATTTCAGCATCTCAGTTGCAGAAAATCCAAAAAATAAAAAAAAATCATGAACATTTAAAAAGCTTATGATTCCCTATTAATCTGTTTAAACATTAGTTAAAAACAGCAAGGAAAAAAAAAATCCATGTGCCATAAAATTGTCAGATTGACAGATCATAAAGTCATTGCTGCTGTATGTCAACTTGGAATCTAAAGCACATTTACTAATTCATAGTCATGAACCAACACTTAGCTTAATTCTTTAATTAATTCTCACATCACTTTTACTTAGTTATTGGATCCCTTGCAAGCAAGGATCTAAAAGGTCAGCTTTTAACAGAAAGGTTTGAAAAGAAGCTAAAAAAAAACGGAAGACAGTCAGTTGTAAGAAGAGACGTTGATCATCCTTTCAGACACAAAAAGCTGTTACGCTGAATACGTTTTCCCCAGCGAACTTTGCAAAAACTAATCAAAGTCGAGCAGACGAAATGCACAAAGGTATTTCAGAGCAGAGGTATACGCAACTACAGGAAATCTCCGGTTTTTTCTGAGGGGAGTGAGGAGGTGTTTGTTTTTTAGCCGAAGGATGCCCAAACCCCGACAGGTTTGACTAGGCACGTCAAGGTACAGGCGCGTCCGGGACCTACACTTACCCCACTCGCCAGCTCCGCGCCCAGACAGAGGAGCAACAGCAACAGCACCCTGTGGGGAGAGCAAAGAAACAGAGTCACTGGCGGCGGGGCCAGGGGACACTGGGAGGCACCAGGAGGGCACCGCAAGGAAAGGAACCACCGCGCCCCGCCACTCACCCTGTGCGCTCCTCGGCCGGCGGAGCAAGGGTTCGGGCACGGCCCATGCTTCGAACAAGCTGCAGGGACGGTGGAGAGGAGGCAGCCTGGGTACGCGTCGCTGCGCCCAGGCGGGCGCCGGCTCCGCGCCGCCGGAGGAAGAGGAGGGCCCAGCTCCGTCACTCAGGGCGGGCAGAGCAGGACCCTGAGCGGCTGTGGGCTGCCGCCGCTCACCTCCGCGGTGTGGCCGCTTCGGCAGTTCCTTCCCCCGCTACAAAGGAGTTGACTAAGGGTGCCTCTCGCCCAAGGTGAAGCAGCCAGGCTAGTCAGCACTCTGACCACCTCATGAAGCCCACCGCCATCCGCTCCTCGCCTCAGTTAACGCCGTGCTAGAGCGTGCCTAGGCAGAAAGTTTACGTGGTTCTTCTCTGATACGTCGCACCTGAACAGAGTCAAACGGGACGATACAGGGCTGAACCGAGCGAGCCACAGCAGTCACCCCTCAGAACCCAACAGCACACCGCTCGCCCCTCTTGAGGTGCGACCCATCACTGCTAACAATACCCCCCCCACACACACACACCGAGGTGCTTCCGCTGGAGAAAATAGTCCAGGGTCCAGAGGCTGCCCACCCGGTGGAGGTGCGGGGCGGGGAGAGGCACGCGCCCGCCCTCAGAGCCGACAAAACCCGGCGCCCAAAAGGAAAGGGATGGGAGGCGGCAGCGGGGAATCACAGCCCCTTCAGAGCGGGGCGGCAGCGCGCTCTTCCGCGCACACCACACGCGCGCACCCTCCTCCGCTGCCCGCCCGCCCACGGTGCGGATGAATACTGCGGGGCAAGTAGTCCCGGGAGGACTTGAGCCGGGAGAAGCGGGCGGCAGCGGCAGAGGGGTGGGAGGAGGTATCGGGGCGGCAGGCTGGAGCTGCCTGAGGGGAGCTGTGCTGCTGCCTTGCTGGGCTATGCCCGCGCCGCAGGGCCGATACCGGAGCTCCTGAGCGGGCAGGATGGAGCCGCGGTCGCGGAGCTGCAGCCTAGCTGCTAGCTGCCTGGTGCTGCTGCTGGGGTGCTGGGGACCAGAGGAGGCGGCGACGGCGGTGAGTGCGGAGCGCCCTCCTTGTTCTCCTCAGGCGCTGCCCGGTGCCGCTGTCCGTGCCGAGGCGCGGCGGCAGTGCAGAGCCTCAGGGGGAGGGAGCTTTCGAGTCCCCTTCTAAAAGGGGGTGGCTGAGGGCGCACTCCTGGTGCTGCGCTGGGGCTGAGGGGGCCGCGACCCCTGACAGGAGCCCGGCGGGCGGGGGTCGGCGGCATGGGGTAGGGCCGGGCCGCGCCGCGCGCGGGAGGGTCTCTGGTCGCACTGCCCTCAGGTACTGGGAGCTCCTCGGCGGCCCTGCTCTGTGCAGCTCTTGTCCCGGACTTGGGCTCCTCGGGACTAGAGACATCGGAGCGGTGTTCTCCGGTACTGGTGTGCGCCGGAGACTACGGGGAGGCAGGAGGGAGCGTGGGTGCGAGGGCAGGGGAAGTCCGAGCGAGCTTTGTATGTGCCCTGAACCCACTGTTCCTCTAGGACAAAGGAGGAAAAATCCTCCCTGCCTTGCTCTTTCTCCCCACCTCTAAAGGACCTTCATGAAGAGCTGTCTGAGCTCTTGCCAGGGAGCCTTCACCTGCATCTGTAAGTCACACCTGGACGAGGCAGGGATTTGGAGGCTGGAGGGAATGGTTTACTGGAGTACTACTACTCCTTAGACTATGACTTGGTGTTTCTGAGGGTTGTATTTCTGCTTTCTGAAAAACCACGTAGAGATGGTAGTGGGGATGTGTGCAGTGTTGCAGAGGGTGCACAATAGGTGGTCTGAAAAAGAATTTTTTTCCCTCTCATTGGGAGAGGGATGCTATCCCAGTTTCCCTGCAGTGGCTGGGCCTTGAAACTGAGAGAAGGGAAAGGTGATCATTAGCTTCCTGTTTCAAGGTACTTGACCAAGACCTTCAGCTGTTAACAAGTGGTGGAATTAACTAAAAGGCTCATATTTTAATGTGCATTAATTTCAGATTTTTACAATCCCTTACTCTAGCAGTTTGTTTTTTTTAATTGGAAAGGAAAATGAATCCAGATTTCTGTTGTTTAGGATTACTTTTCAATTGAAAAATTGTAATGTGTTATGGTAATAGGTGTAGAATACCTTTCTGCTACTCGCCCCCTCCAATTTTGTAGTTAGAGCTGACAAAATCTTATTTGCCTTGAACTCTCCTTTGAAGTGCATTCCTTCACAGTGAAACTTTGTAGACCTTTCATCTGCCATTCCAAAAAGCAAAGAAGAGCCATAATATCTTCCCTTCTTTTTCTACCCCTCCTTACTGTGCTCAGGTGTGTACCAAGCATAAGTGATACTGGTGTGCCACAGTTTCTTATCTATTTGGAGAATTGCTTGTCTCCACAGGGTAATCCTAGTTCTGCTGCCCTAAGTACCACCTCACCCCAGACTACGGAGCCCAACTTTAACTCCCAAAGAGCGATCAAGAGCGATCCAGTCAGTCCCACACACAGAACTTCACTGTTTTAGCAGCTGAGGGTTGAAGATGAGGAGGTTTGTGTGCATAAATGTGGCCCGTTTCTTCCATAAAGTGCCCAGGCAGAGTTGTGTGTGCAATTAATGGGAAACTGTGGGATCAGGGAAGGGGGCTGGGCTGGACTGATGCTGTAGGCAGTCCTCTGCCTTGGGAGAACTGAAGAAAGGAGAAAAAACAATGGTGGAATTGCTGGTTCCGAACACACCTTGTGCTACAGCCTCCCTTTTAGGATTGGTCCCCCTGGGGATTTATTACCCTATAGTGAGATAAGATTAACTGAAGGCCCAAGGGCTAGTGAGGGTTGGGGAAAGAGAGACACCTCTGCTCCAACCTATGTAAGTCTCATTGACACTGTCATAAAGGTATAATGATTTCTCAGTACTTCAGTGTTCTCATGTCCTTAAATCTCCTGTGATGATAACACTAAAGGGTGCTCATCCTTATTAATGAGGATCAGCATTTTGTTTTCCTCATTGTCAGAAGGGGCTGAAATAACACTGCATCAGTGTGCTTGAAATGTACTGTCTCTCCTGTGAATTTTGTTTTAGGACCTAGAATTGTAATCCTCACCCTTTCCCCAACAGGATAAATCTGGTGGGATGAGTTCAAGTCATTCTGGTGTTCTCCTTAAAGTAATATCTTATTCTACATCTATTACACATATCAAATGGAAAACTTATACCTTCTTTACACCACATTATTCAAGTAGTCTCTGTGACTGTGTGAGCAGTTACAGGGTGACAGAATACAGTTGAGTCATCTGCCAGTGTGGACAACAAAAAAAAAAGCCAAAACTTTATATTCAAGTAAGGATGAATTCCACTTAAGATTTTATTGCTGAGTTTCCTTAGCCCATCACCTGAACTTGGTTAGTAGTGCATGGATCATGCTATGCACTCCTGTGCAGAATCACTGTAGAGTCAAGTGTGTAGGTACTGATGGACAGTATAAAAGTAGATGAGTCTTGGAAGGGTCTTGTTTCAGAGTGAGAGAATGAATGAGGTGCAAGATGATGTCATCACTGTGAAGTGATTTCAAGTTCAACTGTCAAGTGCTTATTTTATGTATGCTTTCATCAGAGTATGACTGCTTATAATTTGTCAGGGGACAATATTATTGCTGAACTGTGGTATTGATATAAATATACATATATGTATATAAGCCAACTAGCTCTTCCTATAAGCAGAATTTTTTTTCTTCTCCCAGTAGGTTTACCTGTATTCTGCTATAGAAAAGTAATTGCAATTCGTGACTGGGAAGTGTATTTAATTAAAGAACATAGATAGATTAGCACAATTCAAGACTCTAGTCCATGAAACCTGAAGTTAGTGACTGTCTATTGGTTTATACTGAAAAAAGTGTCCCTTGTAGTTGAGGCCTAGGTTTTTTAGACTTTATCAGCCAAAAAATGAAGCAAGTTCTGCCATATCTTTTTTCTTTGCATTCCATTATAACTCCAGTTTGACTGAAAGTGTAGGGATGGAAATAATTCAAATATGGTGGAGCAGGCTGGCAAGGTGGCGGATGTGTTACTCATGAAAATTCTGAGTTTAGTTAAGATTTTTTTTTCCTTTCAGAGATTACTGTGTATATAAATATGTGCCACCATGTAATTAATTACTATGTACTTGATTAATATGGTTAATTCATAAACGATGGTGGTCTGTGTTTCTCTTGCTCTTTTTTTTAGCATGGTAGTGGTGGCTGTTTTCCATTTCATAACTGGCTGTGCTTCTTTCCTGTTACAAAAGCTAGATCTGTAGAAGCAGAAAGAAAGGGATGCTGGCTTTTAGGATTCAAAAAGTATTTCATTCTGAAATTCCGTGGATGTGTCTTGATTAGTCATGCACAAGACTCTCAATTTCATAACATCAAGGCTCAAGCCCTTCTGCTTGCAGCTTGTCATTTGTCATGTGTTATGCTTTTGACCTTTCATGGCTCTTAGTTAAAGATATGTAGTAAAAGTTTTATCTCAAGGTGTTCTGGCATGTACCAAAATACAAACAAATTAAAGGAATGCTGAACTTAACCTAATGTATTTGGACCATAACAGGATCTTTTGTGGCTATGTATACAAAATTATCTTGATCAGTGGATTTTTTTTACGTGATGGAAATAGATTGATAGTTCAGTGGAAACTCAAGCTTTCATTTTCCTCATCATGAGTAAATTAATCTACTCACTGAAAGCAATTATCTAAGTCACCCTTTCTGAAGTAGAAAGGGCCATTTTTCTAGGATAAAGCGTTACTTAAAATTAACAGCAAATGGTAATTTACATAGTGATGTTTTTCTACTCTGAATAAACAGTAATGTTTACAGTAATGCAGTTAGCTGCTATTGATTTTACTAGAACATGTGGAAACATTACATATTAAAATACAACTGAAATCTCTAAGAGCACCCCAACAAATCTAATATTCATGTTGTCTATATGGGGCAGAGTGCACTAAGGCATCTGTTCTGCACATAGTCTATGCGTTGTGCGTTTTTACCTTTCGTTCACTTAGATTAAAATACTTCCTTCTCTAATTGCATTTCTTGTGTAAACTCTCCATTGATATCACCACATAACAAGATATCTAGATAATACTTACACATTCTAGGAATAGTATTACGCAAGTGTGCTAAATGGAAAGCAGCTTCTGCCAGTGATGCTAGTACTAAATTGGCTTGAGTGAAGACACTTTTTGCTTTACTGAGTCTGTACAGCCTTATGAAACAGATACATTTAAAAACACTGGGATACTTTTAAGTTCTTGCTATATGCAGTGTTTGGTGCTCTGATGTTGACTGCAGACTTTTCTGTGCTGCTAATCATCTCAACATCTCATATATAAAACCTGATCAAAAGATCTAGTGCTGGTAGAGTTTTAAGGATCTGTAAGCAGCATCTTTTACCCTCCTGTGAAAGGTTAGTAATGCAATTAAACCCAATTAAATCTCTAGTACAGTGCAGCTTCTGAGAGAGGAAATGTGCTGAGCGTCCTAGTTTGTAATTGCTAAGCGTGGTATGTGGAAGACAAGCTTCAACACAATGTGAAATTATCAACAGAATAAACATAGCTGAGCTGAAGAGGAAAGGATCCTGTTATAAAAAGAATTCTGATACTTATTTTTAAAAAAGATTGTTTTGCAATTGTTTCAAGACTTTCTTGCAGAGCTCAAGTCTCTCTTGGAGAACTTGAGATGAAAGGTGCGAAAACTAGAGGATCTGGTCTTAATTTTAGGAGAAATGGATATTGGGCAATTAGATTGTTTCAGATATAGCTTTGCAATTAAGCATTTAGCATGTACTTGTTAATGCTTTAGTCTCTCTCCCTCTAAAAGGCGTGATACTTAAACTGGAATCTATTAATAGACATATCTGTAGTCTGCTTGGAAAAGACTTTACGTGACTCTCACTTAGGAAACTACTTCTCTGATGCTGTAGTCTGAGCCGGAGGCTTGATTAAATAACCTCCTGAAGTCCCTTCCTGAATTATCCTCCAAGTCAAAAATGATGTGAGAGTACAGTTATGTTTCCAGGTGTACTTTCTGCAAAGACAACTTACATATCCTGCAGTCAAAAAGTTATCATAATTGTGTAGTTAAATTTTGAGTCTAGCCTCATACTTACATAAATGCCTTTTTTAGTAGCAGCTAGTCGAGAAGCTGTCTCTTAAGCTGTCAGGACAGCAGCATTCTGAATTTTAATTTTGGAGGTGTCTCATGCAGTGTGTGTTTGTGTATGTATTATTCTGTTACAATATAACAAAAGAAAAATAAGTTGTAGTGGCAATATTGACAATGAGTTTTCCACCCCAAGTGTGTGTTTTAGGAGTCAGAAAGAAACTCTAAAGCCATGGATTTCTGCTGATTCAAAGGCAATAGCTTTCAAGGCTTTTAGTTACTGCATCTCTGTTGGATTTTGTCTTTGGAGGAGAAGGAAAATAGTTTAGTCTCAATTGTATTTTGTTTCTTTTACCTAATCTCTGCAGAACATTAAAATGTCAGAGTTGAATTTCAGTCTCTTCTCCTAGCACTATAAAAGGCATCTGTGAAACACACTTAAACTAAAACCAAAAGTAAAATAGCTACTATCTACAAAACTATTCCCTTAATAAAGGCATATAGCTGCAAAACTGTCCTGCTGTAGTCTAATATGACCCCACTGTATGCTAGATAAGGTTTGCTGCTGCAGCTCTGCTGAAAACTGTTTTCCCTCCTCTTAACTTTCCCTGAGATAAGCAAAGCTCTATTCTCTTCCCTGCATGAAAACAGGCTAGTCAGTCTTTTTGCCAGTGCCTATATCTGTCGGGACTTTCTGCTGAAATATATTAGACATGTTGGAAAATGTGTTTATTCTAGGGCTGACTTTAGTTGTTATCAAGGTGAATCTTAAATTTAAAACTCATCATTAATTTAGACAGATATTTATGCTGTACTGCATAAATTGGACGCTTTTAGAAACCAGACTTATACAACCCTTAGTTGCAGCTGAGGTGGGTACCTGTATGGTAGGTCCAACTTCTCTAGGAGGAGCTGTGAGCATTGAGGAAATCCTTGGTTTGTGTTAAAATCCTTCACTGCTAGAAACTTAGACTTTAGTCTCTTTTAATCTTTCTCTACTGTAATAGTTGTCTCCCACCAACTCATGTTTTTGGAGAGATAGTTATGGTAGTAGATAAGATCACCGTGTTGGCTCTGGTAGAAGAACTTGAAGGCTGAGTGTTCCATTTGGATCTCTTGTGTGAGGTTAAGGGAAGACACTCCTGATTGCTTCACAGACACTTGAGAGCTGTGGCAAGTAATCAGCAGAGCTATAGTGGAATGACTTCATTTAAGAGCTTGAGAGTGGAGTAGCTCATGAAAAAGGTAAAGCTTTATAGAGGTTCTTCAACTCAGTGTTTTAGGAACTACTGCAGTAAGTGATGTAAGTTATATCTTTTTAGTACTCTTATATAGAAAATGAAGCAGAACTACACAAGTTTTCAAGCTTAATTTTCAGTTTGCCTAACTGCCTTTTTATGTAGTAACTGGGTTAGTTAATATGCTAAACATAAAATTTGGCTTTATTTGGCAAAAGTGTTAAAGTGAAGCAACTTCCCAACATTTGTACTGAGAAGGCTGTGAGGTTTGAATATCAGCACTGTTTTGGTTAGGTGTGGTTTTATTTTTGACATACTCCTCTTTCTACTTAGTCTTGCAGGAACTTCAAGTACCATAGAGGGTTGACAGCATGGAGTGGAAGGGCAGAAGGTTGTACATGCTGTCAGATGTTGCATTTCATGTTTTATAACCTGGGTTACTTGTATGCCATCTACAACTAGTAGTTATGTGGCTGGGAAGTCAGTCCTCTGTTCATCTTGTTGCATCTTCTCAAATATAAATTAGGTTTCTTATACATAAATGTGCACTGGTACTATGCATTGCTATGTTGAATTTAATATGCTAAAGTGGAATTTGCATCCTTCTGAACAGAAGGGAGTAAGATAAACAAGTTTCTCTTGCTACTCAAAACTTCAGAAAAATCTCTAAACACTTGATAACGATGGGTTTTAAATGATGTTTCAACTCATTGATAAGGTGTTTGGAATACTCAGTTGCCTGGGTTTCATTCCCAACTTCTGATCTGGGAAGGCCATTCCTTACTTTACCTGCTTAAGATCCTCTGAAATGCTTTTTTCATTCAACTGTTGACTTACAGGTCCTACTATTTTAATAACTACCTGTTGCTAAACAGACTAACTTTATTAAACAGTTTCTGGCAGTATTTCTCATCTCTGTGTTGAAAAAAGGTTCTGAGTCCTAATACTTCACCTGTATCCCAAACAGTTTTCTTTGCTCTTTTCCTGGTAGTCATACTTGCTCTTTCTCAATTTTTTTCTCAAGCTAGGTGAAGTGAGTGATGATTTTTATGATAATTTTGCAGTGCTCTGAAAAATGTCAGAAGTTTGGAGTATATTTGTAATACTTAATTTTATTACTGTCTATTCTGATTCCTAGCTTAACTCTGTATTCTGGGTGAAAGTAACAAGCATTAATTATTAATTGAATAAAGCTGTCAAGCTTTAGCAACTATTAATTCAACACGTGCATTTGAATTTTTTTTGCTTCACCTTGTTAGCAATGAAGATAAATGTTTCTTCATTAAGAAAGAAATACTTTGACAACTCATGAAGAGGAGACTCTAGCATCAGTTTGTCTGCTGAAAGCATTACTGATTCTTAAGAAGCAAATCTTTGTCTTTATGCACTTAAATACTGCAGGTGTCCAATAAAGAGGAAGAAAATAACCATCCTGGGCAGTGAACTGTACTCTTTCTACACCTTGAATTAAAGTAGCAATTATTAAAACCCATGATTAAATGGCTTTACTTAAAGCAATGAAAACTAACATGACCTGCAGGCAAGGCTAGACAAGCCTTCAGCTCCCAGAAAATTTGATTTCCTGACAAAAAATGCCACCACAAAACAATATTTGGGTGAAGGAGCTTATGAACTCAGTTTAAAACCCTTTCAAAAACAATCCTATCGAGGCAGTGGTTCTTCCTGAGTCAGCTAATTTTGAACCAACCTGTTTTACAGAACAACAGCAAAAGCCAATGTTTCTGAAAGGCAAAGTATCTCCTAGCTGTCATTCAGACAATGTGAATTGACTTAACCAGAAAAAAATACTTACTGTGAATTAAAGAACACTTCTCTTGTATGTCAACCTTAAAAGCCAAACGTATTCAGAAGGAAAAGGATACTTCTTTACTGGACTGAAAAAAAGAGAATTTATATTGAACTTCTTGTATCCCTTTTTATCCAGTTACTGTGTAGTCAAACATGAGGACAAAACTTTGAGGTTTCTGCAAAAGTATTACTTTTATTAGTTCTTAAGTCATCAAGTATTTGAAATAAGGATGAAAAATTGCCAGGCTCAAGTGGTTTTTATTTTGATAGCTTAACATTCAATACTCATTTGTTCCTTTCTTAAAGGGGAAAGTAGTGCCTTGAAAATCCCTAGAAGCCTGTGCCTAGAGTCTGCCCAGGCAAACAGTGAAAACATCAATACAAAAATTATTTGGAGGATGTGCGAGTTTTATTTTTGACTAGAGGAAAAGTGTCTATGTAGTGTCATTTAGTTTCTGATCCAGAATGTTTATGGAAACTTCTTGGCAAAAGAATTGGTGGCACTCCTTCACATGTATGCACATGCACAATCTTGAAAGTGTTTTCTGTTCTGAAAGCTTTCAATCTCTTAAAGCAATACTAGTAAGAANCTTGGAAAAGGCGCTGATGAGGAGTATGGGTGGAGCCCTCCCTGGATCTTCGTTCGCAAAGCCTAGCCACGACGACTAGTAAGAAAGTGTTAAAACATCTATATCTAAAGTTTGAATTTTTGTATCCTAAGTGAACCTAAAAAATTCCTTAACTTCAGGCTTGAATGAGAATGCTTCTTGACAGGTCTAGTCATGCTCAGAAAGTGTGTATTTTTAGAACATCAGCATACTGTACCTAAGTGAATAATCAAACAGGTTGCTTTAAAGAACCTTAAATTGCTGATATACTACAGAAGTAATTGTGGAGGAACAGTACAGCCAGTCATGACAGTGGTGGAAATAGTATTACTTTTCCCCCCTTCTTTTTAAGCAGCCAGACTAAGCAAAAGTGTTTAACATCAATAAGATGATGGAATAAAATGTATTGTCCTGAACTTCACTGTAAGCTTTTCAGTGACTTTTTTGTCTTGATGGCAGTAAAGAGTATGCTGATACTTGTGGCAGAAGCTCCATATTGAGTGTTGTAATTAACCTACTGGTTACTGCAGGATGCAGAGCATATATCACAAACTAGCAACAGGTTATTTTCTTGGCATATGTTCAGCTCCAAATAGCACTTGTGGGAGTTGGTATACTCTCTAAAACAGGGTGCCTCAGGGAATACTTTCCCTTAGAGAAAGTGCCTTTCTGGTTTGGAATGTTTACAAATGCCAGGGGCTCTTCCTTACTCTTGTCAAGCTACAGATTGAACTGCACCTCAAGTTTTAATAATACTTGAGGGCTATTTTCTATGACTAGATCTCCTCACTTTATTGTACTAGGGTGTTGGAACAGCGTGTGCACTTTCCTTGCCTACTCTCACATTTTAAAACAGTATTTTAGTGCAATACTGCAGGAAGACATTTTACTGACATCCTCAGACCTGGTCAGAGACTCCCCTTAACAATATGTAACCTAAAGTATCACGTTAACTTGCTACTAAGTAACCTCCAGAGAGTGACTGTGAGTAACACCAGTCTCTAGAGAAAGCAGTAACTAAATTTTCATATTTCAAAGCAGGGAGAAGCTTAATGCTCCTGCTTAAGACTTCCTTCCAAAAGCAAATATTACTCAACTATTTATACAGCATCGATTGAAAGTGACACTTTGCTTGCAAACTTTAAGTGGATGATATCCCTCTAATTTGAAGGAGGAATATTTGAGTAACACATTTTCACCTGTTCTTTACTAAAGCACTGTCTGGTACAGGTTTTTTTTTATGTACTGAAATATCTGTATTACTAAACTGCTCAGGAGGAATACTCAGGTATGGCTTTCTTAAAAAAAAAATCTTTATTGTCTGAAAGTAGTGGAGACAGAATACAGAAGTTGCTAGAGAGGCTTAGATATCAGCTTCTGTTTGAAACAAAAATATACAGTGCATTTTCTTTCCCTCTGCATCCCCTTTCTGTAGCACTGATTAGATTTATTTTGTTTCCTACTACTGATACAGTGTTAATACTTAAAGAAAAACTTGTTGGTTTTTCAGTGCTATTTTAAAAAAATCTTATCTATAGTCCTTTTAGCTCGTTCTTTGGCATGGGTTCAAAACTTCTAAGTCTCTGACAAGTGAAACTTATTCTCAGGGAATGCTTTCTGTTTACTGATGATTAGTGCAAACCCAGTGTGATGATTCTCAGGATAATGTAATGCATAGCTTCTAGATGTAATTTCTCCAGTGTAAGGGAATGAAATCTATTTCTTCTAATCAATTTGAGTATTTAACTCCAAGATATGTATATGCTACATAGAATTTTCTACTTGCACTAGCCTGCAGCTGTCTCTTCCAGTTCAGGCCTCCTTTTGCTTTGCACCTGTGAAATAATCTGTAGAAAATTACTATTGTGATCATCCATATTGCTATAAGGTTGCTTTTGGATAGCAAGATGCACCTTGCTATGAAGCACCTTGAAGTACGGGGACTCTAAGGAGACTCTGAGCTATTGCTAGCGTATAGCCCATGGATTAGTAGATGAACTCAAGGGCCTAACACTGAGAGCTACTCTTTAACTGCTGAAGTTAAGCATGTGATTTCCTGAACAGGCATCTGGGAGCTCCCACTAAATATCCAACTTTTATTAACTTTAGGGATTTCTGAAGCCATATGAATGAAAGAAGAAAAGGGTCTCTCAGTTCATCAGGTTTTGATGCTTTATGTTTTTGGAAGTGCCTCTGACTTACAGGGTTAGCACAATGGTTTTGTCTTCACTGCTTTCTTGTTTAACTTTGTCCTCTTCAGTATCACTTACTACTTCAACTTTGATTATCTGAGGCTTTTTATTAGTATTGAGCAATACAAAGAAAGCTCTACCCACAGTACTGTCTTCAGGTATTAAAATGTGCACATTGAATATGTTCATGCTACAGGCATAGAAAACCAAAACAGCTTTAACTAAAAGAACCTTGGAGCTATGATACTTGGTCCAAGAACTGAAGGAGAATGGAGTTGATAATTGCCTCCACCACAAAAAAATCCCCCAGACACCCACCAAGCCCTGAGTGAGTTAGGTCTTGTTCTGACAGTTAAGAGGGTGTGTCCTTCAGATAACATCTCAAGGCAATATCACTGTGCAGTCTCTATTCTTTTTAGCATGTATACTTGCTTAATCTTTGGTATTAATTTAGTGCTTTCAGTAGTTCCGAAATACACGACAGCAGAGTTGGATTAATTTGAGATGCTGTTCTATTTTGCATCTCCTTTCTCAAATAAGTGGATTTCTGTTCTTGTGTGGTCTGCTTTGTGCATTTGACATATGAAGGTGCAGTTGTCAGTGACAAATGACTGACAGACATTAACACGACTTGGGAATTGAAGCTTCCTCTGTCCTGTTCCTCACCAGAACATGCATTTACTGGGGAATCAGTCTGAAGCCTGTATTTTTATTGCATTCTTTTAACCAGGAAAGGATTAAAAACAGACTGTCAGAATGAGCAGTGTTATGACTGTATAATACTTGGCTTGCAAGCACATCTGAGGCTTACAAGCCTAGTTGACAGCTATGTCTAGGTTTGTGTTACATTTGGACATGGTTGTAGAAAGTGGCAACATCTAACACCTGTCACTTGGGAAAGGTCCTAAATGTCTAGTAAATCTTAACCTGTAATGAGTACCATATGGCACTTCTTATTTGCAGCTGGAAAAAATCAGGAAGCCTCCAGAGGCTAGTGATTAGAGACTTGTGTGTAAAATTCAAGTAAAACTGAGACTTCCTGAAAAACAAAGCGAAGTGGCTTAGTGTATACTGCCACTAACTGAACATCAGGTGCTTAAGGCTTGTGTCTCAGTACTGGTGTTAGTTACAGAAATGTGTAATTGGACAGGCAAAGATGGATGTATGCCAAGAACAAACCATTCCTCTCATTTGCTATGTACTTGTTAAAGGAATTTGCTTATTGTCCGTATGAAAACAGGAGGATGGCTTGTGTTGAGTTCATCATTTAGAACTGAAATGAGCAGTAGTAAAGTGTGCACTGACTACAGGGTTGCTATAAAACTTGTCTATTCCTAAAGCCTCCCATTCCAAAATGGAAAATCCAACCAAAAAGACTTTGTTTAGGGTGTTTCTCTATTAATGCTATTTAGAGCACTGCCTGCTGAAGAAGGAAATGGGGTATTTTGCACCTGTCAGTTCATGAAGTTGGAGATGAAGTGGGTTAGAAGACTGTGGTAGTTTACATTCTGCACTTAGTGTTCTTTGCTTGCACTATTCACCAGGAGGTGTACTTGCCAAACCTAAACATAGATGCTTTTTAAGATGCTGCCTTTGGATGGCAGTGTAAAGGTAATACTTAACCTGAGTTGCTATTAAAGGAAAACTTTGCTATATTTTTAACACAGATGTAATTGCTTAAAATTTTGCATTTTCTGAAAGTAGTTATGGCAAGGTTCTCTTCCTTATCTTTGGTTTTGTTTGTTTTAAGTAACCCTTTAATTCTAACCCATTTACAGCATCTCTAATTTAAGAAAATGTATTGATCTATAAACATTCTGTATAATCAGAACGTTAGTTTGGAGTGTGGTAACTAAATTTAGTGGGTCTCTTACATGTCTTTCATGTTATTACTATAATATAATCTATTCAGGTGTTTAAATAGCAAACAACCTAGTGCTACCCCTTAAGAGGACAAAGAAGAACTGTTTATCCATTAGATGTCTTGGAATTTGTTTTTAACCTGCCTCTGTTCTCATTCACAGTGGCCAGAACTGTTCCTACTACAGCTAAGAGCTTCCTCTGCAAGTCTGAACAGATCTTGTATTGTGCAGACTTCAAAGAAAGATAGTGTGCCTCAAGGTGTAACAGGTTAATTTACCTGTCAAAAGTTCCCTTACTTAAAAAAAAGTTGGTCAAGAACTTCTGCAAACATTTTTTTTACTCTTGTGTTTTAGACTGTGAAACTTAGTATCTTTTACTAGTTATGCTGAGGGGAGACAATTACTTAAAACTGTATGTAATAATCTTTTACTTCAAATTCTGCTTTAGAAATGTTACTGCTCATAAATACTTCAGTGAGAACAGAATGACCATTCGGATTATGGAGCTGTGATGGCTTTGCTGCCATAGTTGAAATCACACAGATACTCGAGTAACAGACTGATATTCTACACACTTAAGCTCTTATTAAGCCTAAAGAGCACGTCTGTGAAATCATAATTAGAACTCACAATAGCAGCTTTAACTCTGCTTGTCAAAACCCACAAAATCTTTTGTTTCTTTGTCATATTCATGTCCAGGCAAGTGAAAGGAAACGCAACTTGTTGAAGATAAATGGTGAAATCCTTAGCCAGATAACAGTGCAGGTGTTCTGTTAGGCAGATCTTGGCAAGCTAATATATGTGAGTATGCTCATCAGAACCACCACCAAAATAAAGCTTAATCTTTGTCTGCTTGGAACTGAAAGGCTGAATTTGTTTTCTGTTACAAATGGAGGTATGAAATGTTGAATTTGAGACTTTTGCATAGTTACAGCAGAAAGAGTGCTGTGGTCTTTCTCCTAGGGCAAAGAACACAGACAGCAATCACTGCAGTCTCTCTTGAGTGCATATTAAAAATCTTTATAGCCTTTGCTGCTTGTTGTCCCTCACAAACTGGAGCATTTTTCCACAGTTGAGTTATGTTCCTGTGATCAGTGCATGTTGCAGAGTTTTGATTTTACTTTAAAATTCTAGCCAAATTCTCCTAGGCAGAACTTATTTTAGTGATTTCTGTGCCTCTCTTCCCTTCCAGAAGAAACTTTTCTCACCTGATGAAGGAATTTTCAATGTGACGTTAAATAACTGTGTGGTTCCTTTCAGGGAAGGGAAGCTGGTGTGTGCATGTTTAATCCCAACAAATGTTGCATACTGAATCTTGCTGGTCACTTAAATCTCCAAGGGAATTTCAATGCATTACAGGCCACAGCAGCATTTAAAATCAGTGGCTGTACACAACCAGTTTTTGATTCTTACTTGCCCTCTCTTGCTGCCACCAGAGCTGAGCTGTCAAGAAAAGCACGCAATCTGTCAGTACAAGTTGCATTGCTAGGTGGATTCAGTAATGTTGCTATGCTCTTCTAGAAGTGAGAGGGGTTATCAAACAGGAAATTCTGGATTCATGATAAAATAGTGCGAGGAGGATGTTGGAGTAAATGAATTGTCCAGTCCGTAAATGCTCAGACTGTTTCTTGTTTTTTCTCTTATAGAATCATTCAGTATCATAGAACAGTTACAGCTGGAAGAGACCTTGAAGATCATCGAGTCCAGCCTTTTTCCTAGCTCTATCCCCCCACTAAATGATGCTCCCCAACACAACATCCAGCCGTCTCTTAAACACCTCCAGGGACGGTGACTCAACCACGTCCCTGAGCAGCCTGTTCCAATGGCTGACAACCTTTTCAGTAAAGAAATTCCTCCTAATATCTAACCTGAACCTCGCCTGGCTCAGTTTACATCCATTTCCCCTCCTCCTATCACTCTCCACCAGGGAGAACAGACCAATTCCCTCTTCTCTACAACCTCCCTTCAGGTAGTTATAGAGAGCAATGAGGTCTCCCCTCAGTCTCCTCTTTTCCAGACTAAACAGGCCCAGATCCCTCAGTCTTTGCTCATATGCAACTATTTTATATATGGACTGAGAATTCATTTGTGAGCAACCTGAGTAATGTCAGAACTTTTCTGATAGCTTGCAAAGGCACCTTATTGAGTCACCTACTGTGCTTCTGTAAGAAGTTGCATCTTTCACTTGATTATTAATTTCTATATTGTAAATTTCAAGCTCTGTAAATGACTGACTTCCCTCCCTGTCATCTTTTCCATAGAAAGACTATTAAAATACTGTTAAAATCCTATATGTTCAAGTACTTAAACCATTAAGTACTTCAGTTTGCAATTTTAGATATTCTTTACACCCCTCCCTCTGTGCACACAATTAACTGTTTAGTTTCCCTGTGGCTGCATGTATGTAATGGTGAATTACTTCTGAAGCACAACAAAATTTCCCAACTAAATCTCTTAGTTAGGCAGCTAATGTAGTGCTTAAATTGTGCTGTGTTACTTTGATTCTGACAGACTAAGATAGAAAGTCACTCTAATTTACTTGAAGCCATTAACCAGTCTTGATTCTAGAACTTTTATTAACCTGCTCTTAGTAATCAATACAATAGATTCTCTCTTCCCTTTACAGTTTTAGTAAGTCTGAAGTTGCTGTTCTCTCCAGGATTAGTGTGCATCTACCTGTTTTGTGTTTTGGATAGTTTTCTTGTGCTTTTATGAATGGGAGTTGGTGGGGAGTGGAATATGCTGAAATTGCCCTGAAACTGGCATCTCTAGGCCTGATGAGAGAGGAGTGTGCCCAATACATGAAACAGGCTTCTAGCCAAAACAAATTTTGAGGGTAGCTTAGGCTTATTCATGTCACTGAGCTGACTGTGCAAGCCTGTGGCCAAGAGTAAGAAGTGACTTTGATTTCAAATATGTGCTTTTTTTCTTTAAACTGAAAAACAAACAAAAAAAATCTCCATTATGTTGGTGGCATAAAGCAGTTTTCCTCAGTCCATGTAAGACGCAAAAGACTGAGCTTGTTCTGGAAGAATTATCCTTTGAGCAGTAAACCAATACCATCCATCCTTTTATATACTAATGAAAAGAACTTGCTCTCTGTACACGGTTTCAATGGGGTAGAAGCTGTCAGGAAAATCCAATGAAAGGATTAGCTGAACTCTAATAGATTAATTAGAGCCCCTGATTTTGTCTTACTATGTGAAAGTCACAGTGAAGGAAATGGCAATGTTAGTGAGTTCATCTTTACAGGTACATGGTGGGGAGTGGGGGAAGGCAACAGGAATGCAGTAGATAAAAAGCAACTTGTGCACTTTCAGTCTAGTTCTTAAAAGCTTCCTTGATTCCTTATCCATCTTCATGTAGTTGAAAACTAAAAGATTTTAATAGGCATGGAGATTGTGAGCAACTCTTTAGGATCAAGCCACAGTATTTTTTTTTATTATCTTCCCTGTCAGACTAGACAATGTGTCCTAGTGGCCAGAGCTGGGAATTGGCTACTACTGAAGGCTTCTGGTTGCCTAAAGCAAGCCAGATGATTTGTTCAGTTCCTCAACCTGTAACAAGTGTACCGTTACTCAGAGTTCCACTGAGGTTTGGAGATATTTAATTTTCTATGTCTGAAGACCCAGTAAGTTACCTATTTTCAGAACCTAGTGATGGCTAAGCTGTTACAAAGGGCAGACTACCAATCATAACCATCTAAATCTTGCTCTTAATGTGGATTTTTTTCTATGTTTGATCTGTAGACACTGTATCTACTTGCTTTCTTTGGGGTATAGATAGTTTGTTGCTCATGTGCAGGAAAAATTCCAAGTGTTGCTATGCACAGTAAGAGAAGCCTGGATTTCCTTTGCATAGAGATAAAGAATTAAATCTGTGACATCAAAAATCTCTAGCCTGTGGTTGCTGAGTGGCTTTCAAGCTTGCTGTTATGCAGTATGTGTTCTCTTGTAGCACAATTTTTATGCCTGTTTTCCAAGTAAAAAAGGCCTTGAGATTATTGAAAAGTCTAAACAAGAAGAAAGTTTTTGCTTGGAATAGGTCATGAAGTTGTAGGGTTTTTTCTGTGCCAACATGTCTTACTTTGCAGTATAGCATGAAAACCAACTTAATGCGGATCTGTAAGTGGCATGAATTTATCTTGATATACTATGAATTCTCAGGGCTTTTTCTCTTCAAACTGTTTAGTTTAAAAAATGTTAATTTGGTGAGGTTAGAAGGTGATGCAAATAACACAACCTGCCAAATAGTTTTTTGTGCAGGGAGATAAGTGACTCTGCTGAGGGAATACTTCTTGATAAGCTTGTGGGTGAACAGATCTTCCCAGTGTTTAAGCCAAAAAATTACTACCATTTGATTACAGTGGGTATTTGGAGAGTTTTCTGATTACAGATTTCTTCACAGCTGTCTGGGAAAGACCATGTTCCCTTCCTGTGAGTAATGCATCTGAACTGGATATCCAAAACCATCTGTCAAAAAGCACTCAGCGAGTACACCTGACTCATCAAGACAGGCTAATTGTATATGTGAAGATGCTGCTCAAAGTGCCTGGAATCCAATCTGAATTTATAAATGACTTCGAAACACAAAACCTACATTAATGAAATCAAAGCACATTTTTTCTTAAGTGCAAATATAATAAGGGAGAGAAGCACTTTCTTCAAAACCTTTGTAAAGAGATTTAGACTCAGTGTAAGATTTTTATTAATGCCACAGAATTGGGAAGGATATACTTTATCATTCAGTATCATAGAACAGTTACAGCTGGAAGAGACCTTGAAGATCATCAGTCCAGCCTTTGTCCTAGCCCTGTCAACCTGCTAAATGATGGTCCCCAACGCAACATCCACCAGTCTCTTAAACACCTCCAGGGATGGTGACTCAACCACCTCCCTGGGCAGCCTGTTCTAATGGCTGACAACCCTTTCAGTAAAGAAATTCCTCCTAATGTCTAGCTTGAACCTCCCCTGGCACAATTTCCATCCATTTCCCCTTGTCCTATCACTCTCCACTAGGGAGAACAGACCAGTCCCTGCCTCTCTACAACCTTCCTTCAGGTAGTTATAGATGAGGTTTCCTGTCAACCTTCTCTTTTCCAGGCTAAACAGGCCCAGATCCCTCAGTCTTTCCTCATAAGGCTTATGTTCTAAGCCTTTTACCAGCTTGGTAGCCTGCCTCTGTACCCTCTCCAGAACCTTAATGTCCCTCTTGTAGTGAGGGGCCCAAAACTGGATGCATAATGTATCATATCCACAATTATTTATTACCAGTATGCGTGGGAAAGGTGCTCCTTTGTAAGCTCTTTGAAAATCAGCAGAAGTCCCTGATTCTAAACAAGCTGATTTAAAGATCACTGTTCTCTTTGCTTTACTTTGGGACACTGAGAGTTGAGAGGCTGGGTATACGGGCAAGTGCTGGGATTTGAGACTTAGGAGAAAAAGGCTTCAAGGGAGGGGGTGAATCTTATGTCTGCTGTCTTGCTATTTAGGAGGCTGTACCAAAGATGGAGCCAGGCTCCCCTCATCCTTCATAGGGTAAGAGGCAGCAGATAAAGTTGCAACATAGGGAATTCTGATGAGATCTGGGGAGGGGGGGGAGGGCTTCACTGTGAAAGCAGTCAGACAGCAGATCAGAAGCCTATAGAGGCTTTGGCATCTCCATGGCTGTAGTTATTCAGCATGCACCTGGACAAGGGCCCTGAGCAACCTGCCCTAAGTTGTACTGCTTTGAGCAATTCCATCCATACCAAATTATTCCATGATTCCATATTCTTTATTAATTGATCTATATATTGTAGTCTTGATGCTGACAGGATCACAGCTGAAGATGTGTTAGCACTAACAAGGTGGTTTTTCTATAGTTTTACTTTAGCAATACAGTAGCAAAGGGCAGAGACTGAGTTTTGCTGCCTAAAAGCTTACCTTCGTGAAACTGTGTACATATAACTTTGTGAAGGGGCAATGTAATCTCAAACCATCTTTTTCTCCTTCAGCTTTCTTTTCTCCTTCTTCACCTCAGGAGTTCACTTGTACCTGAAAACTTGGAAAATCTCTATTAGAAACATTCTCTTGAAGTTGCAAGGAAGACTAAATGAGTCTTTTGTTCCATAACCTACATAAATCCTCCTTGTGCTGTATAGGATCTTGATCATGCTTTCCATGCATGTGGTTTTTTAGCCTACGTGTGCTTACCACTGCACAGCTTTTCAATGAGTACTGACTTACTTTCCTTTTCCCTGCCTCTTAGAGGCAGCAGAGATTTTCAGGTAGCTCTTCCTGTGCTCTCCTTGTAATAATAAACCAGTGCTGCTGCGCAGCAAGCTAGGTAACTTCCTATTTCTTTATTAGGCTTGTACTGTGAGGCAAGGGAATATTGCATGTAACTGAGGTTAATCCCTTTTAAATGAAGCTTTGTTAACGAGATTAATCCTAAAACTGCTTCACAAGGAACTTGCTTTTTTAAAATCCACTTTTGAAAGTGAAAAGGATCTGATACCAAATTCACAGGATAACTTGGGTTAAGGAGGACATCAGAAGGCCAGCTAGCTAAACACCCTATTCCACACAAGGTCAGCTATGAGGTCAGGCTTTGTCCAGTCTGAGTTTTGAAAACCTGGACTGGCTAGTAAGGTTCAATTTCACTTTAAGAAATGGCTCAATAAACCTCTGTTAACTAAGAATTTTTAGTTCTCATATATATCAAATCAAGAAACTGATTACAAAAGCCAAATGAAACATTTGGTGAGATGCCCTAGTCACATTGTGTAGTAGTACACTACTGTATTAAAACTCTGCCTTTTGCTACAAGATGCTTTAGTTGATCCTGGATTTGTGTAGCTCCAGGTGAATCAAGCTGCTTCTGTGTTTTCAGTCTGATGCATGGTAGTGTGTTTAGGCTAAGAGCCAGGGCATTCCTAATGCCAGGTAGGTGATGGGTCATGTCTCTAAGTGCTTCTGTGATAATGAAGACTAGAATTCAAGTGCGGGTGTACTTTTTATCTGACACAGCAACTGTTATCCTGCTTGAATGAAATTTGTACATAATGTTCCCTGTAGATTAACGGAGGGAGAACTCTAAATGCTCCGCTTTTAAAACTTTTAAAATCATGGCCACCCTTTGCAAATGAAGATCCAGGGAGGGCTCCATCCACGCTCTTCATAAGTGCTTTTTACAAGCTGATGGCCGAAAAGGCCAACTCAGGACAGACAAGAGCGCTTGCAAAAGGCACAGCAGAAGGACTCCTTAGGAGGTATAACCTGCAAGACACGATTCTTTCTACGTTGTCTTTTCTCCTCAAGAGTGATTCTGCGTGCCTGCTCAAAAACATCCATGGCATTAAAAAGAGTGTGTCTCCAGACTTCCCGATTGGAGGCCGGAGTGGACCAGTTAAGGTGATCAATATGGCCAAGGCTGAGATGTTGTTTCAGGGAGTCCTTGTATCTCCTCTTTGGGGCTCCTCTCTTGCGATAGCCAGTGGCAAGTTCACCATAGAGCATGATTTTAGGAAGGCAGTAGTTCTTCATCCTGGAGATGTGATCTGCCCAACGCAGCTGCGTTCTCAGCAGCATGGCCTCAATGCTTGAAACTGCTGCTTGTTCTAGGACAGACGTATTAGTCGCATAATCTGTCCAATGGATGTTTAGGATTGTGCAGAGACAGCACTGATGGAAGCGCTCCAAGAGTCGTAGGTGGTGGCAATAGATGACCCATGATTCGGAACCATATAAAGGAGTAGACAACATAATGGCTCTATAAACACAGATCTATGTACTTTTCTTCAAGTGTTTGTTTCACCAGACTCTTTTATAGAGTTTTCCAAAAGCACTATATGCCTTTGCCAGCCTATTGTCTATCTCTCCGTCAATCTTAATATCCAAGGAGATAAGGCTGCCTAGGTAGTTAAACTGTTGGACTGATTTAAGTTCTGAATCGCCAATGATAATATGAGGATGAATATGAAAATAAGTGCTGTGGTTTTAATAAAATGCTGTACCTGTTCTCAGAACAAGTTCAACTCTAAAATGTTTCAGGTAGTATATCTTCTAATGTGGGTTATGTGTTTTAACTATAAAGAGGTTTTAAAATTGAGGACCTTATGTAGAGATATTCTTCAAAAATTTTTTTTTTCCTAGAAATCTAACTTCTGTAAACACTTCTGCTCATCTCTGAAGTCAACATGGAGCTCTAATGAGTTTCCCATGTTGGGGTGGGGGTGAAATTATAAGCTAAGCAAGTGTGGTATGAAAAGGTTACCTGACTTGGATCTTCTTTGTGAATCAAGCTTCCGTATTTCCTGCTTCTGACCCTTAATATCTGATGATCGCTCCCTGTATGCTAGAGATTGTTGTAGCTGACTTTTCATGCTTTGGAATGGAATGGGAATGCAGCTAGATAAAATCGAGGTTTGTTGTTTTTTTTTAAAAATCCCTTCTCAGTAACTGAAATGTAGAGAGAAGAACTAGTCTTGTATTTTCCCAATAACTATCACAAATAATGCCCATTAGCTTCAGACTTGGTTAAACTCTTGTGCAAAACCTGACATCTACTGGTGGGAACCATAATTGGACTTTTCTTGCTGTGGAGGCATGTGCTGAAGAGCCTGTTTTATTGAAGTTCTAGCCCCATTGGCCTTGGGTATTGCATTGTACCTGGCCTTAGAGTAAATGGTGTTTTAGCATACACTTGACAGTGTAAAATTTCTGGGGAATTGTAACATACATGTACAAACATAGGTATTAATAAAAGTGTTTGAACTTTCAATTAACTGCTTTGAACACATGTATAATGGCTAGATGACAAACTTTGTAGGCTTACATTTTAGACTCATTTCTGTAATAGTGTTAAGGACTTCATATAGCCTTACACTGATTAAAGCCATCTAATTTTTTCTTTTATCTTTAAAGGCTTGCCATGGATGCACATCTTTATCCAAATGTGACTGCAGTGGAGTAAAGGGTGAAAAGGTAAATATATATTTTTTTTTTATTTATTTTTTTTTTTACTGACCGACCAACATAAAAACCATGAGTCATATACGAGCTTCAGGTAACTGAAGCTTTTGGGCAATAGCTTTTGTTTCTTGCTCATGTCTTATTTTCTTTGACTGTAGTGTGGCTATGCACTGAAGAACATAGCTGGTGCTGTGTCAGACCCACTGGTATATCTGGCAATGTACAGAATTTCATGTAATTGTTTTATCAAGAATGGGAAATAATTGCACAAATTTCTCTAGCTATGTGGGAGTTAAGCAGAAAAGACACAAATTCTAGTAAAACAGAAAAAAAAATCCAATTTACTGCCAAGGCTTGCCTACACTAACTATTTAGCGTGGACAAGCTAAGGTGTGAATCGTACAATCATGGTTATGCTGGTAATGCTTCAGTGGGGCTTTAAAACTAGAGTGAACACAGGTTGCTTTTTGACTTCTCTTGCATTGCCTGCTCTTAAGGTGGTTGATACTCACTAGTGTGCTCTCAATTTGCACTGTTTCTTACCTCTTAACTTGTATAGCTGTGTTCTAAGTTGATTCCTGTTGCAGTCTAGATGCTCAGCAGGACTGTGGAAGTGACACAATTCAGATACAGCTTTCACAACATACTGCCACTCAAGTAAGCAGCTAGTTAATAGCAAAACATATATTCTCAGATCAAGCAGGGTAAAAACCATCCCCAACCCAAAAAAGAGCCTGTGTGGTTCATTCAGCGCAAGAGGCTGTTTCGGGCTGTCTATACATTGTCCTCAGGCCAAGAGATGAATGTTGACATCTGAGAGCTTTCCTGCTTCCTTGCAGCTTTGACTTCCAGCCTCACTGCCTGAGGTCAGTATATCTGTGCAGTACATCATGTTTCTATCACCATTATTTTTTCCTGTTTTACTTTTATTCCCTTTGAGGAAACAAATGCCCAGCATTTCTTCTAGTTAGAATGCAATATAGACACACAGCTCAGTACTTGCCTAAATGGAGCCTTTTCTCAAGTGTGGAAGCCTAGTTGTAAGTAAATTGTGGTTAAATATTTCCCATGTAACTGCTCTTGTCACAGGGTATGAATGTGATATGATTGCTGTAAGGGGAAAGACTGCCTGAAATGCTTCCACTCTTAGTCTTGTAAACAGTTTGCTTGAGATACAATGGAGTCTTCTTAAAGATACGAACTGATAACTAAGAGTTTGATAAGCCTGTCTTATCAAACCACTTACCCTATCTTATCAGGGTTCTAGAAGGACTTTCAGTGCTTAAGATTGATTTCTGACACATTTCAAAAGAAAGCGAGATAGAGTTTGACTCCTTGTTCAGAGGTTACTGGAGAAAGAAGCAGAAACGCCAAACATCAAGTGTCAAATAGAAAGCAAAAGCCTAAAACTTGTAGCAGCAATTTACACTCTGCTGAAATAAAATGATATCAAGAGCTATCATAAGATGATTAGGTTGATGCATCACAGTGGACTACTTGTATGTTTGATTTGATTCCCAAGCCTGATGCCATCTTCAGTTCTGCTTTCTTGCAAGTTTTACTTGTTTCCTTCTGCCTTTATCACAGTAAAACTGGGTACAGATGTGACCCAAACTCAGTTTTTCTTTGAACTGTTGGATACAAATTGTGAAGAAATAGTTACAAATTCTTAGATTTTAATCAATTTGTCAAGCATAATTACATGATTTATGAAGCACAGATATATCAATCTTGGCCTGAACTGCACTAATATGGCCCTGTGTTCTGAAATGTTCATAACCCCAGCAAGTAGCTGCTGACCATTAAACCTTGACTCTTTCATCTTACAGAAGAAGACACATTGTATTGTGAAGAAATTTGGTGTATTTTGAAAAATACAGATCGTGGCAAAAGGGATTGCTTTATTGCATTAAACTTTTTTTAACACTACTGTTTGTGGCTGTTTGTGTTTTTGGAATGAGATTTTGATTAGGTACTGTAGTTCTAATTCTGTTAAGTCACTGTTCAAGTTAAATTTGTTTACTAGTTTAATCTGAAGCAGCTGTTATTTTCACCCTGTCCTTTAGAAAGGGAGAGAATAATGTACCTGTCTGTTGCATCAATTCTTCCATGCGTTACACATTACTGCAGACATTTGTACATGCATCTAGTTTTATGTAGCCACCCATAGTTAACTGTCTTTAGACTTTCTGATGTTCACTGTTCTTGTAGCAAGGGCAGGAAGCAAGTATGTGCCCCTTGCCAAATGTTACAGCCAGGCTCTTATGTGTATTTAGGGATTGAAATGGGCTGTCCAACTACTGCTTTCCTGAATTTTTTCCACTCATGTTTTAGAAATCTTTTTTTAAGTATACCACATCTATGTAAATAAATATTTCTCTCACCATAATGTCTCTCTGTGATTATTTAGGTTTCAGGATGAAATTAGACATGTAAATTACTTGTGCATGCTTTTAAACTGCATCTGTCTCTGATTTCTTAAATACTTCTGACCTATTGTTAGAGTACGTGGACCAATGCCAAATTTTTCCGTATCCATGTTTATTTGGCTGTATCTTGCTGCAGCTTAAAGCATAATTTTAGGGTGTTTCCCCAACTATATTTTTTTTTCTTCCTATCCCCCAAGCAACAGTCTTGTTCAAACTTATAAGCTGACAGTTTTGCCACATTTGTGTAGCTGATTAAGGGTGATTATTTTGCCATCTACTCTGGATTTATCACTAAATGAGATCAGAATCTGATTCCTCACCCATTCCCCAAGGAAATGATGGTTTGTAACTGATATATCTCTGTTCTGCTATTGATACAATCCTGTGCTTTTAGGACTGGAAGATGACATCTGAGTTGGCCTAAACCATTCCTGTTTGTTTCTCTTTAGTAGCTTCTCACTCTAATAAAACCTTTGTCCTAAGGACCTCCCTGCCAGCGTCCAAGCTTGCTAGGCCCTGGCAGATGAACCTTAGGACTAAAGGGTGGGTCCAGCTCTGTGCATGCTGTGTCTCACCTAAAAAAAATCCATAGCGCAGGCTCGAGGGTGCTATCCGCTAGCCTCTTTTTATCAGTAAGGCGCTGATGAGGAACGTGGGTGGAGCCCTCCCTGGATCTTCGTTCGTGAAGCCTAGCCACGACGACGAGTAGCTTCTAGTCTTAGAAAGTATCCAGGACTCCTCAAGTCTTTCTGTGCAAGCAAAACTCGCTGCCAGTTTTGCATTTGTAAGAAAATATATTACACGCTCTCCAGGGACTTCAGTCTTATTATAACCCCAATGACATACTGTCTTTTTTCTTGGCACTGACATTTTAGGGGAAAAATTTTTAGAAGTTGTTTCAGTTCTTGCAAAGCAGCAGTGCAGTTTTTCCTGGTGAATTTGTAACATCTGAATCTTCATGAAAACAGTATGGTATATGCAAGATGGGCAATAGGAAAAGACTGGAAGCAAAAGCTTTTGAGAACTATTATCACTTATGGAATCCTACACACTATTGAAGTAGAAGACAGTTGAAAAAAATCCCCCCAACATCATCTGTATTCCAGAGAGCTGTATCACCTTGGTTTTTCCACCTACGCAACTTGAATGCATTTCTTTTGCTGATAATTTTTATATCAAAAATAGTGATTATAGTGCAGCTCTGTCCTCTAATTAATTTGAATCAGTTCCCTCTGGAATCATCTTGTGTAATCCCTCAGCTGTGCCCAAGTATAGTCCTTCAAATCATCTGTTCACTCTTGGGGGTAATTTGCTGGTAAAGTCCACAGAAGGTGCCCTGGCAACAGTTTCCTCATGCAGGGCTGTCATTGTTGCTGCTCACTTTGGAAAATAGTCTTTTCACAATTTCAGCGCTGCAGTTTGCTAGCGTTGTCTGTTGCCTCCTATATTTCTCTTGCTTAACTGTTTAGTCTCACTTTAAAGGCCTTGGATTCCCAGTTCTGTGATTGCTTAGTATGGAGACCTACATTTTGGAGAACAGTTCTTCAGCCTTCGATGACACACAAAGACAATCCTCTGTTCTAGTAACCATTTGCAGATGTTACTTTGTGTATGAAATGCGAGTGTGACCAAGTTGAGATTAGTAAGCATTGTGTAGCCTTGACACATCTGACCTGCCTCTTATATGCAGGTGTGTTTCCTTAGAGTGCAAACACAGTTCTTGCCAGAGCTTGCTCCAAAGTCTGGCTCTGTCTAATATTTTCCTTAGCTGGCACTCCCAAATTCCTCATGTTGTCTTCCTCAGGGACACACTAACCCTTTCATATCCTGGCCTGAGACAGTAATACTCCTCCACAGTCTTGCTTTTCAGATGAGGTAACATTCCAACTGTATAGCTCCATGTGAAAGAACAGCATGGCCCTTTGTGTGAGAAAAGAGTCCAAACCTTGACTGTCATACTTAAGATAGCCTCAATTTATGATGCAATTTCAGTATTTCCACAGGGGAGAAAAGATGTCTGTCCTGTATAAGACAGCAGTATGTGACCTACAGTAAAATAGGAGTGTGCTTTAGCAGGCTAGTTAGTAAGCTGTCTGTTCCTATCCAAGGAATCCTTCTATGTCTCATTGTATAGGTAGTGCTAAGTACAGCTTAGTTCTCTTCTCTGTAAGGTTACAGCTCTTGCTTGCACACGGCCTATAATCTGTCATCCGAAAGGTTTCCCTATTGTGTTTCCAAGGAAGCAGTAGAGCAAGTACTGGAAAAGAAGGCAGGAAGAGAAGCTCTGTTACTTTCCCTGAAATTTTTTGTGAGCTCTCAGCATCTTATAAATGTTTTGAATGCAACTTTTAAGTTCCTGCCCCACATAGTGGAATACTGAGCACCTACCTAAGCAGTAGTGAGAAAACTGAGATTTAAAAATGATACTTAGCACTGCTGTACTGCTACTGTAAAAAAGGGGGGGGGAGGGTATGAGCAAAGCCTTAATAATGCCTTTTGCATTTTGTGCTCAAGGCTGCAGTTAGATGCTTCTGTCTGCCTGCAGTCTCCAGTCTTCAATTCTCTGCTTTTGTCTTATTGAAGATGAAAGATTGCTGATTGGGTTCTTTCACCTGACTGAGGAGAGCTAGGCAGGACCTCCCAAGTTGCTAGAGAGTGCCATAGCTGGTAGACTGCTGGATAATAGATGTGGAAAAATGCTACTCCCATTCTTACTGAAGCAGTGCAAGAAAATAAAAATTCAGGATGAATTGGTTTAAAAGGAATACGCAACCACGGTGTAGTGATTTTAGGAGGTGACAGATAAATAAGAGGATTTTTTTTTTTTACTCTCTTGTTTTTATTTCACTTGATTCAGATTGTAAGCACTTTAGGCTGGAACTCTATTTCTGTATTTGTAGTGCTTAGCCTACAGTGCATGACCAGGATATTAATTGCATTTTTATTACAAATTACATTCTTGCAACTGTGAAACAATAAACAACAGCTATCTTATAGTAGCACTTTACACCCTTCTGAGAGGTTTTTGGAGATATTGCAGCAGAGGTGAGTTTTCAGGAAAGACTTAGTAACTAATAAAGCTGTGTTTTTATAGGAAGGGGGGAGAGGTCTATGTGTTTAAGCAGCACAGAAGAAACAGATGGTTGAATTATTTTCGTAAGTAGGTGGCTTAAACACTGGATAAACATCCTATGAAACCTGTTTATGTGGTGCAATTAAAGGCAATGTGTGTATATATATGTTCAGGAATTTCTGTAGCTAAGCAGGCGAGATCTTTAATCACAGACTTTGTATGATGATTTCAATTAAAAAAAAAAGATAATGTGTTTTCTGTATTTTTCTGTCATAGCTTGTGTTTTTATTATGTTACATCACCACCACCACTATTTTTTTAGGGTGAAAGAGGATTCCCAGGCTTGGAAGGACAGCCAGGTTTGCCTGGATTTCCAGGACCAGAAGGACCACCTGGCCCACGAGGCTTGAAGGTAAGTCCCAATTTACTTGCATAGCATGAAAATGCTAGGTAGTGTTAGTTTACTTGTAGTGCTGATCCTAAATCATTCCAGAACTCTTTGTTTTCATTGGTTTAATAGTCAAAATCTTCCTATGTTGGGATATGATACAGGTTTTTTTGTTTGGTTTGTTCAAATAGTCAACCAGAGGCAAAAGATTCCTCTTAAGTTTCCTGTCTTCACCTACACGTGTGCTTACAAACACTACACGTGCGCTTGCATCCTTTCAGTAGGTACTGTAGATTAAGGTAAAAGAACAGGTTTAGTAAGGTGCTGTGATGTGGGTTGATGAGGCACTCTATGGCTCAGGGTACTGATAAGCGTGGTGGTGCTGGGCTGCCAGCTGCCTGGAGGGGTCTCTCCACATCAGGGAAACTGTTGTTTGCACCTGGTGGCATTCCTGGGCTGGGTTTGGGTGGGGCAGTGCAGATGAAGGCCTCATTGAACCCATACATAACTCAGGAATGCTTCTTGTTTTTTCCTGGAGGGTTTCAGTTTATTTTTATTTGCTTCTGAATTACATCATTACACTCTGATGGTGTAATATGTTGAAAAGCCTTCATCTGAACACATTTGTGTTTAGTATACACAGGATTATCCAGGATCTGCCATCCCTTTGCAAATGCTCACAGCATAAACGAATAGGCAATGTGTGAAAAGAAAAAGTGGATAAGATAAAAAATGAAAATTACACTAAAAGAAAAAAGTTAATAGGGCATAATAAGACTGAAACAACAGAGGTGTCTTGGACTAGATACTTTGATTATGGTTTTGTTCCATAAGTGCCTTTTCTTCTCAAGATTTAGATATGAAGTTCTGCATTATAATACCAAAAAAATAATGGTACAGTATCATTCACGTTTAATCTTACACATCTTGTTTTGCCCACAAGAGGTCACTGTAGGATACGTGCTGAAAGTGCAAGACCTGTATCTGCTTTTAAGCAATCCTAAATAGCTTTGATTTTTTAAATTTTTTTTTAAAATGCTTTCATCTAAGTCACAGTTTCTTAGCTGTAACAAACACTTTTCAACTCTGAGAAAAATGCCCAAAATAAAATAGTTTTGAACTCTTTTACTCAGGAAATTATAACTAATGCAACCTGTAGTCTGCTTACTATAAACATGTAGAAGGAAATTTTGTCATTATTTAAAGTTTAATAGAAAGACAGACTGTGAACTTGAATGTCTTTTTTTTGTTTGGTTGGATTTTTTAGGGTGATGATGGACTTCCAGGGCCTATTGGACCCAAAGGAGTAAGAGTAAGTATTGGTGCCGATTTATTGGAATTACGGCTAAAGACTGCCAGGCATTGAGTGGGTGTTCACAGAAGTGGTGATTGATGGAGGGGGGAAAAATAACTTAAATCTGAAGAATAGTTTATCTTCCAGCAAGAACATTTTGTATTATTTTTTATGAGTAAGAGAAGATTGCATAAGTAATACCATCGTATGTATTGCTTGTATTACTTTCATAAACTAATTAGAAAGAGTAGCCCCAATATCTATTTGCTCTGTTACAGGACCTAAACAAGTGCCAGTAACTTGGCTTCAATTCATTCTGAAGCAGACACAATATATGCAGGGTTGGTATGGGAGAGGCTGATTTGCCTGGAAATCCTTTAGGTTCTGTGCCTTTGTTTTTTGTTTTGTCAGGCCTCTCAGCTGGTGACAATCAATGCATTTCTGACTTCATTGGAACACATCCATTTTCCACACCATGAGTGTTCATTTGTTTTCTCTGTATCTCTAAATAATCTCACTTCAGTTGTCTGCATTGTCTTCTCTATGCTTTTGTGAATGTTTCCCTGAATGAAGGGTAAGAACCTTAATGGCTCTCCAGCATGATAGTCTTTTTATACAGGTGATTCAGATATTTCTGGTTTTCTTTACTTATATCTGCAAATATAGGTTACATTTAGTAAAATCTTGGTAAATCCTTTTGCACCCTTTGTACTGTATTGTTTAAAACATATGTGGTTAATTTCTTTCTAGGGACCCCCAGGGCTTCCCGGATTTCCAGGAACACCAGGACTTCCTGTGAGTAGGAATTGGCTGTATAGATACAAATCTAGTCTCTTTTTTTCTTACAGGCCCGGAAAAGCATCCTACAAACTAACTCTTTTTTTCCCCTTTTCTACTTTAAAGGGATTACCCGGACAAGATGGGCCACCAGGACCTCAGGGTATCCCAGGGTGCAATGGAACAAAGGTGGAACCTTTTAAAATTCTTAACAATGTAACTATGATGTGATAAAGAGCTCTTGTTCTCCTGGCTGTAGCCAAGAGGTTTAGTTTATTATATGCAGCAGTACTTGCTGTTACTGAGATGTGAAGGTAATTCCAAGACAAGTCAGGCATAGTATCTGAGAGAAGGGTACTTAAAGCACAAGTTTTGCCAGAAATTGCCAGCAGCAAGACCCAGTGTTTGTACTTTGCAGCCAATGTAGTTAAGTTATTCGTTCTAATCTTTAGTTTTATATTTAAAAACTGAAAGGAATGTCTTATAATTAGATCAGGTACTCAATTAGATCATATCATCTTTGTAGTAGACTCTTGCTACCAAGCAAAACTGATTATCTAACAGTGGGGGGTTTTAATTAATTTTTAATAACATTGCATTGAAAATGCTGATTCAATATCCTTGTTGGAAGGAGCCACTTCCGTTCTAACATCTTATTTAGCTTCACATTGTAAGAGAAGTTAATCTTCTATAGCATTATGTGTGGTTTTTGTATGTGTAGTTTAGTACTTTGCCTGGAAGTATGTGAAAATATCTGAATGTGGAAAGTTCTGTTTCAGTCAGTTGTGTGATTTAACAAACTGCTTATTCAACAATAACACTGGACTTTTCAGTCAAATTTTATCTGGTTTTGTTATATTTTGGTTTAGTTTCAGCTAATTGTTTTTTCATCCCTAAGGGAGAGCGTGGATTCCCAGGCAGTCCTGGTTTTCCTGGTTTACAAGGGCCTCCTGTAAGTAAACGATTTCTGAATCAGCTACCTGTAACCCTTGGAAAGAATTCTACTTAGATCTGTGAAAGATCAGATAACTATTAGCCTCTTCTTGCAGTTGTTCTTTTAATAACTAAGAATATATTAAATTTTTTTATGGTTAATCAGAGTATTTTAGATGTCCAATGAAAATGAGCTTTTCTGCTGNGCTCCTTCAGCCTGTCCTCATAGGAGAGGTGAAAAGCAAATAAAAAAAATAAAAAATGAAAAGCAAATAAAAAGCCCTTTGAATTGTTACATTCTGAGATGCTTTGCCACCTGCAGAAAAATACAAATGCAGGAAGAGGTAAGATCTTGATACTCTCATGTGGTACATTAAAGAGTCTTACTGGTGATTAATGGGGCATTAAAAAGACAGTATAGGGTGTTTCCATTGTAAAACACAAGGATATACAGCAAAGTGCCTGTCAGAACCACAGAACAAACAGAAAGAAATTTAGTAGGATGGACAGTAGGAGGCAATAAAGAAACAAATTGCTAGGAAATGGAAATGTAGTTCCTTTCATGCTCAGCATTTACTGTGAAAGTACTTCTCTAATATTTCCAGTTGATTCTGAAGATCATAAAAAACTTTCTCCTGTTTCGTATCTTTTTTTAGATTTCTGTTTTTCATGCTGGCTTAATGGTGTAAATTTGACTAGTGATTTGCGAAGAACATAGTAATGAGTTGTTTCTATTGATTTTTCTTTTGTTTTTTTTCTGTTTCTTTTAAACAAAGGGACCCCCTGGTCTGCCAGGTATGAAGGTAAGTGTTCTGTACTCAGTACTGAACTGTTCTGTTAGTATTGAAGTACTAACCAGATATGGGTGCAGCATGATTTGACGTAAGTAACCTGCTGGCTGTTACATGAAACCATGTGCAGCCACTGGAATCTGGATTGAAGTTTGGCAGAAGTCTTAGTGTTTTCAGGCCACTTCAGTGCAATTATACTGGAAATCCTGCAGTAGCTTTACTCAGTTTGGGTCAGTCGTTTCAGAAGTAGCAAACTGTTTTCTGAAGCTCATTTCCTTAGGAGCCTGAGGGACAATGTCTATGTTCTGAGGCATTGTTAGCAAAGTGCCTACGAACACCTAAATGCGCAAGCAGTCTACTGTGCATGCACAAGAGCACTACTAGAGATTTAGCAATAGTAACTTGAAATATCCAGTGAAGAGAATAGTGCAACGTACCGTGTTCCTTTTGAAAATGTGCTTTCTACTGTGTAGGTTCCTATGTAGATTTTTCTTTTTTCTCCTCATGTGAATAGTCTTATAATCTGATTTTGGGCCTTAAGGACCCCTTTTATTTTTTTAAGACATTTTTTTGTTGGACCTATTTGAACATGGGCCAAAACATCCATTTTGATTCAAATCTATTAGCAAGGGAACTAGGCCCACAGAATTATTCCAATAAACTCCTGAGCAGACAGTATAACACTGGTGCTCGGAAATTATGACTATTAAGCTCCTTTTTTTTCCCGGTTGTTTTAAAGATACTAAAATGCAAGCTGATCAGAACATATATTTTTAAAACAAAGATATTCCCTGAAATCAGTAAGAAAATACAGAAAATGAAGCATGACTATTATAACAGCACACTCAGCATTAATCTCATGAGGTGGAACATTGGAAAAAGTGTCCTATCCATTGATTTCACATGGAGCTAGAATACCTGTTTTGTGGAGCATTTGTATTTCAACGTCCTAATCTGTTGTAATTTATATCAGTGCTGCTAGATTCTGTATAAAGAGAGAGCTTTTAATACTTGGTAGTTTAACCATTTATAAAATCCTCCAAATATGCAAGGATCTCTCCTAAAAAGAGCTACTCCTGATGAGTATAGAACTCCTAGGGTGTAGCATAACTCTGCATCTCAGATTCTTAAGAGCCACTATGTGTCCCTTGGAGTCAGAATGGCGATAAAGAACTGTAAAATGTGCTATTAGTTAAAGTCAGCTATTTTTCTTCTAGGGTGAAGCGGGTGAAGTAATTACATCCTTGCTGCCAGGACAGAAGGGCGACCCAGGATTTCCAGGTCTTCCAGGGATACCTGTAAGTTGTGTAAAGTACTATTAGGCTGTGTTCTGCCCAAAAAATAATGTGAAAAGTATTTGCATTACAGCACAGTTGGAACATTTGGTGCTAGGGGATCCATATGTTTATGTGGAGAAGCAGGGCTCGTGTTGAATGTACCTCTAGTTTATGGCTTGACAGGAAATAAGCGCTTCCATATTACTCTTAGTAGGGTGACCCACAAAGGCCAGAAAAGTCACCTGCTCAGGAAAGTGGTATCCAGCAGACAGCAATACCCACAGTTACTGACTTGCTTCTCTTTTCCCTGCCTGTTCCCAATTCTGTATCAGTTCTGGAGTTCCCTTCCTTTCTTCACTCTGTGTTAAAGCAAGTAACATATGCCTTTTGGGGCTTAGTCATGATTTTAGATGGTGGGAAAAGAGGATAATGTCTCAGCTGTTCTCCTCATGTTGCACCTCCTGAACAGTGTTTCTGTTCTCCCAGCAGTCTTGTGTGAAAACAGCTAGTGACTCCAGGCCTTGTGCTTCCCCACTGAGCCATTCATTACTTCAGTGGAAGAACAAGGGGAGCAGAAAATGAGTCTATCGGCCTGGACTGGACAGAAGCCAGAGACTCCCATTTCCTGGTACAGAAGGGCAAGCTCCAGGCTATTCTGACCAGACTGTGCCTGTTAGCATTTTTGTTCCTCTGATCTGTGTTTCCCTATTGTCTCTTTCTGGCTGGGAGGAATCACAAATACAAAGTGTTTTGTTGTTCTCTCTCAGTGCATGAAGAGAAAGAAAGGGCAAAAGTAGTTCAAAATAAACAAAAAAGCATTCCTTTATCCAAGCCAAAGAGATGTATTGATGTTGAGATTAGAACACTCCTAACGCAATGTAGGCCTTTCCACAAGGACAGATTGGTAGGTTAGTTGATTTGATGTGTGTGGTGTGCCAGCTGTTGGGTTTTTTTACCTTGAAGGTCTTGCTTTTTTCATTAAAAGGTCCCTCTCTCACAGCCTCTTCCACTTTCTCAATAGGGCCCACCTGGCTCCACAGGAGTACCAGGTCCAATTGGCCCTCCAGGACCCCCGGGTTTGACGGTAAGTTTCTTTAACCTGTTACCCATAAAGTGTGAAATGGGACAGTTACTTCTTCATTTCATGTTTTCAGAGGCAGGTGAGTAAAGTGCAGAGATCTTGGTAGTCAGGGCTTACTGTGAAGACAACAGCAACCATACATTCAGTTCACCCTGGGGCTGCTACTGTGCACGTTTAAATGTGATACATTTGAAAAAGCCTGTTTCCAGACCTCTTTTTGCTTTAAATCAAGCTGAATCTTTTTGCAGACTCCTTATTCGTGTGAAACCTGAGGGACGAGATTTAGCTTATTTAGACCAAGATGATTCTTTTGATGATGTTTAATACCTGTTTAATTTTATTTGACGCTCTTGCAAGAGGGCATTTAAAGTGCTTGGAAGTAACTTATTTTTTGATTCCTTTTTTTAATAGGGACCTCCTGGTCCACCAGGGCTGCCAGGACCTAAGGTATTTTCTTTCTCTACTTATGGTGGTGATGGTGGTGAACTGTTTTTCTATTCAGTTGTGACTTCTAAGGGCTGGTGAATTATACTTTTTGCAGGGTAATATGGGTTTGAATTTCCAAGGACCCAAAGGTGAAAAAGTGAGTAGGTGATAATGATGATATTTTTGCTTATTACTTTCAAAATACTTATGCATGCTATTTTGACTTGTATTGCCTGTAAAAAATGCCATCTTCTTGCACATTAGGGTGAACAAGGTCTTCAGGGACCTCCAGGGCCACCAGGACAAATTGGAGAACAGAAGAGACCAAATGACATTGAGTTTCAGAAAGGAGATCAGGTGAGTTCGAAACTGTACCCATTTACAATGAGCATGTGATCAAGCTGCAGCCTCTATTGGTTTGGCTCATATATCCTCAAATCCTGCTTACTGCAGAATTCTATTATTTTTTCAAACTACTGAGTATTTCAAGTCTGCGTACTTTTCCTTTAACAGACAGCATGCCAGTCACGTTAGCTCAGTTGCTTCCCTTAGCAAAATAACTAATCTTAAGAAACTCTCTTAGAGGAAGTCCATAGTACCAGTAAAAGCAGTTAAAATACTCTCATTCCTTGGAACCTCCAGACTCTGATTTTCAAAGCTGTCTGGAGATGCAGATTCCCATTAATTAACCAACTATGTCATCCATTTTGAAGATGTCTTTCAAAAATGTTAAGTAATTTTGTAGGAGTTTTTTTGTTCCTCCTGGGTTTTTTTTGTCTTTAGTGATGCCCCAAGATCTTTCTTCCTTGTGGTCTGAATAAAGTGTTTTTCCTGTTTCTGACCTCTCAAAAGTAAATATCAAGCCATATTATGACAGTAAGCTCAAAGTGTTGGTATGATTTGTATGGCTCCTTCCCCACCCATAAATGCCAAAAAGTTATTGGGAGAGTTGCCATCTTTAAAGTTACTACATTTGTTTTCATTTCTTCTTCACTGGGGAACATTTCACAGTACCATTTGATTCTGGGTGCCAGTCATAGTCTGAACAGCACCAGCAGGATCATGGGTGCCTGGATTTCATGGGTTTCTTGATGTTTCTGTGGCATTCTCAGTTACCGTCCTGAGTAGTAGAAGAGCTGAAGGTACATATTTTGAGGCAAGAGTGTTAATTTTGCAAATGTCAGTGTGGTCACTGAGCTTTAAACTATTCATTTCCTCCATTTGTATTTGGATCAGTTTCTTCCTTTCCACCTTTTCTTGAGGGGTGTGTCAGAGAAGAAAGTCTTGGTATGCAACAGCATTTTATTTTGGCATGTTGTACAACAATTCTTCCCTTCATCTTGATCAAAACCATTTATTTCCCTTCCTTTCAGAGGGACATTAGGCACCACTAAGGCATTATCTAAGAGCTATCCACTGATGCACGTTTGCAATGCACAGTCATCCTAGAAAGGTCTCAGTCACTAGTTTTGTCTCTGTTTTACTGGTGGCAGGACGGAAGTTAATGTGCAGTGTTGTGTGTCTTTATAGTTCTAAGAAAACACAAGGTGACATTTTGACCACACTGTAGCTGAAGCAAAAATTTGTCTGACTTTATTAGGCTCGGAGTAATTTGCCTCTATTACCAGGGGTCTCTGAAAGACTAATTATACTGGCATTAATTTATATAAAAGCACAAAATAAATGCATTCTAACTAAATTCCTTTTAAAGCACTGAGACTTACAAACACAATGCAAGTGCATTACCTTTGACCAACATTAACAATGATTTAAGAACTTAAAAATTTGTTTTTATTTTAACCAATGTTATGCTTGGTAGTACACAATCAGTAAAAAATGTCAACATTACATTTATTTTGTACCTCCACCTGTGAGCTCTAACTGAAAAATCAAGTGCATAGATGGGCGTGTGAAAGTCTAGGAGACCTTCAAGAAAATAACAGAAACTCTGCACAGAAACCTTTTGTGGATTCAATAGGCTGTAATTTTCCTTTAGGTTAATGGTGAAGAGATTTAAGAACTTGTACAAAGGTATAGCGACAAAATAGAAACCCTGACTTTCTAACACACTGATCCTGTGACACTTTATTGACGAACACTATTGATCCCGATGGCCTCACTATTTCAGCAATAACCAACAATCTAATGACTTTTGCTTCTGTAATTTCAGCGGGATCTGGCATTTACTCCTTCTTTCTTTCTTTGTTTTTTTCTTCCTCCTTTTTATTATTGTGTGGCAGCTGCAGGCCACCAAGCCAGCTGCTGCGGTGCACGCAGGAGGCAGTTGTCTTAGTGGAGTGAATCATCTAAATAAACAGGATGAGCAGTTAATAAAATTTATAGATGCACTTGAAGTTCCACACAAAGAAAGAATAAATATGATCCTTTACTGTTCATAGTACTTGCAAATCTAAGTAGCAGCAAAAAAAGATTCTATTTTAAAAAAAAATCAACTGAGCTGCTAGAGAGTGATGTAGGCTTTAACCCTCTTTTTGTTTGCCCATGCTTGACAGGGAGTTCCAGGTGATCCAGGTCCACCAGGACTTCCTGGGCCACAAGGCCCTCCTGTGAGTAGTCCTCTTACAGTTCTTTTTGTTACATCTGTATCAGAACTGTAAATTCATTCTACTCTGGCTTGTGAGCTAAGTTTAAGATGACGTTTGTGTGTCCAGGGTCTTCCCGGTGGCATAAAAGGTGAAAAAGGTGAGCAAGGAGAACCAGGCAAAAGAGTAAGTAGTCTGTTTAACCAAACCTTTATCTTTCCAATCACTGTTATCTTTGTGAATTAAGCAAATGTTGAATTCAGGTGGGGCCATCAGCCTCTGGGTAAGAGACTTTTTTTTTTCTTTATTCCTAACATGGCGAACTAGTGGATGATGCACCTGATTCATGAAAGTGTTTCTAACTAGGGATCTCTCTGTGCTTTCCGATAGAATTATCTGTATGTAGATCTCAAGTTTGGGGGCAGGAGAAAACAATTTGAATGATGTTATCTGGTTACATGTGGAAACCTACTTCAAACTTGTTGGACTGCTTGACTGAAGCAGCAGTTTTCTGCTTCCTTTTAGAGAGGGTCTTCATTCATTTTGCTGTGTACTGAGTTGCCAAGCAGCATGAGATTGGTATATGTTTAAGCTGATCTATGTAAACTCATGCTCAGTGGGTTTACTTAAGAGGTGAGTCACAAAACCAAGTCTCCAAACACTGCGTTAAGACCAGAAGTGCATTTGTCAGTTCCCAAGTCTCTTCAGTTTATGTGCTATCTGGGAAAGGATTGAGTCAGGATAACTGCATCTAGGGATAGTATGAGTCCCTTTGTTCCTGTCTAGACTCAAATCCATCCTGAAATTTAAATTTACTTGCTTGTCACAACTCAGAAAAGCTGGTAAGAAATAGGATGGAAATAGCATGGGCTGGACCAGCAAAGAAAAGACAAGCTGCTACCAGTTCAAAGCATTCTGTATTTTCAGTCTCACAGCTACTGAATCCGTAGTTTCATCAACATCATGGACCCTCCTGAAATCAAGTCTTGCTGAGGTTGATTTGACAATATATAAACACTATTTAGAAACCAGTTGGTAACAGGCTTTCCAGTTTCCATAGGAAATAAATACAATGGAAACAAATGTTTGGTATTCTGGAGATTTACAGGAGAGCTTACATTTACCTTCTTTAAGGAACATAACAGATGAGGCAGGTTTACAAAGCCAAAATTCTCATTATATTTTGAGTGGGTTTTGAATTTTCTGAGTTGCTTCTCTACAAAAGTAAATGACAACTGCGTAACTTTGCCAAGATCCGAAAGGATAAAAGTCTTGAGGGAATATAGGAGATGCCTTTTGCTAAAAGCTTGCATATTAACGTTTTTGTTTGGTTTTGTTACTCTAAATTTGGGCATGCTGCATACTTAAAGTGCAGGATTGCTATTGTTACTCTAAAGCTGCCTCCTAGTGCTCCATATGATTCTGTGTAGCTCAAGCCCATTTCAGATATACAAATGTCAATATAGGAAATCAAACAGGTAGTACTGCAAATTCACAGGAAGTCTTTAAACCTCATTTTTGAGAATCTGAACTTATCACCAATAATAAAAAATTCGCAAATCACATTATATTTTAACACGCTATATCTGCCAGGTCTTATTATCAACTTCTCAATGATTTAAGAGTTGATCTTGGTTCTGTGGTGAAACTTAATTGCCTATTCTAGTTATGTTCCAGCAGGTGTCCCCCATTACATACTGCTTCTGTAATGCTAATGATAGAGGTCTATTTGTCTTGCCCAGTGAATGGTCTGGAATATAGTGGAGTTTCCATTGCTTATATTGCAGCATTATTTCACTATTCAGCAAGAATATGTGTTTTCTAGAAGTCATCTCTTTGAGCAGAATTGCACTGTGTATTTTCCTTGATACTATTGAGAAAATTTGGTTTGATTAAAAGGAGACTTAAAATTCAAACACAGAAATCTTTGTATTTGATTTTACTGGTCACATTGTACTATTTTCCTGATTAAATATACTATTCTAGTGTTTAGGGAAATAGGATCTGTTTTCCGCTAAAGGATTTATCTGTTAAAATAAAAGGAATTATTAAACAGAATGAATCAGCAATGCTTAACTGGTATTCATTTTATACTATATTCACAAAACTTTTCATTGAGACTTGTCATGTTTTTGTGCTCAGGTTTTCCAAATTAAAACCTCAGTTTAGGTAGCTCCATTGATTATACTTGATTGAGGTCTTTTGATGTATTTGTCACAAGGACTGCATTCTAGAGAAAGGTTGGTTTATTGAAAAAGGGGAAATAAATAACAATTTCCATAAGAATTCTTCACCACTGAAGCATTTCATTTCAATGCACGTTTATGTCTTTGAAGGGAAAGCCTGGCAAAGATGGAGAACCTGGTCAGCCTGGTAGGGATGTGAGTAATTCACATATTTCTAATCTAAGCAGACTCTTTTTCTGATTTGGAGGAGATTCGAGTGTGACTATCTTTCTCTTTTTCTTGAAGGGTTTACCTGGTGAGCCTGGGATAAATGGTGCTCCAGGAAGAGATGGTGAAAAGGTATGCTAGAGTTTTTGTAATTATTGCTATATGATAGCTTGAAAATCTGCTGTTACTGAGTTCAGTTCTTGCTGAGTAGTAATTGCATTGGCAATGCTGTGACAGCGTTGAGGAGTATTTGCAATAACTTTGTGTACTAATGTACACTATAAAAAATACTGGTTTTTTCGTTGGTAGGGTGAAAAAGGTGACATTGGTCCCCCTGGTCCTCCTGGAATTGTAAGTCGCCAATCCTTTCTTTTCTCTATGCGTTTAGTTGACAGTGTTGTTTCATCGTAGTTCTTGGGTAACTCTGAGTTCCATCTCTGGGTGTACAATAACAGGACCAGTAAAGATTTCATGTATTCACTATTAGAAACGGTTGTTTCCTTCTTTCAAGATAGATTCTGTGCATGAGGATTTGGTAGGTTACAAACACAAGGCCAAACTATAACCTCAGACCAACAGAAGTTGAGTCAGCTTCACTGTAGCCTGTTCTAACCACATTGGCTTGGCAATAAAAGTGCTGCCTATTTGGGAGTGCTCTTTACTGGAATTTTTACATGGTAATTCAGTGGAGTGGGAAAAGCATCCTCTCATTGATGTAAGGTTGAAAGTATGTTGAACTTTTTCTCCCTCACACTTCTTTACCATTCCTGTGACTTTTCTTAGCCAGTTACTTCACACGAACATGAAACATTTACAGGTCGTTTCAAGACCAGGCATTGATGCAACAGTGGGACCAAAAGGTAGCAAAGGATTACCAGGACTTCCAGGAGCCAAAGGGGAGCGTGGATTCTCTGGTAGGCCAGGCCCACCCGGCTTGCCAGGTTCTCCAGGTAGGGGCGCAAGCATTAAATAAGTTGTATGCTCGAATGTCTGAATGGATGTTTAGCTTCATGGTCTTTTCACACTCCTTTTGACAGTTGAACTGAGCAGAAAGTGAAGGCAGAACTATTTAGAGCTAACTCTGAGCTTGAAGGGTGGCCCTTAGCTTATGGGGATAATATGAGGAATTAAGAACATTCATTGCCCCTGCTGTGGTGAACAGAGGATGCTAATCATCAAGGCTGTCCAAAAAAATACTAGGTTAATGATCTTAGGGGTAATTTATCTCCTATCATTTACCTATAACATACATTATTTACATACATACCATTTAAAACATACCATTGCATTACACAAAGAAAGTATTGTCCACCAGAAGTCTGCTACCTGGCCATCAAACCTAGTTTCTACTGTACCTTTACCAGTACTAAAGGAGTCTACAATGGGAGTGATGACACCTGTATTTTTTATACATGCACAGAGAAGAACATTATGATTCTAATCTTACAGCTTTTAAATGTTCTTTTTTCTGTCAGTACTTCCTATCATTAGTCCTGGTTTGGTTTTTGTTTTGTTGGTTTTTTTGTCCTTCGTAAACTTAGTTGTTGAGTTTCAGGTCAGTTTTTCAAACAAAAAAATCTCTGAAAATGCAAAATGTGCAGGTGTCAAACACTGCCCATGAACATGTAGTTTGATTCCATGAAAAAAGTGTTATGGAGCACTTAATGGAAAAACAGTGTCTTATATGTAGCTTGCTATTCATCATATATCATTGTCATCCTTGCAAAAAAGTGATTTAAAACTTTGAGAGAAATTAACTTCTTCCTATCTTAGGGATTACTACTGTTGGACCTCCTGGCCCACCTGGCTTACCTGGTGAGAGAGGACAGAAGGGAGATCCAGGTTTACCTGGTGTTTCTATTCCTGGACAACCAGGACTTGATGGACCACCAGGACCTCCAGGACCCCCAGGTCCCCCAGGGCTACCTGCACCATCTGTTCCTCCTGGTAAGTGATGACCACATAGACAGCAAGTAGAAAAGACTGAACAGCTTTGACATTAAATCTCTTTTTTTTTTCCCTCCTTTATTCCTTCCTTCCATCATTCACGCATTCATTTATTTTAATTCTACCTCTAAAGATGTAGTTTATCAGCAGCTGAAGTCCATGATATTCCAAGTTATTCTTACACGTTTTCCAAGTCACCCATTGCAAATAAGGACATCTGTAGAGCTCTAGCCTTAAGGACAGTAACAGAATTTGAGACTTCAGGGGTGTGAATTGCAGTCTGGCTTTATCATGCCTCTTTCTACCTCAAGTGAGCCCTGCTATGACTTATCTGAGATTCAGCTAGACTAGAGGGGAAGAAATCTTGTCAGACTTGAGAGACCCTTGTGAAAACTCAGACAATAAAGACAGTCCTCCAGGGCCCAGCAGATTGGGCCCGGATATACAAAATTAAGTATTTTTTCCAACTTATGCTACATTATATTTAATCCAACTAAAGAAAGTTACATTAGAATTTGTGCATAAAGCAGAAAGTAACCACTTTAATGCTGTCTTGAGTAAATTTTAGTTTTCATGCTGCAATCTGAAAAATGCTTGGTGTTACTATTCCCTCGTAAGAGTAGTGATACCAGGGAAGTCATAGGAGTAATTTTTCACAGAATTCCAGTTTCATTTCATAAATATTCTAATGTATAGACCACACAAAATTAGCTTGGGAGTGGACACTTTGGATGGGCACTCTTAGTTCCTTTTTAGTGTAAGGGAGGTAGGGAATGTGAGATGGAATATGAGAACAGAAAAGCTGTAGTGGAGAGGGCCTAACATGGTTCAAGAAGGAATTTACTGTCTAGATGGCATTAGCATCTCAAGTCCCCTTCATTGATGATATTTCATACCCATGCCTTTCTGATATGAGGCAGAATAGCAGAATGTAGTGTAGAGATGGAAGTGTGTAGGCTGTGGGAAGTAGTGGGAGCTAGTTGAGGTTGTGAAGGAGAACTGATGATTATAGAATTGTAGAATCATTACAGTTGGAAAAGACCTCTGAGATCATCAAGTCCAACCATCCACCCAACACAACCATGCTCATCGCTAAACCATGTCTCCAGACACCATAGCTTCATGTTTTTTTAACTCTTCCAGGGATGGTGATTCCACCACCTCCTTGGGCAACCCCTTCACAGATACATAAAAATATTTAGGGTTTGTTTTTTTAGATTGTTATCTAATATCACTGAATGTTTCCTTTTGAGGTTGGTAGGATTTTATTAGTAGTGCTCTGTCTGAATTGCCAAAATGTTTGGTCTGTGATTGTGTGGCTAAATTATAAATAGTATTAAATATTAATATTAATAAAATATGTAATGTATGATACCTAATTTATATTATCAGAGTATCTGGTATTAAATACTGGGAATACCTTTTTTTACTGAATACATGTATTTGGCACTGCTGTCAGTCTAACACAAACTGACCATTAAAGCTCTCCTGATTCTCCTTAGGTGATGGGTTATGTGAGCGAGGGCCACCAGGTCCTCCAGGAATTCCAGGACAACAAGGCTTTACAGGGGAGCGAGGCCAGAAAGGTGCAGTGTCTCAACTATCTTGTTTTTCTCTTTTGTTAAAGCTTGTTAAACAATGTAAAGCCTGCCTTAAATAAGGATAAATTATACCTCTTCCCAGTAGGGCTGAGTGCAGGTATTTTCTGTTTCTGAGTCAGAAAGTTGTTTTGTTTGGACATAGAATAGTCCCTCATCTAGTGTTAAAGCACAGAAATCTCAAGGTGGCTGTGAGGGTACAACCAATGCTAGGACATGGATCATGACTGAAGTAAAATGCAGCTTCAGGTTTATGAGTACCTCCTAGGTAGACAGAAACTAAGTGCTTTGTAACAGCAGTTGCCAACTATGTGAAAAAGTTTCATACTTCATGAACAAATTTGACATTTTTAATGGAAAGCAACATTAAAATTATAAATGCAAGATTCCTAATTTGAGTTGGTCAGTCTACAATGAGTTTGTTTGTTTAGTAAGCAAAAGAAATACATCTTTAATGTGTATCCTTGTTTCCAAAAAGACAACCTTGCAATGAGGATGCTGATACAGGTAAGTGAGAATCTTTTCCTAGCTCAACCATGGACATCCTAGATGACTTTGGGCGTCTCACTTAATTTTTGTACTCCTTTCAAACAGGAGTCTTTTTTCTTATTGAGATTGTAAGGATTAATTAATTAACCTAAACAAAGTGCTTAAATACTAGATTGATGCATAACATAAAAATCTGTATGTGAAGGAAATTCCTAAGCTTCTTGAAACCATTCTTTTTTCTTTTCTTTTTTTTTTTTTTTTTAGGGAAATAAGTTTAGCCTATTTTCAAATCAGTGAAATCAGTCTCAGTATTTATTTTGTGCTCTTAGAGTTTAATTCAAGTTTGAGATTTTGATATATGTTTTTTAAAGGTGTAGTTTTGAAGTGTCAAGTACCTACTTTAGAAGAGGACTCTTGCTTAGAAAAAAGTTCACAGTTTTTTTTTATTATTGAAAGCATTTGTTTTGTTTTATTTTGCACCATCCTAAAGAAATTCTAGTAATATCTAATACTGTTTGTCTGACTCCTAAAAACCTTCAGTTTGGCTTTCATGGGGAAAGCCATCTAATATTTAAGCAATCATACAGTTACATAAAATGGTCATCTTGGACTTGGTGTTGTAGATCAGCAGCAAGAAAGCAGTCGCTGTTGTGCTGAATTCTTTTAATGTTTTCTAAGATCTGATGCTCAAGTATGCTTTTTTCAATGCAAATCTTTTCAGGTGATCGAGGAGACACATGCTTCAATTGCATAGGAACTGGAATAACTGGGCCTCCTGGGGAGAGAGGACCCCCAGGACCTCCAGGTAGTCCAGGTAAGGCTATAGTCTGCACTGCTTTGCTTAATATATTCTATAAAGTTACTTTTATATCTGGTGTCTGTGTATAATGCTTGTGATATAGTTTTTTATCGTGTGCAAATGCAGGTACACAGTTACCAGCTCCAGCATATAGTTGGTGTATATCCTATTTTGTGCAGATCTTGCCTGACTTTAAAACAACTATTATCTTATGCAAACACATGCTTGATGTTTACAGCCTCTACAACTTTGTTTTTCTTTTGTGTTTTTCTTCACTACTCAGGTTCTCCTGGTTTTCCTGGACCAAAAGGTGAAAAGGGGCTTCCTGGATTAACTGGCCTTGTAGGGCCACCAGTAAGTGGTGGTGTTGTGTTCTGGTGGGAAAATAGTGTCTCCTTTGTCTTGCATGTTTGGTAGATCTGTGCACATAGATATGAATTATTGTTTAATAATTCTTTTTTTATCCATAACTAGCTTGAATGCATAATTCTTACATTGTGCCAAACTCAGAGAGAGAGTGAAAGAAAAAATAAAATGTCTTTTTTCCCTGCCTCTGTTTTTTTTCTCCTCTTCATCCTCAGGGATTCCCAGGGTCTCCAGGTGCTCCTGGGAGACCCGGTCCTAAAGGAGATCCAGGGGATGTCCTGACTTCTCCAAGAATGAAAGGTGACAAAGGAGAGCCCGGCTTCCCAGGACCTCCAGGTCTTCCTGGCATAGACGGCAGTCCTGGACGAGATGGAGTGCCAGGCCTACCTGGCCCTAAGGGGGAACCTGTGAGTTCTATTTTGTTCCTTTTCTGACTGGACAGACATTTTGGGAAGTTCTGGATGCATTTGAGCATTTGACATAGTGCAGTTAAGAGGCCTGACAAATGCTCATTATTTGAATGCAACTAACACAGTAATTCTCTTCAGTTATGGTAATGTAGTGATGCTATAAAGAGGTAGTCACTGAATCTGTCAGTGCTTCTGAAAACAAACTGAAACTTCCCGTGGGTAGTGTGAGATAGTCCCTTCTGCCATTGTCTTCATTTCACCTGTGTAGTGAGAAGAATTAAATAGCCAGGTTTAGTCCTTGTCTCTACCATGTTGATAAGATGTAGGCAGCTAATGCCCTTGAGAGCTAGAAGGGTAGAAACGGCCAAAGAGCTTCAAAACAGAAGCAATGAAATAGTTTAATCCTCTGCTAGTAAATACATATTTCTCTTTCTCTTCTTATTGTTCCTTTTTTCAGGGCAGTGTTGCATTCAAAGGAGAAATGGGTATTCCAGGTGATCCAGGAATACCAGGTCTTCCTGGAGAAAAAGGACTTCCTGGACCTCCTGGTTTTGGTCCACAAGGTTTACCTGGTGAAAAGGGCATCCAAGGTGTATCAGGCCGTCCAGGGCCTCCTGGAGTTCCTGGTGAGTTGGTCTCTGTGTGCTATTGACCAAAAGCTGTAAAATCCAGTTTTGTCCTTTAGTTCTGGATAGTTCTCAGAACACAATGCTGCTTTTAAGCTTTTCCCAAAGGCACCGTAAGACAATGTATTCATAAGCTCCCTTACTGAAGGTCATCACAGAATCACAAAGTGGGCAGGATTTGTGCTATATTACTACAGGCACATGACTCACCCTTCTGCTCTGGCAAAGCTTCTCCTTCTCAACTGACTGTAGTGGAAATGCATTGTAACTACCATCTGGCTTATGTTTAATAATATACATATGGTACCTAGAAGGAAGCTATAAAAAGTAACATTTCAAGAAAACTGTCTTAACATCAAACAATGCTTCTAAGTCTATAAGTGCTGTATGGGGCTTGGGTGGATCACCTCTTGGGTGAAGTGTTACTGGTGTTTAAGTAAGCCTGGAATATGTTTTAACCAGAAAATAAACTCCTAGTGAGCATTACACGTTTCTTCTTTTTGGTTATAGGTCCAAAAGGTGACCCTGGCCAGACTATTACAGAACCAGGAGTTCCTGGCCCCCCTGGTCCTCCAGGAAGAAATGGTGACCCAGGTCTTCCAGGTAAAGCAGCATATAAATATCCAGGGAATTCCAAGAGCTTTTTATTTTAACAAAGTTATTCCTGGTAACTATGTTGATTTCTTCTTTTTACAGGAGATCCTGGTCAACCAGGTCAGCGTGGCTTACCAGGTATCCCAGGTGCAAAGGGAGAGCCAGGTATTCCTGGCATTGGACTTCCAGGTCCACCAGGCCCAAAAGGTATGTTTACAGACAGGATACTGTATATTGTACTAGCTGGAAAAGAGGACATTATGTCACTTCAGTTTTTCCTAGTGAATTGATTTCTGTCTTTAGAATCCTTTAAAAAATGTTTGTCTTGAATTTATACATCTTTGTAATAGTTTCAAAAGTATCAAGAAAAAAAAAATGCTGTTCGCTGTATTGCTCCTTCACAGTAGCTTACATTTGTCAGCAAACCAGGGACAAACATGTAAATGGGTAAAACTTTGGGAGATGATGAATGTTTGAGCTTCTGATATGGACTGTTTGTAAGTTTTGTTAGAGCACACAGTGCCCTCCTCCGAGAGGAGTCCCGGATATCCTCTGTGGCAAAGACCGTATGCTCAGAAGTTATCTCAGCCAAATGGATACCCTCAAGTATGCTTGAGCTAGCGCAGAACCTATTTTCAGAGATTACTCTTCATGGGCACTGAGCATTTCTGGAGGAGTTGTTCTAATGCTCTCAGGTGTCCTTTCCTCTGGTGCCCTAACCTCCATGTCATGTGTAGGTTTCCCAGGGACTCCAGGCCCTCCCGGAGCTCCAGGAACTCCAGGTCGCCCTGGTCTAGATGGACCTCCTGGACCACCTGGTTTCCCAGGACAGAAGGTCTGTGTTTGCTTGTTTAATATTAAACAGTTTCTTAGAGGTTCTTCTGTGTCAGTGGGAAATTGGTGGGGAGGATTTCACCTCTTGTTAGCTTTTGATGGCAGGGAATTCATATTCACTTCTTAGGTGAGGTTAGGAAAAAGAAACTATCTCGAAGATGGTGAGCATTTTTTCTTTGCTACTTTAATGTTTTTTGCAGAGGCTACATGTAGAAAAAAACCTTTCTGAAAACACTGTTAATTTGTTACAGGGGGATCGTGGATTTGGAGTTCCAGGACCATCTGGACCCCCAGGACCACCAGGCACAAAAGGAGTTCAAGGACCTAAAGGTGATCCTGGCTTCCCAGGAAACCCTGGTCTCCCAGGACGGGCAGGTTTTGATGGAACTCCAGGGCCCAAAGGTATGGAGAACTCTGCCCGTTTCGGTTTCCTATTGAACTTTTAAAAATGTAGATGTGGAGGGACAGTGCTGCCTTGAAAGCAGTTTCTTGAGGGTCCATTTTTCCAAATTGGACACTCTTATGTAAATGGGAGCTTGTATTCTCAAAGGACAAGCAAGCAAGGGAGTGAATACAAGTCTGTGGGTCAGTATCTGAAAGTCTGAATTCTAAAGACAAATCAATGTTAATGTGAGGGTAAAAATTTTCAGCAGAGTGATTGTCATTTAGAGGCATTGTACTTCAACATGCAAAGGGTTAGCAATTAATGAATTCCTACTGTTACTCATTGTCTGCATTGAGCTGCAGAGCATGTCTGGTTTACTGGAGAGCATCTGTTGGGTTTGTGGATTACAAGGCAATAACATGTCTCTTCTATAGCCTGGAAATATAAACTGCATGCATTCCACAAAGAGTGAGGACAAATCCCTGGCTTTCAGAGATGGCCTCTGAAGTGTTTTTTCCTGTGTCAGATCCATATTTGTTTGCATGCAAAGATGAGATTTCAAGTACAATGTGCAGGCACTCTGCTTCTGAAAGCAAGTATCTCCGAGCTGAATTCACTATTTAAAACTAAACAGGAATGTTCTTCTAGGTGACCCAGGACCAAGTGGACCACCAGGACTCCCAGGCCCACCAGGCATCCCTGGCATTGGTGGTCAAGGTCCACCCGGATCTCCAGGACCACCAGGGCCTGTCGGTCCCCCAGGTAAAACTCACAGGAATTGTACTCTTAGTTTATTTCTGGCATACACCAAGCAGGTACACAGGACATTGAAGGTCCCATCGAACAAATAGGCAAGGAAAGATAGAGACTTCAGTTGGCTGTTTTGCTAGCCAAGCAGGCAAAACTTGGTACATCATGGGTTTTACTGAAATCAGAAGTGGAATTACAGCTCTGCCATTTGCACAACATAAAGAGGTCTCAAGGCTGTAAAAGCCCACTGTGGAGAAGACTTGGAGCCTCAGCAGAAATTCTGGAAAGTGCTGTGCACAGATAGTCACAAAATCTCTGAGAAGGGGTTTATTGCAATACTCTTCAGCACAAGACAGAAGGGAGTACAGTGTCAGTGCAGAGGTTCTGGGGATAGAGAGGAGGAAAAGTACTTTTAATTGCTTATACTGTGGTGTCATTACATTGCTTTCAAATAGCAAGACGGTTTTTGAATTCCAAAGGAGTTTTCTAGCTTACCAAACTCTATTCCAGATTTACTGGGTGGAGGTACTTTTAAATAACTTTTATACATTATTATCTAGAAATTTGATTTCTGGTTTGGAAAAAAGCACACAAACTCAATTCCCTATACAGTGTTATTTGTCCTCCCTCTGCTTACATGGTGAGTCCAAAGTCAAGCGGGTAATTCAGGTTTTTCCTGATGTGGTTAGGCACTTCTTTTTTATCTGAGCAGAAGCTGAAGCACCATTTAACACAGTTACTGTGGAAGGGAAAAAAGCATGAGTACTCCAAACTAGCTGGCTCATTATTTTGTAGAGGAGAAAGTGTTCTCCAAGTAGTGAAGTGATACTACTTTAACGAAAGCCTGTCAGTAAAAGAGGTTATATACATTCATCTTGTCATAAGCATATCTGGAAAAGAGCTTTAGAAATTCTTACAGAAACCTCTGAACTCTGGTTTCCTCACTTTTTTTTTTTCTGCAAAACCAACAAGTTTTATGAGTTTTGATTGCAAAGTAGAATCTAATTAGTGATAACTAGGAGTATTCCTCTGAAGGGAGTTTGATTGTCTTTTGTCTGAAATGACTGATGAAGATATGAACCTGTTTTGTCTCTGTGCACAAAGGGTACATGTGCATGCATGCACATTCTGCTCACAAAGTTTGTTTAGGGCAATTCTTTTTCTCCTTCCTTCTCCTTCAGTGAATGGGCTTGCTGTGCACCAACTCCTGATGTTGCACATGTATGGCAGTCACCACAGTGAGAACATTCCCTGTGGACTTGAGCATGCCTGCAACTGAAACACTTCAAAACCCATCTGTTTTTTACCATGCCTGTATGACTGTTGCATGTTTGAGAGCCACACTTCTTGAATGTCTTTGTATGCCCTCACTGAGATTGGCACTGTTCACAATGCATGCTGAAATATTCATGGCCAGCTATAAAACCATGGGGCACAGACTGGTTGATTGTATTCAGATCTTTACAAACTGTGAGGTTCAGCAAAGTGCTTCTCTTGAAACTGGGCCCATGGAGTTCGAGTTCTACTCACATACGTGAAGTATGGGTCATGTTTAAGTATATTTTATCACAAGTTTCCCAGTGGGGAAAGGAATGTGTGGTCACTGCACCAGCAAGCCTTGGATGTGTCTAGTGTTAAGAGCCAGGAATAGAAGGGATCTAGACAATGTGCACAGAAGTTCTCTGAGCAGCAGATGGATCCTTTGCTTACTGTGCTTACTATACCATCCTGAACCTATGGTTGCATTTGAGGCTGAACTAAAATAAAAGGCAATATAGGTTGTGTTTGTGGTGGAAAGATGTATTAATATGGGTTTAAATGTTTCATCCAATGCATGTGCTTTTGTCTTCCTGTAACATCTCTTCTGGTGTTAGCCAAAATTTGATTTCTTATGACCATTGATTTATTCTGCAGAATACCAGTTTTGACAAATGCACAATTATTATTAGAGTTGGTGGATTTGAACAGCTTGTATTTTCACTCTTCATGTCTGTGTTGACTAATCACTGTGGCTACTAACAGCATGATGGCCCTGAAATCCAGTGCACAGTTGAAGGTCTCGCTTGAGAAGGCCTTGTTATTTCCCTTGTCACTGCTATTTCTCTGGTTTGTGTGGAATGGCTTACATTCCCATCCCTTGTTTGTTTTACTAAGCTGTTTTGAATCTGTTCCTTTATGCAATGTTAGGGTAAAGCTTCTGTTGCTCTGTTTTTCAGGTAATTTGGAAAATTCTTGAAATTTGTTTTCTCTGCACCCTTGCAGTAATTCATCATTCTTCTTTTTTTGAAGATGTAACAATTTACTTTTGAATTTATTGCATTTTCTGAATTGTTCTAATTGTGATATGGTTAACATTTTTGCGAATCAGAAATTCAATTAGAACGAATTTCTATTTGGAAAAGTATTGTTACCATTCTAGACAAGGAACTTATCCTATTACTGGGTTATATATTATTTTATCTCTCTTTTTTTTTTTACTTTTTTCCATTTGCTGAGATTCCCCTTAAACACAGAGCATGTACAATCCCTGTCCAGCCTCTGCTGCTCTTTCCCTGCAGAGTAAGCAGTTTCAGGCACATCACCCATAGTTTAACACAGTGGTAAGCTGCTGCTAAAGGGAGCACACCTATCATTAAATAAATGGAAATATACACCCCAGAAAACTTAATCTGCCTTTTTCATGTGCAAAGAACACATGACATCCTCCTAAACTTGTTGCTGCAGCTGAGAGCAGGCATCACCACTACAGAGTAACAAAGTGATAACTGCCTTGTAGTTATTTGAGATTTTGGCAGTGTTGTCATAGCTCAGTAGAGAGGTATGCTATCTCTGTAGGTGTAACAATGTAAACTTGCATAATAAAACTGAAAGAACGGGGAACAAAATTATTTAGAGGTGTGTTTTCATGTTATAAAGAAGCATCTTTTGAAAATCCCTATTTGAAGGGATTTACCAGAATGTGAGGCAGATCAACAGGAAGCAGATTGGTATAGGCTGTACTCAGGTGTTCAGAAGGTGTCCAAGCCAGTAATGACAATTTTGTATAAGAAACAGTTCAGCAAAAGCTTATTCCCTAATTGCAAATTCTTGTCTAGAATACTAGACCCGAAGAGATGGAAAAATCATTTAATTTTTAAAATGTACGATCAGTACTTGGAAATTTCTCCCTGTGTGGTGTTTGCACTTTGAAAAAGACCTCCAAATTTCCTTGCAGTCTGGTTTCTCTTAGCTGCAGTGGTGTTATAGTCATTGTACTTAGACCTGTTTTCAGTAACTTTAGGGTAGATTTTTTGTGTTCTAATCTGTATGTGCTTTGTTTTGTTTCCTAACTTAACGACTATTACAACTCCTTACTGCTACCTGTCTCAACTTCCTGATGAGCTCTAACTCGTTGGCTTTTGAACCTCAGGTTCTCCAGGTACTGTGGTTTCTTTACCAAAGTCTTTTCTTAACTTCAGATTTAAGAATAATTCTTTTTTGTCAGCTACATTTCCAGAGTGAGCATATTCACTGATACAGCGCACTAGAGGAAACAAGTAGTCTGTTTGCTCAGCAGTGCCTCAAACTCAGTTTCATTAGTGTTAAACAGTCTTAAGTATATATTTGGACAATTCATATTTTTCATTCAGGGAAATGTAGTGTAATGCAGAATTTTGCTATCCTTCAAAAATATTCAGCTAATGTTACCTTAGAATGTAGTAAAATGGAATCCTTAATGGAAATATACTTGTTAGAATCTCAGTACTTAATGATAAAATACAAACCAGTCTAATCGGTCTTGTCTTTGTTTTTTATTTTAATCAGACTCAAAGGGTTGTTGAAGAGTTGCTGTTTTCCTTTTGAGTTTTTTTTTTTAACTGCATTTGCTACAACTTGGTAAAATTTTAGTAATGCTTCTCTTCAGGAGAATGTGACTTTTAACACTTGGAAGCCATTAAAAAATGAATGGCTTCAGAAGAATTGCAGTGTTTCCTTCAGTGCTAGGAATGGCCTGCAGATAAAACTGAGTTACTCCTACAGTACTACACCCAGAGCCGCACAGATCTCAGCCTTGCCTTACTTTTGTGTCTTAACAATGTTGTTTAGGGTTGCAGGGCATTCCAGGGGAGAAAGGAGATCCAGGTCCTCCAGGCTTCGATGTTCCTGGTCCTCCAGGTGATCAAGGCGCCCCAGGATATCCAGGACCTCCTGGTCTCCCAGGGCCTCAAGGTTCACCTGGACCACCTGGGCGGGATGGAATACCTGGATTTCCAGGTAAGTTCACTTTTTTTTTTACTTGTGGACAAATACCAAACTGTAGTTCCAGGTGGATGTTCTTTATGCTTGGGCATGCCAGCATAATGAGCTTTGATGCTTATCCTATCTATTTAAAATTGGATACATGTAATTATTATATCTCACACTTTTTAAAAAAATTAGACAAACTTTTGCATTAAAATCCTTGTTACCTCTCCACTCTTCCCTGTAACTTGATTTAAATACTTTTCTGCATTATTCTGTTTCGTAACTGTCAAATGTGACTTTGATCATCATCATTACGACACTATTCCCATTTTTGTGATTATTTTTTTCTAGTCACTGCTACAATTTGGAAATAGAATTTGTTTAAAGGAAATAATTACAAAAGCTGTTACTTGGATGCAACACAGTTTTATATATTAATTTCCTTATTCTATGTGTTAAAATGTTCAGTTAAGATAGTCTGATTTGCCCTTTGGAATAGAAATCTCAAAAGTAAATTTTAACAGTCTCTGTCTTTGGATAAAAAAGTTACAAAAAATTCTAAAAGTTGTGTATACCTGATTGTCTTTTCAACTTTAAGTAAATTCAGGTATGCTTTCAAACCATTATTTATGTTTTTATGTGCTCTTATGCACGTGGTGTGATTGTTTGTGTGTTTTTGGTGTTGTTTTGGGGGGTTGTCCTGTGCACAGATGCATAGACAGGAGTTGGACTCAGTGATCCTCCTGGGTCCCTTCCAACTCAGGACATTCCATGATTCTGTGAAACCAGGGCACTAAATTTGTTGGAGGTCTAAATATGCTTTCTACTGTAAAGAACAGTGCACTGCAAATTTTCTTCTCAGGCTCAAGGTTTTCAAATTGTCATTTTATCTGATTTAGATCTATATAAGAACTGGGTGCTTGTAATTCCCTTAAAAAAAGGCTTTTCATGCATGTGCAGGTTAATAAATACCATAGAGATGCAGGGAAGTAAAAGTTAGGTACTGATAGGTTCTGAGGTTTTATTCAGAATGACAACCATGATTAACTGCATTTAGGTGCCAAAGGTGAGATGGGCGTCATGGGAGCTCCTGGTCCTCCAGGGCCTCCAGGAACTTCTGGAAGAAATGGCCTGCCTGGCTTGAAAGGTAATGTTTGTTTTGTCCACCACAAAGAGAATGCAGAATGCTAGCATGCCCTGTGTGGAAAGAAGCCTTGGAATACTNAAACCATTCTAGGATTCTATGATTCTGTGTTCTAGATCTTCACTACTGGGATCTGCTTAAGTTATCTTCTTTTGACAGTGCTATTGTTCAGAATTGCTTTGCAGTTTTAAGCCATAGCATTCAGTCACTCTTCTTCTTTAAATGATGCCATGAAATATTAGCTATTTTTAAAATACTGCCTTTGGATTGGTGGCATTGAAGTAAGGCAGTATTTCTGAAGGATGTTGTAAAGTCTGCTTTAAGCAGCCGGAAGAAGAAAATCGGTAGCTTTGGGTGGTGGAGTCATCCAGAATCAACTCTATGGGTATCATAGAGAAACTATCCGCATTTACCTAACCCTGTTGTTGGAGATGAATATTGAAAGAGTTTGGTAGAAGAAAAACCCACTTATCTCCCCAGAACAAGGAGGCTGTGAATCCAAAGCTGCTGTAGCTGTTGTAACTCCTCTGCTAGTGGCATAGTATGGTGGGGCTCTGGGAGCTCTCTCATGTGGCTCTTGCAGACAGCTGGGCTGGGCTACCCAGAGCTGACAGACTGCAGGATACAAAAGTCCCTATGTCCCCCTCCCATTGACTCACTCAGCTCTGTTCTAGGCTTAAGATGCTGTGGAGAACCTTGCAAAACTGAACTGATCATTTAATGAATTCCAACTGCATGAATAAATCATGGACTCTCTATCTAAAAAAACATTGCAAATATATTATCCTGTCTTAAGGATTTTTTCCCTTTTGTTTTCTGTCCCTACTGTAGGTAATAATGGATTACCTGGTCCACCAGGACCACCTGGACCAGTTGGGCAAAAAGGCATCAAAGGTGAAGCAGGTCTGCCAGGTCCACCTGGAAAAGTTGACCCAAAACAGCTAGGAGCAAAAGGAGAAAAAGGGGAGCCAGGTGTTCCAGGTACAGAACTTCACATTTGGGTCTGGGGAAGTGGTTTGTCTTCGACAGGTAACAGTGACCTGTAACTGAATCCTTTCATTTTACAGAAAAAAAAAACCAAACCTCTAAATATGGAAGTGGCTTATAAGGTTCTCTTATTTTAGGCTTTTTTTTAAGTAGTCCTCTGACCAAGTTACTGTGTATAGTTAGTATTCAGTGTCCTTGCATATTAGCTGTTACTATTATTTGGCATGTGGCAATACTGTAATAGCACTAAGGTGCTTTCAGCAGGATTACAGTTCAGTCTTCTGGATGTTATTCCTAAGCATGATGAGAGATTATTATCCTGGGTGCTGTGCTGGCTGCATTCCTGCTGTCTTGAAGGCCCTTGGGCCTTTGCCTTGTAGGATGGAATTGCACAGGTCATCTGCTCATGCATCACCTCCAGATTCTCCCTTTGTAAGCTACGTAAGCTTACCCTCCCATGAGCTACGTTTCATCTCTGTGGGTGTTTCTACTAGGGAAGCTGGCAGCCTGGAATTTTTCCTCAGTTCACTCAGGTGTGTTTTCTCTCTTGGTGGCTGAGAAACCATCAAGGGTTCTGATGCCTCCTTTGAACTCTAATTTAGTCTTAAGAAGAGTAAAAATATTCTACCCTAGGGCAAACACTAAAGTTGTCCCAGCCATTATTGTGCTAATTTATCTATTGTATTAGTTTCTGTCAAGCCTAGGTAGGATCCTAAGACACTCGTTTTTTATTCCTGTTTTTTTCCCCACTCTTAAGTAAGAGCTGTAGAGGGCAGATTTAAATGTACCTGCAAGGCAGCACAAAATTATTGTATGGGATAATACCCACATAGAATTTGTAAAAACCTGCTAAAATACCTGCATTAGTTTGTGTAATATATCAGTTCCAAAGTGCTTCTGGTGTGGCAATGTAATTAAATATGTATATAAAGAATATGCATGAATATAGAGAGATTAGTCTGGTCATCCAAAAAGGCAGTCCCTTCTGAATGAAGTATACAGGCATTAGTCATAAAGTTACTTTTTCTTCTGCTTATTTATATTGTTCCTGTTCTGTAGTAATTTTTAACTTCCCAGAAGTTTTATTTTCTGTTCTGTGATTCCTCTCTGCTAACCTGGGGAGCATTACACTTACTGAAGTAAAATCCTTATTTGGATTTGTATTCACCTATAGCTACATTTGATCTCTTAAGGTAAAAGAAAACATACAATAGTATTAATAATAATAAAATGTATCTTATTCCTTTGAGGTGTTCCTGGTTTATCAGGACAGAAAGGTTATCAAGGTCTCCCAGGTGACCCAGGCCCACCAGGACTTAGTGGCCCACCAGGTGTGCCAGGATTGCCAGGTAAGTAAGCAAGGCCTGATGGAGCATTTCGATGTGTAAAAATCTATTACACAGGATTGGGATGTTAATCCAGGTATATCTAAGGAAAGCCTAGGGATTTACACTTAAAGCTGCAGCATGGTTTGGGGACATTTGAAATCATTATCCAAACAGCATACTTTGAGTTCTTTCCTTCTAACAGACCCAAAACCAGTTTTAAGATGATCCCACTGAAGATTAGGATAGCTTTTAGGGTGACTGGAAAAGTTCTTGCTGCCTGAGCAAGCGACATGATTGCAGGATCTGCCAACAGGACTTGATTGTTTTGTATGTTTATTTCCTATATTTGTTAGTCGTTATACTCATACTTTGCAAATGGCCAGATTTCACATCTCTGTATTAAAGAATTGCAAGGATTAGGGAAATGAATTCTGGTTTGCACTGCTTTTTCCTATAGCTATAACAATTTATCTGAAACCTTGACTCTTTGCTCACTATGTCTAATGTAGGTCTTGCTTTAAATACCTTTGGGGACTTGGGGAGTTTTTTTTAACCATTCGGGACTCAAATTAGTTTATGCATTGTAGGTTGCATTTAATTCTGTAATAGAAATTACTGAATACCTATTGCAGATGAGAAAGGATAATGCATTTATTCTGCAGAACAACTCATGAGAGACAAAGTCACACCGATATTAACTAGTTTCAGATGTTGTTCTGGTTTGAGTGAGAACAGAACTAATTCTGTGCAGTGATTTTACTTTCCAGCTAGGTCTCTTCTCAGTAAGTGCACTTTCTGAAGTTAACAGCATATTCTCACAGACAGTGTATGCTTCTAGCAGTGATAACACTTGACGTTTATAGTTAGTACCAAGGATTGGTTTGCAGACCAAGGTCACTGCTAAATCTTATGCCCCACCTTGGGGTGCAGGGTAAAAGGCCACACCTGCAGGGAGGAGCAGACAGGCCCTGTGACCCTAAATTGACCAACTAGATATTCTATTCCATGAATGTCATAGTCAGTATAAAGCTGACAGATCATGAGGGTTGCATTTTCTTCAATGGACGATGTCCAAGGAGGACTCTTGTATGTTCTGCCTTTGATCCAGAATCCAGCTCCTGGATAATAGTGTCTGTCACTCCTTTAGTAGCTGGCCCAGCCCTAACCCTTGGCAAATGGTTACTAAATCATGGACTGAGATTTGACCCATTTCACCAGAGTAATCTTCAAAACAAAGAAGTTGCCCTTATCAGATCTTGGCTCAAAACAAACTGAAGATGTTTAATATTTCACTACAAATGGATGTGAAAAAGCATGTAGGAGCAGTGTGAAGCAACTCCAAATCTATTGCCTTTGTTAGATGACAAGCGTATTCATAGAAAAACACATTAATTTTAAATTATTGCCATTAAATAACTAATTCCACAACTTTCCTAGGCATCAAAGGAGACATGGGGCTTCCTGGGCAGCCAGGACCAACAGGACCTCCAGGGTTAAAAGGCACCATGGGAGAGATGGGCCTTCCAGGTTAGTTGCTGTGCTTTTGTTTTGCTTCCTTTTGGCCAGTGTTTTCCTTTTATATAGTACAAAGATGGACCTACTTGTGTGCAGTATCTCATATTTAACTAGCAATGCAGATGAGGAATACATAAAGCCCTACATACGTACTTGTTGAAGTAGTACTTATGAAACTGGAAATACCCATTAAAACAGAAAATGGCAATAGCAAACATCATGTAAATACATATTGTTTGAAGTGGTTAAGGATGTAGAAGCAGAATGATCTACGTTTTGTAACTTTCATACTTTTCTGGTTTCTCAGATTCCACTTTGAAAGTTCAAGAAAAAGATGATTCTGTAATCCCATGTGTCTGAAGCCAGACACCAGACACAAGCAAAAGGGGAAGAAAGTGAATTCCATTAACTTAGACTACTGTACAAAAATTCCAGTTTCTGAGGATTCTAATATTAAATTATGCCTAGATACTACAACAAGATATTTGGATTTGTATAATTTAAGAATAAAAGAAGAAATATTAGGAATGTCACAAAAAAAGCCATGAGAGATTTTTAGATAATTGTTTTAGTTTGTTTTTAAAAATAAAAACACATTAGATATTGAAAGCCAGCCAGTCAATTTGTTAGTCCTCTCCAGTTCAATTGCTGTTATTTGAGTGACTTCTTTAAGCCACTGCAGAAGTTTTATTGATATTTATGAAACTTGTATTTTATCTTTTGGACAGGTCCCCCAGGGATTAAAGGCAGCCAAGGAATAGCAGGACATCCAGGACAGCCTGGACCTGCAGGATTCCCTGGATTGAAAGGGGAGAAAGGTGACTCTGGTCTTCCAAGCATCGGTATTCCTGGTCTCCCTGGACCAAAGGTACATTTACAACATTCTTCAATAGAAAATTCCAGGAGGAAATTAGATTATGTTGTTTTGTTGTTTGTTTGCTTTTTTTAACTTATATATTATGTATAAAGGTAAATATCCATATAAATATGCAAGCAAGGTGTGAGCAAAAAGTCCTAACTTTAAGGGTGGAATATTTATGTATAATTTAATTTGGTTAAAGGAGACTGTTTACCAGACCTTTCAAGTTGTCCTTAGTTAGTGGCCTAATCTGCACTGTGACATCCACTGATATGTTTTGGCTGGTGGTAGGGATTTATGCAATTAGCATAATTATTCCCATCTCAAGTTATGTTGTTAATTTAAAAAGAAATTAAGACCATATGCATTTAAGAATAAATAACTAAGGAGCTGATATATCATTATTACCACTGCTTAAAAGATTTTAGTCTATATAGATCATCTGTGCTAACATTTACCTGTATCATCCTTTCTGGCACCCACAAAAAAGTGGTAAGGCAGCTTACAGAATATCTAGCAGCCTTCACTGATGCTTTACAATCGATGTTGAGCAGCAATTAATGTAGCAAAAACACTGCATAATTAAAGCTCCACAGCTGTCTTTTTTCTTCTGTGTTATCACAGAGTAAAAACCTCTGTCTTCTTAAAGAGAACACTTTTTTCTTTAATGTAGGCCAATTCTGAGAAAAAGCTATGATACTCTGTACAAAACAGTAGGGGAAGACAGCTAAAATCTTTACAATTGCTATATCCAATTAATTTTGTGTGAGATGGGTAACATTAACTGGATATGAGAAGAAGTGTATATAATACAACGGTGACCTTTTTGTGATGGTAAGACTGGGATACATACAGGAAGGGTTCACCCATCTTACAGAGACTGAGTTCTTATTTCTGCTTAATGTTTTCTAGGGTGATCTTGGTTTGCCTGGATACCCAGGTAGTCCAGGCAGTAAAGGTGTAGCTGGAAATCCTGGTTTGCCTGGATTTCCAGGCAGTCCAGGTGCAAAAGGAGAACCAGGACTTCCTGGATTCCCAGGTAATTCTGAAGAGGATATTTTTATCTTCCCTCTTGCTTGTATTTAAACACAGTGGGTAACTGGTGGAGGGCTGCAGCTTCTTTCAAAGTTTCTGGCAATCTGCTGCTTCTAAGACCTGTGCTGTTGGAATTCTCACTGCAAGACTAAGTGTGTGAATGCATCACTTAAGAGTGCTTCTGAAATTATTTGTGTGGTCTGGGAGGGATGTAGCAGTTGTGTTAGTTAATGCTTTCTTCTCCCTACAGCAGTCAGACTCTCACCTGCTCTGACCCACAAAATACTTGTGTTTGACTCCCTGTCTTTCCTTTATAAATCAATAAAGATGTCATCAGGAAAACTGGATTTTATTAATAGCATTTATTGTCTAAAGTATGTTCTAAAGAAATCTTTCTGAAACATAATGAAATTTTTTGCACTCTCAAAAATATTAATAAAGATTATTTATTGGTAGATGTCAGTTCTTTCATTCTCAATTTAAAGAAACAAGGATTTTACCTGTGCTGCAAATATTTTCAGCAATAAAGGATGTTTTGCAAGCACGTTTGAGCTGCTTTAATGGAGGAACTTAGGGAATTTTTAACAGTGTGCTCATGGCAGCAAGAAGCTTAGAAGTGAACAAACCCAGGGGATGAACATGACAGGTTTTAACCTCTACTTCATGTCATGCCTGAAAGACTGTGAACAGTCAAAATTGTGTATTGAGACACTACCTTGATCAGACTCAGGTGCTGTTCAGAACATAGTGCAACAGACCACTTGTTTTCCCTACCTCCCACTCAGTTCGTGCCGTAGGAATGAGAACCTGCTCTAAATTCTAGGAGCATTTTTGTTAAGATCCTTCCAGGAAAGGAAAAGAGGATTGAGGGAGGACTATCCCACCACAGTTCATAACGCTTTCAAATTTTTGTCAAGCACCTATCTCTAAAATGGTGGTTTCCTAGCAGACTGCCAGTCTCGTAATGTCCTTGGCCACAGGCACTCAATAATTGAGACAGTCTTGAGAGTAGCAGTAAGAACAGTTGTGTTAGTATGTTTTGTTTCTGTATGTTCTTTGCTTTATAATTTATCTTTCTTGGTCAGCTCTAAATCTGCAAAATGAGCATGATACAGCTTAGCTCATTTGTTGCTCGAGGCATCTCAGATTATAGCATGTCAAGATCTACTGAAAAGCCTCTTTTCTGTATAGTTTTACTGAAATGCCTGTACTTTACAGGAACACCAGGAATTCCAGGACCAAAAGGTATCGAGGGGCCTCCAGGTAACCCTGGCCTGCCTGGACCACCTGGGCCAGTAGGTGAGCATGAACAGCAAAGGTCAGCTGCTTCTGTGGGAAGCATAACACATGAAGCCACTTCCTTTCTTATCATGAAAATGCATCCATATAAATATGGATGCTCAAACAGCATTCCACACACTTAGTTCACCAACACTGAACAGAAAAGAAGCTTAAGAAGCTTTAACTTCCTCTTGATGACTTGTGTCTGCTATCCTAGTCATATATCATTAGCTATTGAAACAAGAAGGTAACTATTTCAGTACTTACCAGCTTTATTTATGTTAGGTGCTCCAGTGGCCTAACCTGGTTTATAGAAGCAAAATTGTAATTTATCCTAAAGGGAGGCATTATATTTTTAGCAAACACTAACTGCTTCAAAGATCACAGGCCTAAAAACCTTTTCTAAATTGTCAGGGGAGGAGAGAGATGGCAAGAAAGAAAGGTTTTAATTTTAAGATTACACCTCTGTGAATTTGTTATTACATTGTCACACCTTCAGATCCAGATGCTGGGGAGGCGGGGGGAGTGGCTTTTTTTATTGCAGATTAGACATTATTGTGTTAATGTGTTCTGTTTCCCTTTTAGGTGATATTGGTCGTCCTGGCCCTCCTGGCCCTTCAGGCGAGAAGGGACAGCCTGGTCGAGATGGTATCCCTGGACCAGCTGGTCAGAAGGGTGAACCAGGTTAGGTTATCCTTCCTGTTTGTTTTCTCCTCTTCACTCTGCATTGTGATGCCTTGCTTGCTCTGTTTTCCCTTTAACTCCCCATACACCTTCAGTGCTGCCCTTGTGGTTCCCAGCTGCTGAATGGTTCACAAAGGATGCTGTCAAGCTGCCGGTGAAGCACGGGACAAGAATTCAATCAGCCCTTAGATCTTTATTACCTGACTTCAACAGCAGCCCCTGTTCTGTATTCCACAGTAGCTGTATTGCTTCAGCTCAGTTACAGAATGGATAAACAGTGTAATGTCTGCCTTAAAGCTAGAACCCCAACCAGAAATACAAATGTATTAACTCTCAAAATCTGAAAGAGCATCTTGTGAGTGGATGGAAATAGAAAAGTTACAGATGCATTTTGTAGCAAAGCCTCTAGCTTTGGTGTAGACTGGTGAGTGAATGAGAACCCTGGTAGTCTAAAGGGATCAGGATTTAGATGAACTGCATTTTCATCATTTGCAGCCTCATATTCCTATTCCTGGAGACTTGAAAGCTGAATGTTCATTATTAACTGAATCTGTTTGTTTTCAGGTCTACCAGGTTTTGGGCGCCCAGGACCTCCAGGACTCCCAGGATTGTCAGGTAAAGTTTCTCTGTTGTTCTTTGTTAAAAACGTTGAGCGTAAAATATATCTGTATACCAAAGAAAAGAAGAGCATGTCGGATGTTCTGCAACAAATGAAGACCATAGCAATGACTAAAATAACACCTTTTTCTCGGCAGACCATTTTCAATTAACCACAGTAATAAGAACACTCATTATGACTGCTGAATGCTGTAACTTAGCAATTATGCAGACAGACTAAATCCACACAGGGTTAGTAGTCTACTGTATTGTGTTGGAACTTGCTGATTTGTCTCAGTAAATAAAGCATTCATACAACAGATGACAAATGAAGCGTCTTTGAAAATATAGCTTCTTGCAAAATTTTCAAAAGCAACTTCACAATCTAAGTTACATTACTTTGCAGTAGCATTACAGCTTCTACATTCCTCAAGCTTATTTGAGAATCTTGCATGTCTTAACTTCCATCAGTCTCAAAAAAATGATGCAGTCTTAATATTGACAGATTTCTTCACAGAAAGCATTGCTTGTAGGCTTGCAAACTCAGAGGATGTTTATGAATTACTGCATTACTGAGTAGTAAAGTGAGACTTAGTAAGACCTTTTAACATGTCGGAAGCTCTAGCTCTTTCTCTGCAAGCATTATTAGCCTTAATTCTTTTCTGAATGTCAGACCAATTTTGTACTGTCTCACTGCACCAATGAGTTGTGGCCTGACTTGGACCTTCTGCAAAAGAGAGAAATGGCTTTGCAAATTGGTATCTGGACTTCTTTGCATATCCATTTGTTAGCAGTATTCCTAAACATGGCTCTTTGGTTTTACAGGGCAAAAAGGAGAACCAGGATTACCCGGCCCACCAGGGCCCCCTGGACTTCCAGGTCTAAAGGGAGAACCAGGTTTCCAGGGATTTCCTGGTCTACAGGGTCCACCAGGTTCACCAGGATTACCAGGGCCACCTCTGGAAGGTCCTAAAGGTAGCCCTGGCCCACCAGGTGTTCCAGGAAGGCCAGGTAAGAGCGTGATCCATACCTATCAACGTCTGCCAGTACTTTCATATTTTGCTGGTAGGTTATCAGCCTTTAAACTTTCTCAGTTTACTTGGATGGATAAGTTCAAGCTTCATGGCATAGGCCTTGATGTTTGTGGGCAACCAGAGGATGTTGTTGCCAAAAATAAAAGTATCTAAAAATAAACCAGCCTCATTTTTTATTACTTTCTGATACCTGGCAGCAAAAGTCCAATGCGTTAATAAACGGGCGATTCTCCGCATGCTGTCCCAGTAACCATCTAGCGCGCACGATATCGACTTCTGAACATCTGATACCTTTGCAGTTTTGTCACGTGATAAGCAAATGTCATCGCGCACAAAAACCAAATAGTAACAAACCCCATCATTTTAAGAGTCATGACAATCAAATTCACAGCATGATCAAATTGGATAGCTGCTCTTCATCTTCGTGTCATGTAACATAAGTCATTGCTCCATTGTGTCATGTGGCTCCCATGGATTCAGTGCACCATCACGCCGTGCTCATCTTTCCATTCCATGTTTGCATCTTGTTCCTGCATCAACTAATTCTGGGAATGACAAAAAAACAACACACTATACTGAGGTAACATTGCTGAGCAACTCCCTGGCATGTATTAGAATTTGGTTTATAGTTTGTCATAGAATTTTTATTTGCATTTAAGTACTGCTTTTGAAAAACCTTACTGTAATGAACCTGTCACAGCTCTAGCACAAGCTAATTGCTGTATCTTGAGTCCAGAAGTATGTTGCCACCAATAAAACTCATCTTACTTAACATGATTGATATTCTCCTTAAAGGAGACTACTTTGAAACCATGCTACTGGTTGATTACAGTTTTTCTTTTTGCATATTAATGGAGAAGTAATATTTTTGTTTCTTGCCCTCAGACTCTGACCTCATATTTTTCTGTTATTCAAAGATTTGTTTGGGGAAAGTTTATTTTGAGTTAGTACATTTGTAAAATAGTTGCTACACGTACATTGTCCATTTTGGAGTATCAAGGGAGAGTTTAGTTTTGCAGTACGCACTTGGAAAGATTTGCTTTTCCCTCATGCTTGCTTCTGATACAGGAGGAGGCAATCCCACTGAAAAACATTTTTACAAAGGAATTTTATCAAAATACTTTCACTAGAACTGGAATTGAGTAATATTTGATTATTTTCTTCCTGTTTCCTTGTGCAGAGCAGGCTATGAACTCATCTATCCTAACTGCATTTAAAAAATGACTCCGTATAAACAACATTTGTATTTAATTTGTAACACTTTAAAACTGGAGTGCTGTTTGCCAATATACTGAGGATTTCTTTTAGTCCTACAAAAATACTGAATTTGTGTTGTATCCTAAACCTGCTTTTTATGTGACTAGTGTGGAGAAGCCCAGTGAGTTAATAATTCACAGCCAGTCACAATTTCTTCCTGGTTCGCTATTTGATTAATGGAAGGAAGAGGGCATGCCTTCCTCCCTGCTGTGCCCCAGGGGCTCTAACCAGTTGGTGAAGCATCCCTCTAGAGAGCTGGTAGTCCTAGTTCACTTTGCACTTTCCATGTGGCCTTGTCCTCTTCTGCCTAGTTGCTCACTGTCAGGTAGGAACATGGGACAAGTCATCTCAGCTCTGCTCACTGTGGTTAGTTGCAGCTGGGGCAAGTGAAGAAGGAGGGAAAGGAGTAAGAAATGGTGGGGTGCTGGACATGGACTTTCTAGTTTAAGTGTGCCCAAATAAAGGCCTAAGACATCCTAGATGTCAAGATCTTCCAAATATAATTTTTCTGTATGTAGGGTGATACAGCAATTAAAGTTTTTGCACAGGAAGCCAATTGGTCCATCACAGTGTAGGCTTCCATTTTAAAAGATTCTTATGCAGAGGATGTCTCCGAAGTAAAATAAATGAATAAATACACCACATAAGCAGCTCCTGATGTATAATAAAACTACCAGCTGAGATTCTGTGCTCTGCTGATGCGTTGGTGGTTTTACGAAGCTACCCATCCTGTTCACACTTCTCTGTATAAATCGGGTGCTTACTGACTCCAATCAGCTGGTGAAGGAAAGGAATGATGGGACTCATTTTTTGCAGTTTTATGAACATTGGTGAGGAAAACAACCAATGAGGTTCTGCTCAGCCATGTTTTCTCACTTACTTTCTCTCTCTTACTTCCATTTTTGTTGCATGCAAAGTATAAAGTGAAGCATTTGTTTTGCTCAGTTATGCGTGAACTAATGTGGATAAACCAAACTATTATTGCAGTTCTGGTACAATCAGCACTCCAGCCTTTTGTTTCAAATGATAACAGTCTATTGTTGGAATGCTGATTTGGTAACATTTCAACATAAGGCAGTTAGTCATAAAAGCAGCTGTGTGGCTGTCAAATTACCCCCTTCTAGGGACATAAATAAAACCAGAAACTGTATGTGCATTCTGTTTGTTGATTTCTGGGTATGTTCTAAGATTAGTAAAAGTAATGAAGTCAAACATGATGTAGCTCTTTGACTTCAGTTGAATTGTCCCTAGAACAAACATTGATTGAATGTTGGAACAGATTTATTGATTATAAAATTAAACCAATTTCCAGGGCAACATAACATTGCTGTTACTCCATATGTCTATTTTCATTGCTATGAATAATAATAGTTTGGTGTTTTGCATACTGTATGTAAAGGAATATTGAGCTAAATCTAAAAAGAAAGGTTTAGTTGAATATGTTAGCTTGTTGATATTTCTAACAATTTTGATGTTTTTCCTCTTGTTCTAATGATGACCTTGGTGAACTCTGACCCCCTACTCCCAGGTCCCTCAGGTTAGCCCCTTAACTCCAAAATAATAACTTTGCATGAAAATGAATGTATATACTTTTGTAGTATCTAAAGGTAGATATGCTGAGTCATTTTTCAGACACACCTTTTAATTTGTGGTAGAAAAGAAAAGCTCAGAGTTGGCTTTCAGACTGTTCCTTTGTGATGTTATAGGACTGACACTGGAAGGACATAGTGTTGCTCTCCCCATAGTGGAAGATCATGTGAGTCCAAATTGGCAAGGCTTCTGTAAAGTGTCCCCAACACTGAAACTTGGTTTAGCATATATATTCTCAGTGCAGCTTGAAAACAGTATAGACTGGGTTTTATCTTTCTTTAAAAGCATATTGCACTGTCCTTCCATGTCTTCTGTAGAATTGTGTTTTGCAGCTTGGCCAAGTGACAGTATTCATTTTTGTAACACCTGTTACTGTTGATTTTGGACACTGTCAAGTGACTTAAATAAATTAGATGTTTGTTTTATACCAACAGTATCTGTAGGGAGATTCATACAGAGTAGCAGTGAGGCTTTGCATTCCCAAGTTAGAGCATTGTAACTTTCTAGAGCAGAGAAATCCTTATTTTCATTGTTTTGCTTCACCAGCACGTTTAGGGAAATGAGGAAAGCCCTTCCTTTAACATGTATTTAATGAAGATTAAGCATACAGCCGTCCCCTCCCTAATGCTAGGGCAGTGGAGCAGGATTGGTAAGAACATGGTCATTTTCACAAGCTTATCATAATCTCAGCATATCAGCATGTAGCACAAGGCAGCTCTTGGGAAGATTTTTAACATCTGTGTCTAGATTGAAAATGACTTGGTATATCTGTTTAATAATAACGAGATCTTTAGGTTTGTTTTGCTATGATGACCTTCAGGAGGCAAAGAACTCTCTTGAACTATCAATAAAGGAATACATTTTAGTTTGTAGAGTGCTATCCTGAGCATGGTGAGGTATCAAATGTGCTGGCCCCAACATCTGAATCCTCACTTTATGCAATCATGTAAAAAAATGGATGTGGCTTTAGCTTTTAATTAAAGGGTAGTCACACAAGCAGTAGCCACACTTTCAATATGGGCTACCATCACGGGTGTGCTGACAGCAACTTAGCAATTGCTTCATGTTTTGTTCCACCCTGTGACTGTGCTCAGCCAGAATTCAATATTCAACAAGTGTAAGACAGATTTATAAATCATAGCAAAACTTACCTAACAGTGAAATGTAGTTTATAAGCACTTAACAGTAACAATGAAATGTCCGTGTCATTATTTTTAACAACTGTGTTAAAGTTAGTATTTAAAACAATTTACTGAATATGTAAGAAATAGTGCATTGAGGTAAACTTGATGTGTATTTATTGCAGTTTAGAGCTGCAAATTGCATGGTAATATGTCGGTATATTGAAATCATTTCACTGACATGAAAGATGTAAGTGGCACAGGACCTAAAAGATACATATTAATTCAGGAGCATGGTAGTTACAACCAGCTTACCTTTTGAAAGAGGGCATTGGAATAGTTTTTCTAAGGATGTTAGCACATGCCATTTGCATAATAACCTTAAACAAGTAAATTAGCATATTGGACTATTTTTATCAAGAAAAAATAATGCCAAAAGTAAAAACAACAAATTCTAAATTTTAAGTTCTGCTGTGTCTTGCTTAGAGCATTTGCAGCCCTGTTGATCCATGTCAATCCTGCTTACCATTTTGAAGAGGGTATAAGCCTACTTTTCAGTCCTAGACTTGTATTCACAGATTGTTGAGGCTCATACCTGATTAGTGATGGTAAGTCCTTCTGGTAATCACACCTCTCCCCTGCCCAAAGCAGAATTTTGCTCAAGAGTAAGTTGTCCTTCACAGTTTACCTGCATATTTGCCAAGCTCCCAGCCCTGTGATGTTGAATCTTGTCAGTGAAATGATTACATAGATGAAATGCCATTGTGAATAGGACTAACCAGTTACAGGCCTCAGCTGTAATGTTAAAGCAATAACACATTCTTCAGTACAGCTTTAAGTTTGATGTTAAATGAAGTGTCAAATTAGTCTTAGTAGAGCCTAGTCACCAGAATAACTTGTATCTGAAAATACATATCATTGCATATTCATGTATGGTTTGATGCATGCATGTGGATTATATTGTAAATACAAAATATGCTGGTGAAATGGGTTGTTGTGTAGTGTATATGCTGTCATCTGTACTATTTCTAACTAGTAATCTTGTTTTGTACTGTGTGATGTCTGACCCTTCTAACATCGATCATTGGGCTTTGGTGAACTCTGATCCTTCCAGGTCCTCCAGGTTAGACTCTTAACTCGGTCAATTTATTTTACTGCATTACACTTGATCTAAGAGAAACAGAAGTTTTCCTGTAATTCTGTAATTATCTTTTGAAGGACTGTGGTTACCCTGCAGATCTGTGTTTGATTAGCATGTCTGATGGTAACGTGTTATTATTTTGCATGTGTACAGTACTAGACCATTGTAAAAGAGCAAAATGAACACAAAAAATTCTTGCATGATGGGATGTTTTCTGTAGCTGAAAGTGGTATAGGATGTGTGTGAAATCTGGTACAAAACTGCTGTTTATATAAAAAGAAAAATTTTGGAAGGAATTCTATACTCAGCTTTGCATGCGGAAATACAGCTCAGAAAATGTACCCACTGGATATAAACTATGAGGATGTCAACGGAGATGTTAAATTATTTGAGGTTGCAGAAGAATTGAAAATCGAGCACACTGATATATGCTATTAAATTTATTGTACTATGAGGGAGAATGTCATAGCACTGTCCTGCAAAGAGATCCTTTTCTTAATCCAATTATGAGATCTAACTTGTAAAATGTTATTAGCTATTGCTGCACTTGCTTACAGTTTGTTTTGCCACAAATTAATATTGGTTACCTTCTATTTAGATGGTGGCATAAAGGTGGGAGGTCTCATCTTTCAGTTCTTCAAATACTTGTTTCTTTAATTGAAAGAAAAGCAGTGGATTTAAATATGGCTGTAGCAAAGGGAAAATACTTAAAAGACCAGCCCAGTTCCAATATTAGATTTACATGGCATAATTCTACTAAAGATAAGACAGATCTGTTGGAGGGAGTCACTCAACAAAAGGAAGTTTCTGCAACTCAGATTATATTTAGATAAGGCAGATTGATGGGCTTCCTGCTGCCCAGCAGTCAGTAGACAGTATATACCAGGCTCCTCAACAGGTATGTCAAATTTCAACAGCAAGAAAGCAGCAATACTTTACTTTTTATATTTGGCTTTCAAAAGGAATTCAGTCTTTAAGGTAGCACTTAGGAGATGGCAAATGTAATGCAGGTCAGCAGAGGGGGTATTTGTACCATCTAGTTTTGGGTTTCTTGGCTCTGACTAAAGGCACCATTCTGGTCACTGGTAAGCTTGCACTGCATTCTGGAAAGACCTGCTTCTCTTCATCAGCTAGATAAGGAGCCTTGATTCCTGATTTGGGTAGTGCAAATAATCCCTCTACTTGTTTTCCGTTTAGTTTATCCTGAATTCAGCGTTGAAATAGAGCTGGGAAGTCAAGCCAAAAAAAGCTTTAATTCTATTTTTTTTTTTATGCTGAAGGCACAAACTTGGGCAGAATGGTTGATATGTACTGATAGATGCATATTTGTTCTGCAATGTTAAGGTCCACCAGGCCCAGAAGGCCCACGGGGGCCACCAGGCAGTGGAGGACTTAAAGGTGAAAAAGGGAACCCAGGTCAACCTGGCCCACCTGGCCTGACTGGTCAAAAAGGAGATCAAGGACCACCTGGACGCCAGGTAGGAGAAGGAATGGCATTTTCCCCCTAGTTTATTTTAAAACACAATAAAAATTGAATATATTTGAGTGGAATATGCAGTTTATCATAGTAAAATAAAAGCCAAAGTGTGGTAGCTAACATCCTATTTTATAGCAAGAGGGCCTTTTCCTTAAGTATCCCATTAATTATCTGGGCAGGATGTCCCCCAGTATGTTGCTGTGGGAGCTGAAGCTGTCAGTGCACACTTCATGTTGCAGCGCTCTCTGCTAGCAGCCAGTGCAGTGAGCAGAACGCATAGCCTCAGCCTTTAACAGCACTAGCTCACAGACCCAAAGTGTGCTTATTTGTTCCTCAGCCATCTTTCGATCTGTTTTTCTGAAACTGCTGAGGAGATGAGTGAATAACGTGGAGCTGTTCTGTTCAGGGGGATCCTGGTCGTCCAGGTCTGAATGGAATGAAGGGCGATCCCGGCGTTCCAGGCGTTCCAGGATTCCCAGGTATTTAACTGGGGATTCCCAGGTATTTAACTGGGGATTCCCAGGTATTTAACTAGCATTTCAAGTGAAAGCCTCCAGACACAGTAACAGCCCCTCTGGGAGAAAAGAAGCCTGACCTTGGTCATTCCTGGCCATTCCTGCAGCAGATTTTGTAATACAGCATGTTCTTTCACTGTGTTACTGTGTGAATTTGATGTTTCAGGTATGAAGGGTCCCCCTGGACCTGCAGGAGCTGCTGGCCTCCCAGGCAGTCAAGGGCTGCCAGGCCCACCAGGTAGGAGAGTACTGGGCAGCATTATTGTCATTTTTGCTCCCTGCCAGTAGAATTGATTACACAGGTGTAGGACTGAGTTGGTCTCAGGCAGCAGTGAAAGTAATTAAGTAAGCAACAATTTAAGCACAATCCCAGGCTCTATTTTTAAGCCCTACAAGTAATCCCACCCCATATTTTATACTCTATATCCAATCTACATGGATTAACGCCTGCAAGAGCTGTCCTTTGTGGGGGGTCACCAAGAACACCTTTTGCCTTCTATATATATATACCCTTATTCTTTACATTGATAGGGCTCTTGGCCTTCTAACTTTGCAACAAAGAATAACAGAAACTGTTTCTAATGCTCTCTTCTACCTTCGTTTATCTAATACTAAGCTGCTTTCTCTCAGGTCCGCCAGGTTTACCAGGTACCATTGGACGAAGCATTGTTGTCAAAGGTGACCCTGGTCCCCCAGGTCCTCCAGGACAACCTGGGTCAAAAGGGCCACCTGGATTGCCAGGGCCACAGGGATTGCCAGGTATGATTCTATGTGGCTGCAGACAAAATGACCAAGAAGTGTAGCTGACTGCAGGTTGCAATGCAAGTCACTTGGCAGAGGCTGCAGAGACAAGTTAGTGAATTCAGCAATCCGTAATAGGTAAATGTAGGGTTCAACCAACATACCTCAGGTTTAATGACCTGTTCTTGTCTAATGTATAATGAAGAAACAATAGATTAGTCTCAGACAATTTAAAGATTTCTGTAGTGAGATTTAAAGAGCTCTTATTTGAGTTATACATTTTTCTGCTCTAGGTCCAATTGGTGTTCCTGGTGACCCAGGCCGAGATGGACTACCTGGTTTTGATGGTCCAGCAGGACGTAAAGGAGAGAGAGGTCTTCCAGGCCAACCAGGTATGGTGTTTATTCTATGAGGACCCAGGGGAAAAAAAGATGCTCCCTTTTGTGAGTGCAGCCTAATACTGGAAGTCAGATCTTTGCCTCATGGGAATAATAATAAAACCATAATTATAGGGTTTTCTTAATGCAAAAATATAACAATCTGAATATACTTTGATTTGGAATATTCTTGGAACCAACACATTGCCAGTCATTGCTGAACTATATTGTAGAGTGCTTTATCTCAAGCTTAATGGCACCCTTTGCAGCACAGATGACACACAACAGATAATGAAGATAGTAAGAAACAGAAGAGAAAGATTAGTAAAATGATTTTGACTTTGCATGGAAATCATGAATGGGGAAAAACAGACTTCATAAAGGAAAGAATTTCTCCAAAGGCAGAGATAGGCTATAACGTAGCTATTGCTTAGAATTACTGAATTATGATTTGAGAAATCAGACTAGGCACTGGGACAATTTTCTAAGGAAGATGATATATTTTAAGTAGCTCTACTTGTGACAAAAAGTATTAGAAATTCAACAGTTGAAACAGTACAGAAATTTCTAATGCCTTTTTTCCTTTTTCTCCAGTAGCTCTATGAAATCTGTTAGCATTATTTTAGTGAAAAAAAAGGAAATAATGACTACAGTGGAATAACACGGTCTAAATGTTTGTAGTTGTGTTTCCTGCTATTTTTGCTGTTCAAGAACAAATGCCTTTTTTTGATACCTTTCTGAGTCATATGGCTCATTTTTGCTCTCATTCAAGGCTGTTCTAGCCTGTTTCTACTTTTTGTCACCTACTCCAAAACTGACAGCAGCTTTTCTATTCACTTTGGTGAGGGTTGGCTTACATTATCACAGCATGCACTAGAGTGAAACTTCCTTCTGTTTCTGGCTCTGCCATTTATGCTGTGATCTTGAGCAAGATGTTTCAACATTATTTTATTAAGCTGCATACCAAGATTAATGTTTTGGAATTGGGAAGGTGATTTGGACTCATTCCAGTGGCTGTCACGTCAACTACAGTTGTTATCTTAGTGCGTTACAGCTCTGAATGTATTTAACTTCACAATACCCCTACAATACAGGAAAGTTGCACTGTTATTTTGTAAGTAGCTGTAACAGCTTCAGTGATTTAAGCAAGCCTACATGAAAAAAATAAATTGGGGAAGACAGTGTTAGTAGATATCCAGTCCCGCAACTCACACACGTCTTGATCACAAGACCATGCTACCTCTCAGAGCTACATTAGTCCTGAAAGAGCAAGAAATGATATTGATAAATACTGTATGTTGTGTTTCTCTTGTGTGAACAGGTTCACGAGGAATACAGGGACCTCCTGGTCCTGATGGCTTACAAGGCCCACCTGGCCCTCCTGGAACAGCTTCTGTTGCTCATGGATTCCTTATAACTCGGCACAGCCAGACCAGGGATACTCCACTATGTCCACAAGGAACATCAAGAATATATGATGGATTCTCTCTTCTATATGTGCAAGGAAATGAGAGAGCACATGGCCAGGATTTGGGTGAGATACTCTGTATGTTCTAAGGGGAAAGAGGTTGTAGCTGCTTCTTCAAATGCTCTGGTTCTCTGAAGATACAATAGTCTTAAGAGATTTCTTAGATTAGGATGGCGATTGCACACTAAGATCTACTACCTGCAGAGGCAGCACATTATAACAGAGGATGAAAGAATGTAAACCAAAACTGAGAAGTTAATTTTTCCCACTTGTGACAATTTGATAGCACATGCTGAGCACTCACAGGTGGAGAGGAGGAATACACAGTTACTGTTCGCAAGGAATTGCTGTGAAAAGCAATGAAGTGAAAACTCTGCTGTCACATTTTATGTATCTTACTCTGTAGGAACTGCTGGGAGCTGTCTTAGACGTTTCAGCACAATGCCCTTCATGTTCTGCAACATCAACAATGTTTGTAATTTTGCATCAAGGAATGACTATTCCTACTGGCTATCAACTCCAGAGCCAATGCCGATGAGCATGGAGCCACTGACTGGGCAAACCATCCAGCCGTTCATTAGCCGGTGAGACAAAGCAAGCTATCAGGTCTCTCTTTTAATAACTGGATAAATAGCACATCTTATCCATGTATTTTCAACATGCAGGATGGATATTAGGAGATGAATCCATCATGTTTTGCTCTGGGAAATCCTAGGAAAATAGCTTGGTTTAAAGTAAAAGGTCTATCTAGGTAGAATACTGATAATTAGAGGCTTAAGAGCTCCCCTCAACTGAGGAAGATGGGTATTCAGCAGTGCAAGCTCAGCCATGGGCAGAAAGACAATGAGAGCCATTAGCTCTAGGATTAAGGCATACACTTGGGGCCTTTGAGCTTCTAGTTTGTGTTTCAGGAACTGCTTCAGTATTTTATCCAGTAGTTTTTAGTGGAAATACAGGCAGATTTTGCACACTAAAATACTGTCTTAATGCAGTTACAGAACACAAGAAGTCTAGATTAAAAGGACAGCCTATCACAGGCTAGTTTTCCTCCCTTTCTTTTTGTAAGAGTTCCTTATAAAATATACTCATTTTAATACTACTTGTTTCTCTGATACTTCCCCTTTGTCTAGATGTGTTGTGTGTGAAGCTCCTGCTATGGTGATAGCTGTCCACAGTCAGACCATTCAGATTCCTTCATGTCCTCTAGGCTGGGACTCCCTTTGGATTGGTTACTCCTTCATGATGGTAAGAACTGCCTCCTACTCCAGAAGCAGCTAGTACCCATGCATGTCCTCAACTAACTGCTTTAGGACTTTGTTAAAAACTATGATGTTAGTCATTCAAAACCCTTTACCTTCAATTACGGACCACAGTAGCCATGTGAATTTCCAGTACACAGAGCCCAGTGTAACTGATATTTATGGAGGTGTCTGACATAATTTTGANCAGGGCTCTGGGCAACCTGATGTAGTTGGGGATGTCCCTGCCCACTGCAGGGAGGTTGGACTAGATGACCTCCAGAGCTCCCTTCCAACCCAAACCATTCTATGATTCTATATTATCTCAACCAAGAATGAATAGTGGCTCTTTTAATGGTTGAAAGTTGTGCTATTTAAGTTTTAGCACCTAGTGTAAGATTCTTGTGTGTTTCTTTCTTCCACCCCTACACCAGCACACTAGTGCTGGAGCAGAGGGCTCTGGACAGGCCTTGGCATCGCCTGGATCCTGTTTAGAAGAATTCCGCTCGGCTCCATTTATTGAATGCCATGGTCGTGGCACTTGTAATTACTATGCCAATTCATATAGTTTCTGGCTGGCAACTGTAGAGGTGTCAGAAATGTTCAGGTAAGAAAACCTTTTTCTTGTATACTGCTTTATTCCAGAATGAAACTGAATTTATTCTGAAGATCAGAAGTGATTTGTTTACAGGGGTATAGGGAAATAATTTAGCTTGTTTTCCCCCTCACAACCAGTTTTTCAGGTGTTTCTTTGGTAAGCCTTTAATATTATGTAAAAACTTGCTAGGGCACATTCTGTTTTGCAGGGAGTCAGATTCTTTTTATGTCAATTCTTATTCTCATTCAGTATTAGTAGGCCCACTGTAGTTACTGTATTTGGAGCAAAAAAAGGTCAATTTTGTTGTTTCTTTTCTTGCCAGGCCTTTCACTAGACTCAAATATTTGAAAAGGTAGTTCAGAGACATCCAAGGGACATGTATGAAGGGCAAGATCAACTCTACTTCAACCCTTTAAGGCAGATATTCATAGAACCTTTTATTAAAAGCCTTGTGGGAAGGAAGTTTCATTATCTCCATAGCAAGCATTTTTCCAGGACTTCGCAGAAGGATTAGGAAGACGTTTTGGCTGAAAGGAAACCAATGGACATTCTGTCCTCAGCTTCTCTGCAGTCAGCATTTCAGCTTGAGTCTCTCAGCTCCCTTTCAACTTGAGTAGCAGAACCATTTTTTCTTTGAATAATCATCTCCTTTCATAGAATAAGTTGCTGCTGCCTTATTTGTGTACTGATAGAAACCTCACACATATTCCCACCTGCCACCGAACTGAAAAATGTAGCTTTATGGTACAGGGCTGGCACTGTGCACTGTGTTCTATAGCAGCAGTGGCCCTAAGTTGGTTTTGTGTAATGCCTGCAACCATAATACTTAATGTGCATTAAGTTTCACTCTAACTTTCAAGAGTAGTTGATCTGATCAGTGGTAATGTGCTAGTGATTCACTAGTGAAATCTGCCTCCTAATAACTACTATGCACCTTTTGAGTGTTCTCTCTCAGATGTTCTGTCTCCCATAAACACAACTTCCTTTTTTAGTCTATTTTTTCAAAAAGAAACTTTTAAAATCAGACTTGCTCTATGTACACATCTATTACACAAATTTGTTATATTTATCTCTTACCTTCCTACTCTTTCAGAATATAAATAATTTGGTAAAGCCATTGCTTAAAACACAGATTTCATTGTAGCAGGGTTTTTTATGGGTGGTTCAAGTACTCTTCAACCGAGAAACCCAAAGGCTACAAACACAGACCCCAGATACTGTCTCAAATGTACAAAATTCACCTTCTGCTCAGTCTGGTATTTGTGCTCCATCATATGCTAGCCTGAAGTAGTTGATCAGTGCACCTTGTGTTTACTGAGACACTGGACAAACCTGAGCCTCTCTCACCTGGTGTGGAGGACATAGAGAAAGATCACCCATAAGGAAGACTCTGAAATACAGCAGTGATTTCCCATTTATGTGCTTAAGTGTTATCTTTAAATTTCTGCTTAATTCACAGTTTAAGGAACAGTTCTGTAAGAAAAGAAAAAGCTAACCTAACCTTACCTTTGTGTCTGTCAACTAGCAAACCTCAGTCAGAGACACTGAAAGCTGGAGACTTGAGGACGCGTATTAGTCGTTGTCAAGTTTGTATGAAGAAGACGTAACATTTTGGAGAAAGTTAGTTGAAAATTCCTAAGATGCACTGTCTTCCAGCTGCAACAATGGTGCTACTGTGCAGAAAGCAAAGAAAAAAACAAATCCAAACTGTTTTAACCATGCAAATTCAAGTGTACCTCACTTGTGTGCCAAACTAAGGGTTGTTCGGTACATATTTGACAACAGGACTAAGATGAAAGAACTGACCTCGTGGAAACAGAATCAAAGACTTGAGGTTCACAAAGGATCAGAAGATGGAATTTTTCCTTTCTCTCCCTGTACCAAAATGGCACCTTTTTGATCAACCAAGAGAATAAAGAAAAACGATGACGCACTGAGTATGTTTAAAATAACAAGACTGCAGTTTTGAAAAACATTTTCCATGGTGCTACTAACCCCACTGTATCCCAGGTTTTTAATATGAGATTTTAAGCTTATTTCTCTTTGTAAGTAATGAAATGTGTATATTGTGTAAACACCTTTTTAGTTGAAACTTTCAGTCATTTAGAAACAAACCAGACTGATATAAAAATGCTTATGTCTAAAATTAAAACATATGACAGTATTTTATTATGAAACTTAATGGTACAGAGAGTTTACCCCTCTGATGCCAAGTTATTCATTTAATATTTCATTTCCTTCCTCAGTTGCCAGCCTCATATATTTGAGGAATGCAGTTATTCTGAAGTCCTTTTGATCAGGTTTTTAAATGTTGTACACCATTCTATCAGTGGGTTTATTTGTGCTTAGAAATCCCAATCCACTTGAAAAGGGTTTTTTGTATCTTTTCAAAATATGTGAAATTATTAGCCATACTCTATATCCTGCTTTCCTGAATAAAAGTCACACTCACAGTTATCAGTTTGGTTTAACCAAACCTGTTCCTTCAGAATATCCAGTTACCAAAGCATTTAAGGTTATGCTTACATGAAACCCCTACTCTGAAGTGGTGTCATGCTTTGTATCCAAAATAGCATACACACTAAGAAACCTTCTGAATAAAACATAAGCTGTTGGAAATGTTCCTATTTACAAATTAACCTTTTACTCTTACGTGAATTTATACACATCCACAATGTATTTACAGTATACAGCAACTCTTGTGTATGTATAGTTCACATAAGGCCTTGAAAGATGGTGCATGCAGTCTTGCTGATGTCATTTTGTAAGACTCCTTCTGTGTATGTCTTAAGAGTGTCACTACTTGTGCAATAGCTGAAGAGTGATCGCTTTTTGTATGCATGACTGTTCAGCTTCTATGGTCAGTGCTGTTTCATTTACCCTTATGTGTAAACAAAGCTCCCTGACAAAGCAAGACTGTTTTATCCGTGATGATACTTCAGTATTTTCATTGTATATTGCCACCTCAACTATCAATACAACTTAACTTACGAACTAACATAGTGCTTTGTACAGGTGCAGTGTATTTGTTTATTGACTACTGTTGAGTAATTTATCTGCTAATGGCTACTCATTCTTACTTTTCAGTTGTTGTAAACACGGAGCAGCAGAACTCTCCTTGTTTTATGCACATTTGACAAAAGACATAGGACTGGTGACTGACCAGGTGGCAGTGATTTATACAATGAGATTGGTGCCGATTTCAAAAGCTTTCAACTAAGCTTTCAACTTTCATTAAGGATGAAACTGAAGTTCTTTAGTTCAAAGTGCAAAATATTAATAGCTTTGTCTTTTTTTCAAATTAGCTGCAGTTATGTATGTTGGTAGAGAGTGGGCAACTCAGCAAAGTGCATCCTTCAACTCACTTTATTTTGGTTTGCTGATGCATAAAGAAATAAACTGAACCTGCTGCTACCTCTAAGTCAAGGACTTGCTACCAAAGCTGAAATAAAACAGTAGATCTCTTCTAGTAAACAGGAGCCCTAATCTTACTGCTGGCTCCTCAGAGGCCTAAAATGAACATAGCAGCCTATCCCTAGTCCAAAAAAGAAGAACAGATGCTAAGGTCAAGGACCTCCGTACATGTGGACCTGGGTAAAAGGCAGAACACATTTGTTCTAGTAGTGCATAACCAGTGCTCCTTTCTAAGATTTGGGCTTCTCTCACAGCATGTAAAAGAAAGCCCATTGAATTGGAAAGAGAGGAGACACCATTCCAATCTAAGGTAGATAGCACCCAGAACAGTTAGTCTTGAGGCAGCTTTAGGTCCCAAACCTCTGAGATGACCACAGAAAATGAGAATATGTCCAATAGCTATACTTCTGACAGATACATTCTCTGTTCTGTTCCTGCAGCTCTCACCTGACCCGGAGAACAGTCCTGAATCTTAATCAGCTTCAGGCTGAGATTTCCAAATGGGCTGATTTTCATTAAGAGAAAAGTGGTCTAGAGAGGAAGGAACATCTTTTAACTGAGACCTGCAGCAGAGATTCAAGAAATGCTGGTTTAATTCCCACCAAACATTCTGTGCCTTAGAGCAGGTAAATCACTTGACCTGTGTTGGATCAGAGTTACTGATCTATAAAAGAAAGCATGGTTATTATTTTCTCCTACTTCTTGACTGCTTAGACTGTAAGCTCTTTGGGGCAGAGACATTGAGGGGCTCAAATGTTGGTTGGGGCCTCTAGGTGCTATCCATCAGTATATGAATATTAAACTACAGGTAAAAGCTTGTGTTTGCAGATTTTTTTATTAAAAAAGTTTAAAAAAAGTTTTGAACATTAGAACCTTTAAATAATCTTCAACAGAGCCTAAACATAAACCATCTTAGAACACCACCACTGCTTCATCTAAAGGCTTTTTTACCTAAAGTAAAATTTGGTTTTAATCAAAGCTTTTATTCTCTTAACTAATCAGGTAAAGTTAGTCTATTTTAGTTAATCTTGAGCAGGAACCCAAAAGAGAACTCAATTGTATTTTAAGTTGTATGGGGACAAGTTGCACACTTGAGCCACTCGAGGGCACCACATAGCTTTGAAAGGAAGAACAGAAACAGGACCAAGCTCCTGAAAGTGCCTGTCTGCACACAACAATGATTTTTAAACAAGCTTACTAGAAGGGCTGTGCATTACCTTGCTTTGTTCATCACCCAGTTCTTGTGCAGATGATGTACTGCTAACTGCAACTGGGCTGATGAGCTGGGGGAAGAAAAGAATACTAGTTTGTATATTCTAAACCCAGCAACCTGATGCTTAACTTGGATTTACATTGTTCTAGTATTAAAGAACAAGGTTCTGCATAAGACAAGCTTTCAGTATCTTCCTTCCCTCTAGTAAGTCAAGTCCTATTATAGCCCTTGACTAAAAGAAACAAATCTTCCTTCAACCTCAAATTCATGTATAAGATTGGATTTAAACTTCTAAACCAATTCTGCAGACAAAGTACAACCCATAAAGCAAAGTGGGCACACAGGGCAGTGCCGCAACAATTCTATACAATGAACTAGACAACTACACACAAACTCTGTGCTTTAGCAACTCTCAAGCAGGCAGCATTTTGTCCTCTATGGTAAAGGCCAGTTCCCTCTAGAGTGATGATTTCTCACATCAAAGGGTAGAGGAAGTACCAAATGCTCAAGTTCTAAAATTTGAAATTCTTCAATTATTTTCTAGGTACTTTGTATCAAGCTGAATTATTTTATAGTCAATATGCTGCCTAAAGTGTACAGAAACACCAACCCAGGGACACCACTGAGGGAAGGTTGTTTTGCCAGATTTAGGATTATACTGCTGTGAGCAGCACTACGTGTTTTTCTGGGTTCTTCCCAGAAAAGCTATGCTTAGACATTGCTGCTGGACACATACTACTTCTGCTATAGCTATTTCCACTAGCACAAGAAGCACAAGCTGAAAACTGCAAGAGAATGAAAAACTTTAGCTTTTCCAGGGTATTTTACTGAAAAGACGCAGGACACTTGCTAGTAGAAGTTAGGAGCAGTGATTAGCTCAGGGGAATAATAAGTGTTCTACATTTAAAATGTAGGATTAGTATCTAGAACTATTAGCTTTTGAAAGGAAGATTAACCCAACCCCATTTGTACCAGACAGGTGACCACTGCCTAAGAACAGCCTCAGCTGGCAGCAAGGTGACAAGCAACTGGTTAGTTAAGTGCTGTCCTCAGTACAGGTACTCACTACAGCTCCTCGGTGGAGGTCAGAATGGTGGCTAAGGTCACTGTGCCAACAAGCAGCTTCAGTGCCCACTGAGTTAGATTTCCTTACAGCTACTCTCCTATAACTGTAAGTCTGCTTTTAAAGTTTTACATTAACTCAGTAACTCAGAAGAAAACCAAAGAAATTGAGCTTGATGTTTCTTGAACAAAAAAGGGGGTTGGGGAGAAGTTCTTACATCCTAGAGCTAAACAGCAAGCTCAGTGTTCCTGCTCTCTCCTGAGACATGTTGCTTTACAATGCTTTATGGAAAAATGAGGGATAAACTTGTTCATATTTGGTATAGCCAAAAGAGGATGCAGGGATAAAAAAAAAATAAGGTATACAAACTGTACCTGATAACTCTGGAAAGGTCCTTCCTCCCTGCTGTGAACCTCTCATTCCCAGTTATTTGATCACATCCAGCACCATTTTGCTCAGTGAGATGCAAGGTATATCAGAATTGGTCAGTGTACGTCAAAGCAAAAACTTTTAATATGGATTCTAGTGACTGTCTTCACTTTCAGATAGGAAGTCTAACTTGCCTTTTGCCTTATGGTTTTAATTGAGGGCTTTTACCACGCTTCAAAAGTAAGAGAGTTCTGTCAACTATTCACCCAAAGGAGTTTGAAAAATTAGTACCAAACTGTGCTCCACCCCCCAAAAAACCCCTCAAGCAGTTAGCCCATTTCAGATCTGATGAGACATTCCACCAAAAGGTCTCTTACAACAGTTATTGTGAGACTGTTGCAACAGTCTCGACAGTGTTTGGATAATTTTCACTGTTTGTTTACTGCTGGTAGAGCTGTTTCTGCCATGTATGAGAAGCTTTGTTTTCTTATGCTCGCAATACAGGCTTTGTGCTGTAAAGAGGCCCTGAGTAAGGGTGCAGGTTTGAGGAAAACCCTATTCTTACAGCAACCTTGACTTTCCCAGGGAATTTACTTCAGTATTCCAAGTAACAGGGTAAGAATTAAATCAGCTATTTTTAAAGAAAGGCAAATCTAACCCAAGACATTTTACAGTAATCACCTACACTTATGAAGATCAATATGCTTACTTCTATGGGTAATAACTTTTTCTATACTGAATTAATGATGCATCCTTCGTGTCAGTGAGTAATTGGAAAAGATACTGCATTTTTTTTGATGTCCAACTTAAGTTCGGTTCGTGCCACAAGTGGGTGCATTACTTGATGTTATGAGGTAGCTATGGGGATTTCAGTTGTACATACCAAGACCTTATTTAACACTTACCAAACCACAAGTATTACTACAAAACTTACACAGCAAGCCATACATGTTCCCTTCTACTCTAAACAATAAAAGACAGGAACCTATTTGATACAATGCTGAAAATTCCTTGCAGGGCCAGGACCTTTGATCATGAAACTTCCATAGCCAGGTATGGACAATGTTATGAACAAAAAATTGCCAGTCTTCTGCATTTAGAGCAGAAAACAGGAAATACTGTGCACATTTTTCCATTCAGAAGCTGTTTACCAGCACTATAAATCTATGACCAAGAAAACTTCTGGGTGTTTTGCTCTATGTTACCTTTTACATCAAGTGGCAGAAAAAACTGAACAGACTGAGAATCACTCTCCTGAAACATGCAAAAGCTTCTCCGAACCTTTAGGGACACAGGGCAACAAAACCACTTTGAGAAGAAAGCAGCCACAGCAGGAGGAAATGCACTTCTGACAGAAAAAAAACCACAAGAGTTTGTTCAAAAATAAAACCCAGACACGGAGCTACATGAACACATATTTACTGCAAGTAGCTCTATGGAAAGCCAAGTCAGATAAATATAAACACTATACAGAGCTTCAAGCCAGTCTCCCAAAACCGCAAACGCGATGTGTTTTACAAAGAAAACAACATAACAATATTTACAATGGAAGACAAAGCCAGATCAATCAGCTCGACTTTAAAACAGATCTGTGAAGCAGAAATAGCAAATATAATGAACAGTTTCAACCATATATGTTTTAGTTTGTACAGACAATAACTGTCCAATATCAAATTAAATTTACAGGACAAACATTGTTCTATCATTGGTATTTTTGTACTATACAGCAGCATAAACGGGTAGCTGGAAGGTAGTATATATAGTGATATGTTTTACATCATCTGAAAATGTTCTTCCAGCACAATACTGAATAAATTAGTTGCTGTAAACTAAGAGATTCAAAAAGATTGCATATTTATTATGCCGTACCTATTAGTATTTGTACCACTACACTTGAGGTTACCCATTTACTTATTTATTCAGCATTTATTAAATCAGTGCTGTATATTGTACAATGGCAGCCTCAGGGACCTAATATGAAATAACTATGTAACAAATTTTTTCAAAACAACCTTTTCCTTTCACATTAAATGTTTAGAACTATCTTCATCCAAATTTTGATTCCTTAGAAAAGATGTAAAGCTTTATAAAAAGCTGTCTACATATTGCATTATTCATTTACAAGACCAAACAAGAGCTCTATGGCAAGACAGTATCATGGTCTGTAAGAGTGGTCGTATTTTTGATTTCTGTATGTTTAGCAGCAACAAGTAATTGTACCAACTTGAAACTTCTCTTCCAGAATCAAACAGGTCTGTGCTTTTAAACCCTGTAGCAACAGTTTCTCCTGTCACTAGACACTGTGTAAACTAATTGGTACCATGTTAAAAAAAGTCTTCATATTTTAGTGACATGTACATTTTAACACTACTCAAAAATAGATTTGGGTACACATCACCTAACGATTCTAATCTGTTATACAATCTGTAGGAGCAATTTCAAGGTTTTATGTGAGAGGTGAGGCAGCCTGACAACATCAGTTGTACAATATACAATGAGGAGGATTACCAGCTGTGTGGTGCAGTACAGCATGAGGATTTGTGTACCACTTCTAAACCCTTTAGCAATCGTCAGTGCCTGTTATTATACATTGCATGTACCAATGACTAGTGCCATGCTCTTTAAGTTCATAGCAGTGTTAAAAACCTAAATTCATCTCAACCAAAAGTAAAATTCAGTACAAGAGTGAAGGACTTAAACTGTAGAAAAATCAGGGCTTATTTTAAAAATGTCAAATAGTCATTGTTCACATTTCTGTAAGTGGGATAAAGACAACTGATGAGCCAAAATTTTACTTTTTTTCCCCATTATGCCAGAAAGAAAGAACAAAAATAGTCCCCAAACTAAAAATGGGACTTGGGTTGAAAGTAAGATCGATTAGGGTAGTTTCCCTTTAAAAAGCTACAGCTGACAAGTATAATGCAGAAGTCACAGATGCTGGATACAACTCTGCAGTTCTCCATTTGAATGCATGAACAAAAACCTCATTTTACACAATTTGTATTTATAAACAAGTATCTTGAGGGTAAGAACAAAAACAATCTACAAGACAACCAGCCCATTAATCCTACTTTGTACATACCAAAATTCTGAGCAAAACAAAATTGTTTAAGCTGACAGACAATTGATTTAAAGTACCCTAGCCTATGATCAAGAAATACCTCTTGTACCATAAAAGCAAAACCTTAAAAAAAAAAAGGGGG
>VWZO01019679.1:168848-189405 GCA_013396975.1 Bucco capensis | reverse complement strand
GGACAGAAGAGGTCTCTCCTTCTCAGACCCCTTTGGGTTCACCCCTCAAGCTAATGTGCACCTCTACCTCCCTCCTTCCACCCAGTCACCTGAAAAAATCCTGAACTGCCAAAATATTTCTAAACAATACATGTTTTAAGCTAACCACTTGTTAATGTGCCAGAGAAGCAAAACCCATGTTAGACAGACAATCAGAAACCAGCTTTGACTTCTCAGAATATTATTTAAAAGAAGAATTAATGGGAGAGGCAGGAGGAAGAAAGGGGCATACAGGGATCTCCTATTAGCATTCACACTGCCTCCCAAATAGACATGACATGAAAGACCAAATTCCATCACCAAAAACACAGCTATGAAAAAATCTCAATCCAAATTAATTCAACTGTAGAGAGCTGATGTCTATGAAAAAAATTAATGAAAAGGATGTGTGTCTATGTCCGTGCTGGTAGAAATAAAAGTAGCCGGCTGAAGCTGAGCTTTGCTTCCAAAAGCACCACACAGTTTCTGGAGTTACCAGCAGAAAACTCTTCTCTCCAACAATGGTTTCCATGGCAATGCAGTCAGTAAAAAAAGGAGGGGGAAGGAAAAAAAAAAAAAAGAGTCAGTGACATTTTAAATTCAAGTTATACTGGAAATAAACGTTTTCTAGTCTGGAGAATACATGGAGCTTATCCGTGGCAGGAGTAACAGCTGCTGAATGCAGAATGTGAGTCCCTCACAGAGGGAAGGAGCACCACCAGATGATAACACACTCTGAAATCCTGAGCCACTAGGAAGAACTGTGAGGCACCAGAGTACTACAGGAAGCACAGAGCTGACACGTGTACACTGGAGAGCAGATGGGGCAGCAGCCAGTGCCGTCCGGCCAGCCCATGTGCTGTGGGCTGGGCCAAAGCTGACAGCTACCATCACCTATTTCACTATCAATATTTTATTTAAGGAGATCTCCATCCTCTCAACACGACGAGCAACGTACAGAGCTGAGAGGCTATGGCTGCACACACACGGCGCAGGGTGAATGTAGAGCAGCTCTGTTCACCCACATGTAATTAAAGTTGTGGTGAACACTCCCATTCACAGCAGGTACAGAACTGCAATATAAATACTCCCTGCAACTCCAGCTCCAAACAAGGAGGGGCAAGTCATGACAGCTGCATGCCCTGTCCTCAACTTTTCAGGAAAAACCTTGATTTAGTTTTAATAAAGATCTCAGAGTACAGTTTTCTCTTTTTCAAGGAAGCCTCACTAAGAGGCAACATGGTAGAGAAGCACGTAGTGATGGCAGACAGCCACCTTCACTGCTGTCAGCAAAAAGCAGGGGCTTCAAACTGACTGGAAAAGGCAAAACACAAAGTGCTTGGGAAAACAAGGGGGGAAAAATGTAAACTTGTGTTACAAGATGATACAGTTGGGTGACAAGGCAGAAATGGAAATAGAAGAGAGGATGACCTCAAAGCAGAATAGCCTGCTCTGCAATAAACTGTGCACATGCCAAGGTAAGAGTGACTCAAAAGGGTTCTGCCACAGAAAAAAAACCAATAGAGGTGATACAAATGCTTTCTCCACTGGAATTCATGCAAAGTCACTTTTCAGCTCACTGCAAAACTCCTTCCACTCCCAGTGTGAACACTAATTTTCAGTCTGGAGGGGCACTATCAGCCAAATCACTGGGTTACGTTGTCTCCCAGTCCTGACATGCTGTCCTCATCCACTGTTTTTGTCATCTCAACCAAGATTGAGGGCACTGTCCTCTGCCAGTCAGGTGGCTTTGGTCCCCTTCTCTCCATGGTTTGAGGTACGTGTTTCTGGGATCTGTTTCCTGCTATTACAGGGAAGAAGTAAACAGCAGGTTGCTCACATTGAGAAACAACAGCTAGCTTAAGAGATCTAGTCTTTGGAACACATCAACTACAGAAGTGTAGTCTACTTTTCCCCCTCAAAGCCACACAGTCCAAGCTCCCTCACTGCTCTGGGAAAGCTCACTGCTGCTGAGAACTGCACTATGAGGAATATTTCATTACAAAGTATTGCAGTGGTAGCATGGTTTGCTGGGGGAAAAAAAAAAAAAAAAAAGGTGTTTTGGAGCTTATTCCCATCTGTGCTCTTCTGCAGAGTCACAAGAAAATCAGTTAAATTTCACTGTTAAAGGAAGTGTAGAGCTTCACTGCCTCTGCCACAGGAATATGCTGGAGTAAATGTGACCATCTAAGGAACAAGCCAGCATTATGGATAATAATGCAAACCTGTATGTTTACTTACATAACCAATCAAAAGTATGCACACAAACTCCACTCTAACGTAAAAAGAATCTGATTTCTGTCCAGCTAAAAATACTCTCCCTTCAAAAGAAAAAGCCAAGGGGGAAAAAAAGGGGGGGGAAATGAAGCTTAGATGAGGAGCACTGAGCAACCCTGCCCCTACTACTGCAGTGGGGACAGCCCCAGCGCTGGGCAAACGCTGCCCACCTGCAACGACTGTGGCAGGGCTGGAGGTATCCTTTGACTTCAGGGGAAACTCCCTTTTATCTCTACACAACCCACACCAAGCTCTGGTTTGCAGAGTTTCATCTTTCAAACACACAATGATTTCAAAAATACAGTAATTTGTTTTTCCACAATTCAAGGAAGAGACAGTCAAAATACACTAAAGGAGTCTCCATTTGTACTATTTCACAAACATCATAAGATCATTACAAAAGGCTATTGCTTGTTCCACACAGAGCATGATGTGGTTAGTGATGGCTTTATTGTCACAAAAGCCAATGAAGCTATTATTTTTTAAATAGCTTTCCTCTTTAGAAAAATATTATTTTGTTGTAGGACCAAAGAAAGGATGAAAATATGCACCACAGCATGCAATGAATCACACCTCAACCACGCATGCAAGTCAAACATTAAAACAGTTAAGGCTTCTATATTTAACTTGCATTCAGTAAAAATTAATGTTTACCAGCACCCCCCCACCCTTTCCATGCTGTGGACCTGCAAGCTTACATAAAAGGCACTTCAAAAACTGTCTCCGCTTTTGTCAGGTCATTTTCCTCCACGCCTAACACACAAGGCACACCTGAAAGCTGTTGGACAAGTTATTCTAATCTCTCCAAGCATATCCCCAAAACATTTTGAACAGCAAAGTCCCAATTGTTTGAATCAGGCAATCCCCATGTGGTAGAACTCAATATTTATACCTAAAACTTTTTGAAAACTTTCATGAACTTATGCCAAGTTGTATTTAAGATACTGGAAGGGAAAGATGAATTTAAAAGGAAACAAAAAAAAACACACACAAAAAACTTAGTTAAGTCCTAAGTTTGACTCTTTGAACAAGCCTGGCCTAACTCAGAAGGCAGCAGGATAACCAACTCTAAAGTTAAGCTCGCAAGAGCCCAGACAAACACATATTCATTTATAAGAAACCAGAAGGAAATAACCTCAACTAAACTTTACTACAGCTTATGAATTCCCTGCATGTCCTGGCTCAAATACAGAGTAATACACCACTGTAAAAGCAAGCTCAGGACCTCCCTGCAGTGCCCCTCCCCTTCCCAAAACTCTGTGCTTGTTGAACAAGATCTCATTAATTCATTCCCTCTTCACCCCATGATTATAAGCTACACTTCAGCATGTTTTTCCTCTTCAGTTTTAAGGCAAAACCAAATGGTGGGAACTGTAAACAAACAAGAGTTTCATGTAAACATCACCTACAAGCTGATAACTGTCTTATAAAGCCCTTGAGTCTTTCAGTCATGGAGGTACTGGTTACCACCACTTCTCTAATCCTCTTGTTAAAGTCAAAAATTTCAAGATTGCAGTTGGAGCAGTGCAGCTGGCTGATGCCCTAAGTAATCAGCTCTTTTCTGAGATAAAAGCATCAAGCATTTTATATATGTATACAGATAAATTCAGTATATGTATGTGAAGACATACATCAGTATCAGATAGCAAAGGCAAAAAGCAACTTGTGAAACCTGACCACATAATAAAAGAATCCCTCTGAAATCTGAGACTGAGGTCTTGTAAGATCCCTCACTCAAAGTGCCTGCAGTCAACCCCATTATGAGTGTGGCACTCAGGAGTCCACTCCTCACTACAGCAGGACCACGGCTAGAAAGGCCCATAGGTCACCCACCACCAACCTCCCAGGCATAACAGAAATCCCATGTCATGACAAGTGGAGTCTGCATCCAGGGGCGAGTGGGGTCTCCAGAGGAGGCTGGGACAGTTTCTGCAGCCACAGTCACAAGCCTTGATATTGATTTCTGAACCACAAAGTTGTAGGAGCTCCAGCTGCTGTAGCTTCCCCCACCACATCCTCCAAGGAAGACCTGCACTGAACCACCCAACTGCACCTCACATTTCAGTGCTGCAGCTGCCTGCAGGGAGCGAGCAGGAACATTGGTGTCGACAGAGCACTGGTTTTGTTAGACGCACGTGTACCCAGCTGTGTGAGCACACAGCACCTGCATGTACACCACAAGAAACACTATGAGTCAAAGAGGTATAAAATGGGTTTAGTGGGAGAACAAGGCCAATGTGCTGCTGATACCAAGAGCTCATTTGTGGATTTCCACCTCTGCAGTTCCTCACCAGAAGGATCCTCAGGGAGCGACATGGGTTTATTTAGTGAGGTTACAAGAGTACTCACACATTAAGCTACTTGGTTGCTCTTCTCTCCCACACCTGATTTTCCATCTTTTGACTAGCCAGTAAGTGACAGTAAACTAATGGAGAACATGATGTGCTCAAAGAAAACAATGTAGCTTTTGTGAAGCTGGATGGTCTGATTTCAGTCTTCATTATGTCAGATTCATCAGTCAACCATTTTCTATGTTAGTAGTACAAATACAAGAATTGCTGACCAACAGTAAAAACCAGAGTAGCATTTCATTACAGGTACCCCATAAATCTGTTTGACTCAACACTGATTGAACAGTAAAGGAAGCTGTCAGAGAAATGGTGGAAACAACTCTTCTAAAAGGAAAATAAATTGTGAGATGCAAACTAGCTGGGAAATGAGGAACAGTGCTCACAAAGCAGCCCTTCCCTCAGTCCCCTGGAGTTCTCAAAACAGAAGTGCCTCCAAATTGAACTCAGTGGCCAGATCAGACATGACAAGTTTGAAGATAGCTTTCACTTGCAGTGTAAACACATGGCTGTTCCTGGACTCTCACGTGATCTTCCAAGAAAATCGGCCCAATCTACCAGAAAAAAAAGTAATCTCATAACTGACCATTACAACAAAACAAGCAGCAAAAACCTGAACTCCAAAAAAACCTCTACACTTTTGAAGCAGTATAGAAATGAACTGTTCTTTGTAGTTTTCACAGCACCCTACACTAGGCTTTTCTATTTATTCAAACTTCAGCTCTGTTAACAGATTCTACACAAAAGCTTCAGCCTTTATTCAAAACTGAGCTCTACTGCTTCAGAACATTGAGAACAATACAAATTCAACTTCTTACAAAGGTTTAATATGGAAAATAAGTCCAGAAAGCACCCAAACATTTTCATAGATAGGCTCTCCAAATATGTAAGCAAAGTTTAGAAAAATTAAAACAATGTTCATACACAATTCTATGTAAATTCATCAGTTTAAGATGGGATCTGATTATAAAGCCACACACAGCTGTCCAAATCCTTCTGAGCAACAAACAATCAGAGGAAAAGGATTGCAAGCGCAGAGGAGAAACTAAGAGGGCAAATATTTAAAATAGGAGGGCAGGATTCCAGTGCTCAAAAATGAGTTGTTTAAAATTAAGGAGCACACTGAGAAAGTGCTCTGCAAGTTTTCTGTGCAAAAGTAATCTATAGTTTTCTAGAAATCAGGGGCAGTGGATTAGTCTTAATTCATTAAATGGCAAACCTAGTGCACTCTATTTGAAAATGTATCAGACAAGAATATACCCAATTTACACTTTGCTTCCTGCATCTGAATTATTAAAATCACACAAGTCTGGCAACTCTGAAACAAACCAAGAGGTTTTAAAAATACAGCAGACGTATCTTAATTCTCTTAAGACATCCATCCTAAATAATCTGTTTTTACAGGAAAGGCTTTTACTGACATAATTCTGCAACTGATTCCTAAAAGGATAAAAGCTTTGCTTATAGAAGATATTAATTTAAGATAATTAAATGATTAAAATCTCCATGTCAAAGACTAAGACAGCTTAATGCTTTCTGGAGAACACTACTGAAATTCTCCATTTCCTGAACTTCAGGTTAGGGGGAAACAAAATTAATCTGCCTTATGCAGATCAAAAGCAGCAGAACAGCCCTAGACTTTCTGTGCACATGGCCACACAATATTCCTGTTGTTCAGGAAAGCACCAAATCCCAGCACAACCTCAGGACACAACGTGCGTGCCCAAAAGCATGTTGTTCCTGCTGCTGGGACAGGGCAGGAGCACTGCCAGGTATTACATTTCAAGCCTTCCATTTGGCATGCTGGTTGGGGGGAGGGATACCAATACATTCTTCAGAAATTAATGAGAATTTTTTTTTTTGCCCCAAATACATAGTTACCATCCTATGTCATTGTCCTACTTCTTTGAGTTCTTATTTTAATGGCACAGCTTTCGACCTTGCTAGAGGTAAGCAGTGTTACTTGAGAAAAGCAGAATTCCTTCTTCATTTGCACACGCAGACACCAGGTCTACAAACACAAATCAGAAAAACTGACAAATTTGCTGTGGCCATTGCATAGACAGTTACTGTACCTGGGTCACCCACACAAGGCCTGACATAGAAAAACATCTTTATTTAGGAAATGTATTAAATTGCATGCGTACCATTACGCACGTATTCCACATACCTTCTTCATTCAACAAACTAATGATGCTCAAATTGAGCTAATAAATGTATTTTCTATCTACAACTTTACTGACTTTTCCACAAGCAAAAAAAAGTAAAATTCGGTTTTAAAAATACCTGCTTCATGACCCACTTTTCACTAGATAAACTATTTAAACACAGCAACTAGTAACAACACATCCCAGTAAATGAGATTCCTCCTCAAGCTGCATTTCTAAAATTCAGAAGATAAAGTTAACTCCTACAAATAATCTTTATCCACAATTGTTCATTCAAAACATGGTTCTGCTATTCCTAGTGCTCAGCAATTTCATGAGCTAAAAAACCTCTTGCATGCTTTAAGACCATTTTTATTCCCTTTGCAAGAAGGCCTTATCTTTTGCAACAGTAGCTTCTTTTTCTGCTTTAATAAACAGCAGTGTTGTTTCTAGGAAGGCCTTATGCACTCTCCCTAATTTCTGATACTATTTCTAGAATTAGGACACTTGCACACAGTTTTGGCAGGGTACTAACACCAACTCAAATTGCACTGGACAGCTTGACAAGAGGTTGTCAGGAGTTTGTTTGTGTGGTTGGTTTTTTTAAACTAAATTTCTATTACAATAAAGCAAGAGAACACTAAAAATTAACTTCACTTTAACATACACAGATGCTCAAAATTACAGATTCTCATGTTGCAGAAGAATGCAAAGAAGTTCTGCTTTTTCAAAAGCACTCTGATGGCAAGTGTGTGAGATGAAAACTGACCTCCTGAACTGCAGAGAGCACATGTACCTTTTAGCAAAAAAAAAAAAAGCCACCACCAAAAACAACAAAAAAAAAAAACCCAAACCCTTGTTTGTCTAGCTTCTGACAGTACCACCTGCTCCAGTTCACTCTGCTCCATGACGAAGGTTAGGAGCCCTGAAGTGCCAATAGGAACAAACTGATTTCCCACCTGTGCTCCTGCTGCAAACTGGACCTTAAAAACCGTTAGGAAATTAAATGGAAAAAAACCCAGCCACATCCAATACTGGTGCCGAACAGCACAGAAGGCAATGCCTCCTTCCCTCATTCAAAAAGGACCTGGAATAACTTGGAGAGTTTCACAGTGTGGAAACACTGAGAAAAGGTGTGGAACAGCTTTCTGGTGAGGAACAGCCAGGTAACAAGGAGGCTTCAGCCTGCAGAGAAGTGTTAGGACCTATCAGGAAATTTTAAACAAATACATTGTACTGCAGGTCCCCACTGTGTTCAGTACAGGAAGCTGCTGACAGGACGCTGGCTAAGTGCATGGCAGAGGAGGATACAGCATCCACAGAATCGTAAGTGGCATGGAGAGAAAAGATAGCATTTGTTATCTCTTCCAATACAGAAATGAGGGGCTGCCAAACAAAGGTGGTAGAGAGCAGGGTCCAAAACAGGCAGAGCAAGCACTCTGCATGTGGCCTGTACTGACTGACTGCCGGCTGCTGTGGATACAAGGAGTTTACACAGGATCAAAGAGAGACTGGAAAAGTACTTGGATTAAAGATCCATAAAGGATTATAAAACAGACAAACTACATCAGGCTCAGGAAATCCTCCAAGCTGAAAAAAAAAATAAAAAAATCAAAGACTGGGTATATGTTAGTATCATATACACCTGCCTTCCTCCTCCTCTGCTGGGTGGTGTCAGCTTGCAGGCACAGATCTTCCATTTGAGCAAGCAAAACTATTCTTATGAACACAACTAAAAGAAAGAACAGTCACTCATGACTAATGAAACGGCTCCGCACCTCTCACATCACCTCTCCTGATATTTCCTTTCTACAGAAAGTTTCACCCGTTCTAATTCATCCCTTTGCTCTTCCCAACCACTTTAGCCATCAATGTTTCATAGCATTCAGCACTACCTCTTTTTCACCTCTACTGCCATAACTGACTGTCAAAGGCAGAAGGTTACTACATGGCCACATACCCAAACACTTTCACCTTCCTCAGCTGTAACTTTTGTCCATATGTGTCTGCACAAAAAAAATCTCTGCTGCCAGCCACTACCTGCTAGCACAGATAGCAGTGGCATGCATCAATTTTTTACATGTTAAAGTATCACTTTATTGAGCCTGTATTACCCTTAGGATAACCAAACCCCTGGCTGATACAGAGGAGGAAGAAGAAAGGTTCCAATTGCACTGCATGTTTGAAGTTAGGTCTTCTCAAATCACACCATGTGCACAAGAGCCAAGGATAGAGCCTTCAGCTTCCAGAAGCAGCTCAGGAGCATGCAAGGACAGAGTCAAACTGTTTCTACACAGACAAGTTTTAATCAAGTGTGTAACTCTTGTTTTGTGTTTTCCTTGTGGAACACGTCATCATTAATATTTTAATCACTTGTACCCTCAACAGCAAATCAATCCTCACTGCTGCCACCACTTCCAGCCTCATCCGTAACCACTACAGTGTCTGTTCAACCTGATCTACCAACACAGGAATACAGTAACTTTCTCCCATCAAAGCTATCACTGTATAAGCAGTGATGAGCAGGTGTCATCCAGACCTCCCCATTTAAAAGCTGGACTCCAAACACTCTAACATACTGGTGACAAATCTTAAAAGTGAATATGTCTCCCAAACCACATTGCTGCCTCCTTCCCAAAGCTAGAAGAGTGTCTGAAACCCAGAAATGCCACCAAAAAAGCCCCTGCAAAACCATGACGGAACCAAGGGCAGTTCCCTAGCTGCTTCCAGAGGCAGCAGGTCCATGCGACATTAACTGCCTAGGGACACAGCTCAGGATGAGCCTGTGCTCTGGTACACATTCCTGCACCTTGCTTTCACCAAATCAGTCACACGGCTGCAGGAAAACAAGCGTACAGAAAGGAAAAAAGAAAAAGAAAGATATAGAAATTACATCCCACATCTAAAAGGGAGAAGTAAACATTGGGACATGCTCCTAACTAGGAGATACATGTTGGCCCACATTCCTCTTACCAAGATTAATATCCTGGCCAGTGTTCTGACATTTACCTCATCCTTTTCAAGTTATTTAAACCATTACAACCACTGTATTTATAGCTCAGCACCTTCCATCACTCCCTGCTGTGTGCATACCCTTCCAAGTGCGTCTACCAGCTTCCTCTCTTGCAACCGCTCTCAGGCAGCCTTTTATCTCTCTGCAGGGCTGACTCTTATCTTCACCCCGCCAGTGGTGGCAGCCTTGATCTCTATCTCTCTCTCCACCCCAGCACATTAAATTTCATCCCTCTCTTTAGTTTCATCTTTTAAATTGTAAGCTACTTAGGACAGGGAGCAACACATTTATACCTGTGACATGATACAGGAGACCTCCATCCTGCCTACTTGTTCAGGTTCTACAAGGGGTAGAGATCACGTCTGGAGCTATAAGCTTTCATTAACAGACTCACTAGCATAATATTTTCTCAATGACCTCAAGATCAAATCTGTTCATTTTTTCAACTCATTTCTGACTGCCTGCCTGTTCACCACAATCTGCAATTTAAAAACATCCTTGTTCTAAAAACAAACAAACAAAAAAACCATTCAGCCCACCTCAGAGTTAAATATAGATAGCAAATACCTCCCAAAATGTCTCACATAATAAAAAACAAATATTCTGGAAGTCTCAACTCCACAGTGGATATTACTACTGAAAACTCAAACCGCTTACAAGTTTTTCTAACAGATTAACTTAAAATATATTAAAAAAATCCATACAGCAAAGAGTATATTTTGGGCCCTTTAAGCCATATTGCTTTAGATTTAAGTATTGTTTTAGACTTACAGAATTTAATTAATGTTCCTTCATCTACAGTGATGAAGTTTTACCTTATCATTTTACAACTTGTGCAGAAGAATACCCTCAGCTGACCCACCTGCAATTAGGCTCCAGTTACTTAGAGCAGGAAAGCAAAGATGCCCAGACTCTAGAAGCCTTTCTGTATCCTTTGCTGGTCTGTCTTGGACATTTTAGCTCAACCTTCAATAAAGTGACACAAAAGTCACAGAAAAGCCAAAGGCTGTCAACAGCTTAAACAGTTTTCACACAAATAAGGTGTGAAATGACTCACATTAATAGCTCTCCTTGGTCTAGTACACAGGAGTTTCTCATTAATCTAATGATGCATCTGCTTCGCTGTCAGGAAGAACTCTCCAAACTCCAGGTAGCCTAAGAGATTTGTGTGACAAGCACTAGTTCTCAAAAAATAATTCAGGCTCAGGAAATCCAGCATCAAAAAAAGTTATACTGCAAATTCAGCTGCTCAGAAAGAGCCATAAACAAGTTGGCTTGGCACGACCGTGGGAACAAAATTGCACTACTCCCTGTGAAAGGAGAACATCATTCATTAGCACCTCCATAAATTTAGAAGCAAACTTTACCAGGTTTCTTGCACACCTTTTGGTATTACTTCCCATGATTTTCAGGGAAAAAAAACCAAACCAAAAACAAACCAACAAACAACATTTGGTATCTTCAGCCATTCCACAAAATCCTGTTCCACTACAAGGAAAATCCTTCTCCAAGTAGGTAGCACATTTATGAGCCTTTCATGCCCTAGCAAAAAGAAAACACTATTCATTCCTATTTTATGCCTAAATAATAATTCAATCTGATATTTATGTAAGTTGATAACACATATCCTATGCAGTGAACCCAAACACTATTAACATTTAGTGGTGATTTAAAAGTTTTCAATTTTCTTGAGTCACATTAAATTGTATCATCACCTTGGAATTATAGCCAAATCTTAACAATATTAATTTCAGCAAAGCCTTCTCTTTCAAAAACCCTTTCTTCTCAGAAGATTAAGAAAGATTAGGCCTTACACTTCACTCACAAACCACTGGCACACATCACACACATACACACAAGCAGTCTGAATTGTTAGCATCCATCCATATAGCTAAATTAACAGAAAAAGTGTTTTGCAATAAATAACTTTTGCCCCTTAAGCTTGTGACTTAACCAGGGCAGAAAATTCTTGCTAACAGTCTACTACACTGTTGGCTCTTGGCATAATGCTACACCTGAAGCACAATCTCCACAAATCCAAACACTTATATGTTCAAGATCATTTAGATAAGATACTAGGCAACACCTCTGAAATGCCTTTGATGAGTCAAGCTAATTTACCTTTGTCTTCCCACTGCCCTCAAGTATGTCACAAATCCCTAGTGATCAAGGTTCTCATCTAAATCATAACCAGCCCTAAGCTGAGTGACCTTTATGGAGATGCAGGGCTTGATTAAAACTACAACATACTTTTCTCTTTTCCCCTAGTCATCACTTTAACCTGTAAGACAACAGTGCAACTTCATCACTGGATTCTTAATACGCAGAAGCTAAATGTGGAAAAAAAAGGAAGTCAAACAGCAAATTTGCAGGATGGGCCACAGGACAGCTCTCCAGCCAAGTCATTACATACCATTTAAGGATGAGTCATAAGATAATGCTACATTTTTAGGACAAAACAGCAGTAATAATACATCCTCAGGCTCCAGAAAGCTTGTCTCTCTCACCTGCCTTTCAGTTTCATCACTCCATTTTCCTTTAAGTTGAAGAATACCACACTAATCACAACAGTATGAGTTTGTTTCCTGCTTCAGATCAGAAAAACAAACTTGTTAGCACAATCAACATACTGGACACCATTCAGCTTGTTTTTGGGAGCACCACAGATCCACAAACAGAGCACACAAGCACACACCATGGTACAACACAGTACTACAAGCTCCTTTTAATACCATTCAAAACCTCAAGGTAGAAACCTTCCCCCCAGCAATTAACATGAAGAAAACTTCTTAAAGATCCTTTCATAAAAAAAGAGCATATATATATGTATATAAAAACAACAAACAAACAAACCCAAACTCTACATACTGCTAACATGTTGATGGACATAGAAATACCTCATGACAAACACCCCAGTAATACCAAACTGTAATACAGCTGCTGGAAGGACTGAATAAACTCTGCACACCTTCTGCTCCTCCAAGGTGCCCCAAAGGTGACAGGGGAACAAGGGGCCCTCAGAATTAAGGGAGTAGGGGAACATGCCAAGTTTGAGAGGGAAAACAGAAAGGTTGATAATACATTTAAGATTTCACCAAAAGACTTCAAAAAAATAACCAAAAAACACAGTCTGAATCAGCACTGGATTACTCCCAGAACTCCCCATGTTCTGAAGCAGTCCTTTAACCTACACGACAGCTACGAGCAAAGTTTTAGACTTCTAAAAAAGACACATCACCATCAGCTGCAACTTCAGATTTGAAATGTGGAAAGCTGATTTCCAACAGTATTTCAACACTGACTACGTGTAAGTGTTCTCTCTCAATGTCTCAGGTTTTCTCACCCCAGCACAAGTAAAACTCAACTGATTCTTGGTCAAATATGTCATAATTAGCTACTCCCACACTGCACAGCAAAAATCTGTTCTGCCTTCAGCAATTCATATACTACTTGAGAAAGTTACCCTAGGTATTTTTAAGCATAGCTATATCTGTTACAGCAAGAGCAAAATGGTTTGGGGTGGGTTTTTTTTGGGGGGGAGGGGAATTAAGAATTATTATCCCAGCTTTATTTTAAAGATGTAGGATACACGGCAGTGTTCTGATGTGCTTCAGCAGGACTCTTCAAGTTATTTTTAAATGGGCCTGTGCTTTACGCATTCTGCCAATACAAAAGCACCTCAGTTTGAAGCAGATTTTTAAAAACCACTAGTCTGAAACCCAAAAGGGGCAGTTATTTGCCTGGTATCCCATGCACAGTAATTTACTATATTAGTAATAGCTAAAACTTCCAGTTTCTTGATTTCTCAAAGTGTATATTGTTCACTATATTCTGCAAGATTTTGCATTTGAAACATGCAAGTTACTATAAAGGATCTGGACTACTTGGAACACTAGTTTTGCTTTACAGCTGTACTTGTTTTCCTTCCTCTCAGCTCCCACAGTGCACACAACACTCACCCAGTCTAGCACAGGATGAGATTAAAAAGGTGAGGAACATTTAAATTATAATCCTGCACTTTAAAGAACTTCTGAAATACCTTAGCATAGTGTTAGAATATCAGGTAGAGATAAAAGAGTGGGCGTAAAATAGTTGGGTTGATATTAAGTTGAACACTACATGTACTCTGAACAGTCTGTTTTGATTTTGGGAGTCCAGGGTATCTTTGTGGGTTTAATATTTCTAATTAAGACTGAAGAAACTTGTATTATACAGGACCGATTATGCAGTCTATTACCACCCCATTCTCATTATCCTCCTCACTCTCTGCAAGGTCCAATAACAAGGTATACATTAGCTAAGCCCTGTTTGAAGTAGCTTTAGTGTTCTGTACTCCTAACACAAATTTTCATGACTCAGATTCATGCAATCAAAGCAGCAAACCGCTTGCTTCAATATTGTGTAACAATTTTGTGATGAAACTGTTTTGCTAATGACCTTCTTAAACTTCAAGTATTAAAAATCAGAACCTTGTATTCTTTTTATCATCAACATTATCAACACAAAACCTGAGCTCAATTTTGCCTAAACCTACAAGTTTAATAACCAAGTCAGGCCTATTTACCACTTCAAGTTAGTGCTCTCCCCCCACCTCCCTCCTTGTCATGAATGGAGAAGAAAGAGTGGGGGAAAAAAAAGTTTGATTCACATCAGTGAACCTGAACCAGAGGTAGTTTGGGAACTACAATGAGGGGGCAGTGATGCATTGGAAATCACTCCACCAGCCTCAGCAGTTAGGAGAACAAGGCTGAGGCACAGAACACAATATTCCACTTAAGCGAACAAAACCAAAACAAAGCAAGCAAACAATCCGAAGTGGGGATCCAGTAAAACAGCAGTTCAGGGAGAACAGATAAAGTTCTCTACCTGATAGAATGCAATACATACGGGATAGCTCCTTTCTGAAAGTTAAGAGTAAAATACATCTGCTACATATTTTCCTTAAGAACGGATTTAACCACAAAGCATTTTTCAGGCAGACTCAAAGAGTAGGATGTAGGAGGAAAAAAAAGACAGCACTTGGTTCTGCTAGCAGCCTCCAAAACCATTAAAAATATCAATTACATACAGGCACAATTACAACTCTTCAGAAGACGAGATTTAAGGGTGAAGCTTCATTTTCACTATTCAAAATGGAATGTGGAAGTGTCTTCCTGGAGTACAAAAAAGCTTTAAATATTAAATGCTTTCTTGCAGTAGAAACTGGCAAGCTGTTTAAAGAATACAGACTTCTAAAGTCATGCTTGCTATAGCTCAGAGACACAATTTAGTATGTGAATGAAAATTGGCATCTTTATAATTAAGATTTTAAAGTCATTACTAAGGAACACATATACATCACCAATTTAGAGCTCTGGATTCAAGTCTGGCAAGCTGCTTTTAGCCTGGACTGTTCCAAAATCTGTTCACCTCTTCATGAGCCACCTACAAGTGAACAGTGTCAACACCCTACCTGCCCTCCTACCAGATCCCACAAATATTTTATGCTGTCTTTACAGAAAACTGTTAGACCTTCTTTTGGAGCACTGTTTTATAATTCTGTTGTTCTTCTTAGGTCTAGGAAAAAAAACGACAAACGTAAGCTCTTACTATTCTCATGCTCTTACTTCCTGCCAAAGCCCATGTTTTTCTATGCAGTTTCTTTCACTTCATTTTAATGAATGTTTTGAAACTGGAATTCACAGTGAAAAACCAGCAGCTGGGAGGCTTGTGCTCCTCCACAACTTGTAACAGGCAAAGGAAAACCCTAAAGCAGAGATTTTAGGGTTTTTTTCTGATTTTCTGTAGATCTTTCGCTGTAGTAATGGAGAGCAAAATACTTAACAAATACAATTTCTAAACATCTTTTCTCTTGAAAAATATTTTAAAATGTAGTAGTTACAGCACTGGAAAGGAAAGTCAGTTGAAAGGAAATCATCTCTGATCTACTTTTTCTCTCCATTGTTAGGTTTTACTTTATTACATGGATTTTAGTCATATGAGAGGAGTAAGATCAAATTGGGATTCTCTTGTCTTTGGAGGGGCTTTTTAAAAAACAAAAACACAAAACACAAAAATCAGCTCTGGCAATCAGTGTGCCTTGGACTTAGCAGACAAATCTTTGAAGTGCTGAAAGGCTAACTTTGGAAGAAAGCGCTTCTTGGACTAGCAACTTTCAACGTCTTCTAAATTTGATTCCAACCAACAAAACAAAGCAGAGGAAAAAAAACCACTGAGGCAAACCACACATTTCTGAGCAGCCCCAAGCAGTGCTGCCAGACTTGCAAATGGCATGTGAGCTGAGTCAGGCTTGTACCTTCCACTATTAAAGGCTACACAATTTTAAGCTCCTGCAATACCTGCGGCCTTTAGACAGTTTCAAAGTGAAACTAGAAAAAATTTCCCCTATCCTTTCAGTGTTCGATTGTAATTAAAAGCATAAAAGTCAGCAGCACCCTGCCCCTTCCCTGCTTTCTCTGTTGACAGAAGTAGACAAGTATCAATGTCCAACAGCGATTAAATATTTCCTGTTAGTCTTCATCAATAATTGACTACACATACATTTGCAAGCAGAGGAAAACATCATTTCCAACACATGCAGTTTTCTCTCCAGGCAGGTCAATTACTATAAGGAGTTCAGTGGGTCACTAACACCAAAATAAGGATTATACGTTCAAAGTCACAATGCAATGCAGCACTTGCACAGACACTGCTGTTCAGAGGACATGCATAATACCACTAATTGCTATTTTTCATTCCCACCATAAGAACTTATCACATGAACAGGGGCACCCCTCCTTCCTTCCCACATTCTTTCTCCCCACTCCCAACAGCCTTATTTTTCACTCACACCTCAAACTGCATTACCTTAAGCTGGGTCACACCACTGATCACATGAAAGCTAGTAGCCTTCTCGCAAAATTTTCAGACATGAAAGACACCCCTCAGATCCTGCTCTTCCTCTGCTACATGTATTCCTCACCTACTATTCCAAAGGCAGAACTGTCTGTACAGTAGGGGAAGGGTCATGGCTCAGCTATGCCATTAGACACTACTAAGTGGTGAAGGTGGAAGGCACAAGCTGCAGGAACATCCCAGCACCCTGGTCAGCCATCAGGAGATGGGCCCAAATTTTGATGTCTAAACCCAATTTAGCTATTTTCAGCTTTCCCTATCCGTGACAAATTACAAAATACCAAGCTTGTGAAAAAAAAGTGGAGTCATCTAATTTTAAGAGGAAACCCAAAGTGAAGGGAAAAAAAGAGCTACTGTAACATCAGGACAAGAATTCACAATATGAAATACAATTAATGTTTATACTAGAAAAGTGCTTTTACAAAAAACCAAGGCAGATGCCAGTTTGATAACACCTCTAAAGGCCTGGGAGAGTCACACCAATCCTTTTGGCCAAGGCCCATGTCCCCTTCCATTGCTATTCAGCAGCAAAGATGCTACACTATGACTGGTTGTACTAGAATAACACAAAAAAATTTACCCCACTCTGAAGGCTACATTTTAGCTCTGGGTAGAGAACTTAACTACTACAATTCAATTAAGCAAGCATGGAAAGGAAGTGCTTTTGAAGTCACAAACCTTTTCTCGCAGCATTACACTTCAGCCCATCGGATCTGCCGAAATCTATGCTTACGTAAGCTCCACTGTCCAAACCTGAAGTACCATTTTGGAGGTGGCAAGTTGGTGCTGCAGTACCAGCCTCACAGCTTAGAGGATCATCGCGTAAATTCAAAGCGATGTAGTTTAAGCCATTCTGAAATCCAGTTGAGGTATCCCTGGACATTTTGCTTTCCTGGCCATCAGAAACATTTTCATCTGGTTTTAACCAAACATTGTCAAATGAGGCAGAGCTGTGTCTTTTGCTACTATCTGTGAAGAAGGAGGAGGAGGTTGTCACAGTCCCAGCAGAAGAAAACGTTTCAGAACTGTGTCTCCTCCTGCCTTGAGGATCAGCTCGAATCACTTTTGGACCCACAGGAGGTTCAGAGCTAGGAACAGAGAAGCTACTGCCACTAGTGTACCGATCAACAATGCACAGTCTATTAACAATGGAAGAAGGACTATCCATCTTCACACCGTTGTCGGATCCGTCAGCAAATGGCCGATGTGGTGTTGCTGCCATGCCGAATGTCATTTCCGTGTAATCATCAGTCCTGTTACTCGTGGTGCTAACACAAGCAGTACCAAAGGAAAGCCTAGCGTAGTCAGGGTTTGGTTGATTTCTAGGAATACTGGAACTTGCATAAATTGAAATATCTGTTAGAGAGTTAGATAGTTCCTTTGCCGCTTTCGGTGACTGGACATCCAAGTCAACACTCATATAATCAGAAAGTGGGGACTGTCTGTGGTCACTACTTGAGCCTAGTGATGACGGCGATCCTTCCGCAGATAAGGAGTATGGTGTATTACTTGCTTTTTCATTAAAATCAATGTTTATGTATTCACCAGGACTTGCAGGCTCGGGTGGAACTGTGCGATCGTACATTCTTGGGATAGTATTACTGCCTCTTGTACCTAAGGGGAGTCTCGTGGGCCTCATAGCCCTGTTCTGCACAAGTCCTTCTTCTAAACCTTTCACCACTGGCAATTTAGAGATGCCATTAGCCACAGCCTCACTGCCAACCCCTTTTACATTTTCTGGTCCACCATACAAGAGCTTTCCAGGTGAAGACATTGGAACATATTCACTGTGGTCACCATTTTGTCCTGACAAAGCCTTAAAGCTTCGAGGCAATGAAAAATACGAACTAAAACCTTTGGAAACAGAACTGGTGTGAATATAATTTGAATCACTGGGGTGCTTTGGAGCCAAGTTACCAGGTGACATATCCATATATTCATTGTTTATGATCTTCTCATTACTTCCTTTAGAATTAAATCCAGTTAAAGGACTTCGTACAGGTGAAGAGCTAGCCTTTGGAAACATCATCATATATCCTCTGGAGTCAACCTGAGAGGGTGACCATGAATTGTTAATCTGTTTTGGTACAGACATACTTTTAGGAGTCATTGGCAAATAATCACTGTTGCTGGATAGAGAAGATGCAACTCCTGGCATCATTGGCATGTACCCATCATCCCTGGCTTTACTCCTACTTTGGTTACATACAGAATCAAGGTTAGTGTCATTGTACTCCAAATCATGGTTATCTTTCAATTTTGGTGTTTCGGAGTAAAGTAATCGTCCATGATTTCCAGCAGAATCTTCATCTAACACAGCTGTAGTTTGTGTTGTCTTCTGCTGCACTGCTACAGAAGTTGGTTTTGTTAAAGAGTAAGTTCTTTTTCTGAAAGACTTTTCAGCCTCCATGTAATCATCTCTTGAGCCATCATCTGCCTGTTGCTTACTCATGGACATGTACTCACTCAGACAGTTCTCCTCTCTGATAGGTGGTGTGTTTCCCAGAGAATCTGGGGTATTGCTCCTGACACGGAAGTACCTGAAATCTCCAGGGCTGGAGCCATATTCATCAGAGGAGATAAATCCCCCATCACTTGGGGAACCACAAACGGATGAGCTAGAAGGCCTGGTCAACATATCTGAAGCAGAGCCATGGCCACTACTGGAAGAAACACTGATGGGACTTGTAGTGGAGGGAAAATGCGAAACAGGCAGTGAAGCAGACCTTGTGTGGTAAGATGAGGTGAAAGCAGCTCTCACGTACCTTCCACTCCCTTCTTGCCGGCCCAAATTCATTCTCGCTGTATTCAGGTGGATCAGACTCCCAGTCACTGATCTAAAAGGTCTCGTCATAGTTCCTTCTCCTTCGCTGGATGTTCTAAAGCGATAGGAGTTGTTGCTTTTGGTGGTAGGAGGAGTTCCTCCAGCAATGCTCTCAGTTCTCGATCTTCTCTGCAAGCCTGTCTGGCTGGGGGGCAGGTTACCCAAGTGCCTCCTAGTGGTGATGAAGGAGATAGGATTGGTACCACTACCACCACCAGAAGACTGGCTCTTGCTTCGGGGCCTGAACTCTGCAAAGGCCTTTAGAGCTTTCATGGTCTCCAGAAAAGTCTCGTGCATATTCTGGGCAACCACCGAGTCATCCACTTGCATCCAGAGCTCACCAGGTCCAATAGAGGCAGATCTGCCCACTTCAATGAAGAAGAAGTTCTCTGAGTGTCCACAGCGGCGAATGTTCATTAGCTGCAAATGGACAGAGGGCACCTCTGAGTTCAGCTTGACAAGGTGAATGGCCTTGCTGGAGAGGCACAACCTATACACTCCAGTAAGGTTTTTTGTTTGTCCCAACCCTTTGGGCTTAACATTGACCTGCCACACCTCTTTGAAGACAGTGCCAGGCCTGAGGGAGGCCCCATAATGCTCATCGTCCTCATCCACCTGCTGATCAGCATGGTCCTCCTGCTCCAGGAAGCCCCTCTTGCTCTGGCTCATGAGCTCACTGATCGCCTGGTACCAGGCCTCCTGCTCAGCCTCGTTCTCCGCCAGCATGGCAAAGTACTCGTCCTTGGTGTACAAGGCAATGATGTGCTTGTGCTTGGCATCAGCCCGCCGGCTGACGGTGAAGCACTGGTAGAGGGGGATGACCCGCTTGGGCGGGGGGCAGCAGAGGGCTGCGGCACCGCCTGCCCCCGCCGCCCGCAGGCTGCTCTTGAACTTCTTCTCGCTGTCGTAGTACTCCAGCCGGGCGGGGGCCAGGTGGCTCTCGGCCCGCAAGACGAAGTAGCGCTTGTGCCCGTGCTTCTGCTTCCGCAGGTAGCCGCACTTCCTCACGTCCTCCCCGGCGGCGGGCGGAGGAGCG
>VWZO01019679.1:0-168433 GCA_013396975.1 Bucco capensis | reverse complement strand
GCTCGGGCGGATGGGCAGCGCAGTAGGCCAACGGAAGGCAGCGGCAGCTCCGTGGGGGCCGCGATGTAGCGGGGCGTTTCCAGCACTGGNCGGAGGCGGGGGCGGGGGAGGGCGGTGATGTGTGTTCCGCGGCGCCAGTCAAACGGAAGGCGGGGTTTTGGGAGACGGGCAGGCCCCTCGGCCAATCATCGGCAAAGCCCCGTCCGATGAGCGCTACGGGCTGACGTTGCCTTCGCCCAGCTCCTTTTCGGTGGACTCTGTCCCTCCGCTCGCGGGTGGGGGCGGCCCCGATTGGCCGGCATGAGTCGCGGGGCGGGCGGTGGCGGAGCGTGGCAAGGAGCGAGGGGTGAGCGGTGAGCGGGCGCGCGCCGCGGAGGAAGTAAACAACTCGTCAGTGCGCGAGCGACCATTGGAGCCGAGTGCAAAAAGCGCGGGCAGAAGCTGAGGGAAATGAAGGGGGAGTGAGTCCCGTGTGACGTGCCTGTGTGCAGCGGCCTCCGGCCTCGGCTCCGCGCACCCTGTAAGCCTCTGCCTCCCCACGCAACTTGTGTTGCCTGCTCTGATACAGTTGGCTTTTGTTTAAAATCCGTGCCCTGTAGTACAGTGGTTTTTATTAGTGTTTTTGATACACTGCTATGTCATTTTGTTAGTGTCATAGTTTGAGGATTGCTTGATGCTAGTCAGGCTTGGTTCAGGCGTGATTAGGAACCCGTGTTACTTCTGTGGCAGCTTGATGCAGTATGTGATCTCCAGGCTTTGGTATCCAAGCAGGCCTGTGATAGAATACCTCAAATTTATATCAAAATATGACAAGTGAGGAGCAAAATCTTCTGTGTTAGGCAGTCTGTGAATGGGCATTTGTGTGCCATAAAACTCCCATTCTTCCCCACTGTTAAAATCTAGAGCTAGGTGTACAGATGTTCCACCATGTTAAGGGTGTGGAACCATTTCCAGCCCTTTACCTACTTTCATAATGCTTTCTTCCTCTTTAATTAATTCTTTTCTCTGCCAGCTCACCAAGTGTCTTAGTAGAGCATTTAATTGGCATAGAAGCAGAGCAGTTTTGTGACCATCTGCAAACTGTCATGGCCAAGAACAAAAGCAGGTTTCCTACCTTGTGTTGTGCTGCAGTTTGGCAGCAGTTACTTGGCAGTGGGGGTCAGGGTGTTGCCCACCCATGCAGTCCCTGTGGCCTTCTCATTTTTAATGAAAGTGCCCCTGCCAAAGGTATTTGAGTTCACAGTTTGTGTGTATTGGTCATGTAAGTGTAAAAAAAATTTTTTTTTCCATAATACAATGATTTCCCCCACCAATAATTTTGGCCATGTGTCTCTTTACTTGCCTTCTTTTACTTGGCTCTTTACCTTCTCTGTCACTCAAATATAATGTACTTGATTTTCTTTCAAGGTCGCTCTTTATCTACCTCACCTATGATTCATTATTTAGATGACAACTATCACCAATCCCTGACACCAACTTCCACCACCCACTTGTTAATTTTTTTGATAAATAGCTCTATGTTTTCTTTCATTCTGCCTCTCAGATGTTGGAAGAGAGGTTTTTTGAAGTCTCCAGTAACTCAATTTGGAAGCTGGCGCACCAAATCTTATGCTTGCCAAATTGATTGTTAATACCTCATTATTTCTTTTTACTTCACCATTCCCTATCTGTTCACTGCCTGCTTATCCTCCATTTAAACTATAATCTTTTTTTGTTTTGTGTTTCTACAGCATCTAACAGAATATATTCTTGTCCGTGGTTATAACTCCTAAGTGTTATGGCAATAAAGTGAAAAAGTTGTAACTACAGAAATGTAATTATGCCCAAAACAAGTATTAAAAACATTAGGAAACTGAGATTTTCTTTTTCTAAATGAAACACAATTTAATTTTTAAATAAATTCAGACATGTATTACTATGAAAATACACAACTGAACACCTCTGTGACATTGATTCTACCGTGCAATGCTATCATGCAATAGCTATACTGTTATATTGCATTATATTGCTGGTAGCCCTGGTAGAATTAAGCTCATTTTGGAGGTATATTCCTTTTATTTTTCACTCGTTTCTACCTGGTCCATCAGTTGATGAGCTGAGATTGCTTGTGCATTTCCATGTATTGTTTGGCTTTCTTTCCATACTTCTACATGGAAATTTGAAGTGGTTTTAAAGTTTTAAGTCTATTAAAGCCTAAAAAAATGTAGAGCAAGGTGAACTGTGCTTTTTGCATGCTTATTCCAACTGGTTGCTGAAGGACCCATGTGGGAGGAAGAAAGGAAACTATTTGAAAGAAAGGGCTTTGGTTTTCTGTTTTGTTTATGGTTTTTGTTTTAGTCATCAACCTCTGGGCTTGCTTGACAGTAACTATGAATCAGCTGTCTCAGTGAGAAGAAATGTATCAGTGTTTTCTGGTCTCTTTTAAAGTCTCTTGCTATTACATTGCATTTGCAGTGGGTTTGCTAGGGAGCTGAGAAAGCAACATACACATAATTCAGTCATGTAGGGTTTTGGGGTGATAGACACAGTGATCAGACCCACAGGCAACTGCAAAGAATAACAGAGCTAACAGGAACGAATTTTTCTGATGGACCATCTCTGGCTTAAAAGCCTTCCTGAAAACTTGGCTTGTTCCTATTTTCCTATGTGACTATTAGGAAGTACTTCCCCAAACTGCAAACTAATCTTCAATTTGCATATACTTTCTCAGCTTTCATTGGTAGGAAGAGCAACTAATATGTTTTATTTGTTTAGAGTCTTTGATGCAGTTATTGAATCAAAGTTACCATTTTCTGTAGTAATGATTTTTTGGTTTTGTAGCTCATATAAAGTATGTAAGAATACCTGTGAATATGTTACATCCTTCCATTACTGAAATAATTATCTAGCAATGGTTTTACTATCTTTTATATCACTAACTATTATAACTTTCACTGAATTTTGTAGGTCTCACTGTTTCTCTGGCTACCAGTCTAGCGCACAGCCAGAGTTTACTCTGTGAAGTCAGTGCCCCACTATTACACAGAGTCAGTTTTATATTCTGCAGTTTTAATTATAGAAACCAACATAGCCAGAGTCCAAAATGCTTCCTTAACTGTGGTTGCATTGTCTTCCAGCAACTGTAAAGGAAAATCAAGATTCCCTCTTCGTGTCTCGTGATCTTCACCAGACCTGAAGAACCTGTAGTTCTTAGAGCTGAAGGTATGTTTGCTTTGTGTTTCATTTATTTGCTCTTTCTGCCCTACCAAGTGTCTGTATGAGGCAGGCACTGCAAATGAGCAGAAATTTGAAACCATTTCTTTCATTATAGTTTCCACAAGTAGTTATAATGTCTATAACATGAAGTAATTAAGTGATTGGTATTTATACTGTTGAGTCAAATGGAGGAACACATACATCATCCGCTGCAGAAGTATTGAGGGACAGGTAATAGGTTACTGTAGGTGTCCAAAGAGCAAAATTTTTAATTCAGTTAAAATCTAAGAGGTAGATGATTTTGGACACAATGTTACATGATCTATTGCTCATTTCTTCTAGTTTCACCAGCCTGTATTATGCTCATCCTCAGTTGCATCTACAGGAGTAATTACCCAATAAGAGACAAAAAAGAAATCAGCTTTGTTATGTAGTGAAGCACAATCGTAGCTCAAACTGACATGGCATGTACATAAAAAGGAAAGAAATTCCAGATTACCTCTCTGTAAAATTTAGGATAGTATCCCAAAAGTATTAAGCAACTAAAGGATGAGTGAAAAGTAAGCTTCATAGTTGTTCACTTTACATGTTAAACTGTTTCACTAATTATAGATTTGTATATGTTTCTAAATTTTATTAATGATTTTAACTTAGGTCACAAAATAAATAAATGTAATTATTCAAAATGTGTATTTATGGCCCAAACTCTTCCCCTAGAAGTCTCTTACTATCTTTACATCTCCAAAGTAGCCTGCTTTTACTAACTTCTCAGTATGGGCATACTGTGATTTTTACAAGAGGTGAAGTTAGCTCATGAAATCAAAGAAAATAGTGTTTTTTAATTAATCAAGTATGGCTAGGTTATTCTGCAAACAGGGAAACTTGCCCATGCATTGTATGTCACTGGAATGAGAACACAAAATGGTTGTGATAGTTTTTAACCAAGACCTAGAGGACAAAAATGCCTTCTCTGTAAGGCGCAGATCAGGAATTTGAAGCTGGCGCTTCAGTTTGTGGCAGGTTTACCTATGTCCTTGGGCAAATCTCTCCATCTATCTTGTTCTTCAATTCCTTAGTCATTAAATGGAAATAATTCCTCCCTTTCTCAAAAGAATGTTTTTGGAGATAAAATCTGTTCATGAGAACCTCAGGTATGATGATATCAAGCATTACATAAAAATCGTTGTAAAATCAAACCTGAGAGCTTCCTTTATCCCTACAAAAACGTGTGGAATCCACTGTGTGTCTAGAGTCCCTAAACCTGCCTTTTCCAGGCATGAACTACGTGAACTCTGTTTTCTCTCATCCAGGCTTTTCTTCCTGTGTTGAACTAAGATACTAGAACCTTCACAGCGTTTATTATGATGCTCATTTATGAAAATGTGTAGATTTGAATTTAAGATTTTTAGACACAAAGATTAAAGGCAGGCATATTAAAGAATTGCCCAGTTTAATTTAGAGGGAGCTGTGGGTGCTTAGCACCTCTCTGATAATGCAGATCTGGTTGTTTACTTGTTCCATTATACTCCTTTCACCATCTATCTAATCCTATCACATAATTGTGTACAGAAAATACTCAGTGGCTTAGTTTCTTTACTGTTTTGTGTAACTGGGGATAGTGTCACCATGCAGTGAAAAGAACCACAGAGTGCTGTGTTTTCAAAGGCATATGCTCCAATTTGCAAAATGTTTTCTCACTGGATCAGGAATGAATAGTAAGATTCATCTGCCTGTTTGTTTTCCTATGTATGGGCAGTTGCTATTTGGGATCTGTAGTGATGATAACTTTGGGATTATGTGAAATACTATACAACTACTTCAGTGAAAGAAACATAAATGTGCCTTTTTGCACTACACAGTTTTTGGCTGAATATCCAGGTCAGTAAGATAGAGAAACTGATAAAGAAAGCAGACCTTTATTCACTAATTTCACATATTCTCTTTGGAGAATAGCAGGGTAGAACAGAAATTAAAGACACTCATTTATATAACTGGAAATAAAAAGTGGTATAATTAGTGTCAGTTTTCAAGTATTAATAGTAATGAGCAGACAGATCTGTTTTCATACAGAAATATAATTTTCCCCAAATTGAGTGCAGCTGAAGCTTTTCTGTTACCTTCTTTGCTAGTACACCATATCTACTAGAATGTGTTATCTATCAATTAACCAACACGTATTTAATTCTTTGAGTTAAAAAAATTATTAGTAGAAGCTGAATGCCCTCTAGACAGTTTATAAATGAGAAATTTTGGCTTTATGCTGGATGATAGAGTTTCTGCAGTTATCTCCATTCTTGTTTGTAAAAATGCCTTAAGTTTAAAAAAAATGCCTTAAAGTTTCGTATTTCAACTTGGGAAGTTGCAAGTAATTTGTGTCTTCCTTTTCTGGTGGAGGTTTCTTTAGCAGTAAAGGTAGCACAGAGGAATTTGCAAGCCACATTTGCGTGTTTGACATACTGCTTTTTCTGATGACAGCTGCAGTCTCAGAATGTCAATAGTTGAAGATCAGTGGAGGTCAGATTGATTTTAACCTGAATTTCTCCAGCAATATCTGTCTTGGGGAATGAGGGTTCTTGTGCTTGCCTTAAACACAGCCACACTTACTGAACTGACTATAACTTACACAGTTTTTTGTGGTATCTTTTTCATTTAGCTTCTTTGTTTTCTTTTATTGTCTAATAGACAGAAATTGTCCTTTCAGTTTGCTGTAAGAGAGAAAAAATGATCTCACCTGCGAGATATGTTGAATTGTTAATCTAGTCGTGGCCAAAAAAATATTTTTCTGAAAATACTTCCTGTGGAATCTCCTAATTGTGTCTGAATGATCATTCTTTGTTATGTAAGGGCATGTATTTTAAATGCTTGTGAACAACTAAATTAGAAAAAAAAAAAATAGAATGCACAGTTGTTAAGTGAACAGCTCTTTTTGTAGATTTCTTGTACTTTCTGATACAAAACCATGGAGTCAGGTTTTGTTATAATTGTGGTGTTGTGTAGTGGAGCAACAGATGATCACCTAAGCTTAAGGACTTATCAGAAAAGATAATCTAACTTAAGGGAAAATATTTTAAAGAAGGAATCCTGCCATCTAGAATCCTTTCTTACACAGAAGCTGGCGCTCTCAGGTGTTGTTTTCTTTTTCAGCTGAGTCTGAGCTTTCTGTTGGAAAACTTGGGCCTTTTTTTGCTGTACAGTGTCTTTGAACAACAGCTCAGAAGTGCTCCATTTCTCTTGTAGACACAGCATAATCAATTTCAGAGGACACCAGACCTTCTGTCAGTAGGAATAGCATTGTAACTTCACTATTACTGTGGGTTCTAAAAAAAAACAACAACAAAAAAAAAACAAATATGGCCAATTTCCATTGCAGAATAAGTTCCAGCTTAGGGTAATGTTTCAGTCTTCATCAAACCTGTGGTAACTGCAGGGTGAAAGTGCCTATGCTCCTTGCTGTATGGAGCCATTTTTATACATTTGCATGAGAGGATGATAGTGACTTTGCACATGTTTCTTTTCCTTACACACAATTTTCTAAATATAGATAGCCCAAGCAAGACAGTACAGGGCTGGTTTGTGTCTCTTCACTCTGTTGAGCTGGGAATGGCACAGGTTAAATTACACTATTCCAAAAAACTTACCATTCTAGAGCACAAATGCCTACAGAGAACTAATTGTGTAGAGCTCTGCAAGAAAGCATACAGTAGAGCAAAACCAGAGTTCCTCGTTGCTTGGGCTGCAAAGGGCGTGTCTGCATCACTATTTTAGGCTTAAGAGTTCACTTTTGAAGAGGACAGTCTTGGAGCATGCAAAATGAATTCCTTTTTGATGCTGCTAAACCACAAAATGCATTCCAGGAGGACAATCATGATGTATCTACACCAGTGGTTTAGTTTGGATTAGAAGTTAACTTCTGAAATTAATTTTTCATTTGTCCCTACTCACCTGCTTTGACTTGCAATGTTTAGTAATCTTGGAGTGGCAACAGGGCTGGCTTTTGTGAGATGTCAGAAACTTCCCCCATACCCAATATAGCCAATGCCAGCTGGTTCCAAGATGGACCTGCTGCTGGCCAAGGCTGAGCCCTTCGGCAGTGGTGGCAGAGCCTCTGGGATAACTTATTTAAGAAGGAGAAAAAAACCTGCAGTACAACAACAGTCATGGGAGGGGAGTGAGATGTTACAGGAACAACACTGCAGACAAGAAGGTCAGTGAAGGAGGAGCAGTAAGTGCTCCAGGCAATGGAAGTGCTCCAGCAAAGGATCCCCTGCAGCCCGTGATGAAGACCATGGTGAAGCAGGTTGTTCCCCTGCAGCTTATGGAGGTCCATGGTGGAGCAGATATCCACGGAACCCATGCCACAGATGGCGAATGCACAAGGGAGTCTGTGACCCCTTAGGAAGCATACACTGGAGCAGGCTTCTGGGAGGACCTTTGGGGAGATAGGAACCCACGCTGGAGCAGGGCTGCTGGGAGGGCTTGTGACTCTGTGGGGTCCTATGCTGAAGCAGCCTGTTCCTGAAGACAGCACCCTGTAGAGCAGCCTGTTCCTAAAGTTCTGCACCCTGTGAACCAGAGAGCTTGAACAGCTGCAGATGTTGTGGGAGCTCTGTAAGGGTAGCCACATCCATTCCGGAAAGTGCCGAGGCCACGGCTTTCTGCCGGCTGGAGGCCTCCCGGGAGGGTGGTGACCCGACCTGACCGGCAGGGTGCTGGTGCCCTTCCCACACTGCTGGGAGTCGGGGAACGGTGGTTGTCTTCGCAACAGCCAGGTCCTGTCCACGGCTCTCGCGAGATCTGTCAGTTCCCATCGGTTTCCTCTCAGAGTTCGCCTGTGCGCAGGGACTGACTTTGTCGATCGGTACCGAGCTGTGCTGCGATGTTGTCATGAACTGTCGGGAATTGACCTCTCGCCTTCCCCCTCATAGGTTCCGTACATACGTAATAATCTTTAACGTGTCGCAGGACAATACAGACATTTCAGAAAAGAGATAGTAAAACGGGCTGTTGTACTCTTTGAAGTTATTAGCAGTGTAGTTTAAAATATACTAGGCTTGTTTAATTATTGCAAAGTGAGGTAATGCTTAGAACTCCTTGACACATTTCAATATGTAAGGTAGGACGGAATCTTTGCTTATTGTTCCAAGTATGGAACAAAATGAAGCCTTCCCATTTCAGAAGGAGCTCTGAGAGAAACTATGACTCAGAGACAATGCTCTGAATCATACTTCCCCTGAGCTGTAGCATTGCACAAGTGGGGAGTGTGCTATCAGCCCTTTGCCAGATGAAGCAAATTCCCTCTTTCCTCTCCAGTCAGCTCTTCGCTGACACACAAGGGAGGAAAATGACCATTACTTCTACTTCCAACCCAATTTCCCCCAGCTTCTCCACTTACTCATAGAAGGAAATAATGTCTCTTTGAGGTTTGCTTATTAATATAGTGTCGCTAGGATAGCTTTCAGAAAGAATGGTGTGATGGCGCTGTAAAATGCAAGGATACCTTACAACTTTGTGACCATTAGATTAAGTATGTTTTACTGCTTGTTTGTAGGTAGATGGAACACTGTACTCAGTTGCCAGATCTGAAACTAATACTTGTACTTTGGGTACTCGCTTTTCATCCTATAGAAAGCAAATCTGTTGCAGTGGGAGAATATATCAGCAATGCCTACATGGCTTGCAAAGTACAGATTTTGATTCCAGGCAGATTTGGCAAGGTTAATAATAACCAAGTTAAATATGATTAATCAAATCTGAATTCTTTTTTCTCTAAAGAATGAGTTGTACTTACGTCCAAACCAACAAAAAATTAAACATTTTCTGTGTGTTAGATTTAAGAGTTTAAGAACAGCATAAGCAAATAGTCTCTTCTGCAACTACTTTTAACTGAGTCAGATTTTACAGAGGAGTGATAGTTTACCTGTAAGTATCTGAGATTAAATATTCATTTGTTAGTATTAGATCAAATATCAAGGCAAAGGTCCGTTGTTTTTAATGGTTAAGGAGGTTAATGATTCTGGTAATCTACTATCAAACATTTGATAATGGATAAGCATTTAGTTTCCTAATTTGGTAGCACTAGTAATTCTGTGTGAAGTCTGACAGTGAATAGTATTTGTTTTCTTTTCTGGGAAGTAGATAGGATAGTAGCCTGAGTAGGATAGTAGATAGAAATGAGAGTGATATTTCAGTGTTAGACAGCTATACTTTTGTAGTGGAATTTTATGAAAATTTACCTGAACTATGTACTTAAGGGATAAATAATGCACTTAGCAATACAGGAAGAAATGCATGAGGAAATATCAATTTGTTCAGTTTAGCCTGAAGGGCTGCTTGGGTAAGCAGCTGCTCACCAACACAAATATAGATTGTGCAATCTAATCTCAAGTATGTAACTTGAAATTCCATTCTGTATGATCCTTACACCTATGTTTGTTCTTTAGAAAGAGTTTTCACAGATTCACAGGTAGTTTTCACAACAACTAAAAATTTTAACAGAAGAAAATAGTTTATAATAAACCCAGGGAAAAAAATGTTGCCATAAACAACTAAGGAGGACATTATGAAAGGATAACTAACATACTGTTAGAAGAGGGAAGCAAATACAGGCCTCATACAGGTGAGAATCTCTCAAAATGGTCTTAGAGCATTTGTCGTAACTGACAAGCGGATCAGATCATCTTCCTTCTCTAAAATTCACTACTCTTAGCTTTCGGGGTATTCTTAGATGCTTCTCTACAGACCCACAGAAAAGCATTAATACAGCTGTGTGATTCAGCTAAGTCTGACTGTTTCTTCTAAGATTCCTCTTGTAGGTAAGCATCAGGATTATATGTTTCCATTTGTGTATTTTTGTGTTGAGTTTATAGAGTTTACATCTACAAATGTAAAAATATTTATACAGTACACTAATTTTCACACTCTATGTTGAAAACACAGATCATATACAGTGGAAATGGTGTGATTCTATTTAGATGATATACAGTGTACAGACTAAATTATATACCATGTCAACTTCAGTCATTATAAAATTAACAGTATGGATTCACACATGTACACATTCACATTTATATGTATACACACACTAGAAATGTATGTACATACAGTAAAAGAAAAGATACAGCCCAGATAGTCAATAAAACCCAGTTCTGTACAAGTGAGTCACTTGTTTAGAGTCGTGGTAAACATAGAATCACTGTGTACACTCAAGTAAAGCAGCTGGCCTAATTTTGTAAACCTCATTCTCAGTTTTGCTCCAATTAAAAAGCAGAAGAAATATTTCCAGTTACTGAAAGGACAAAAACATAGACTAACCTTTTTGATGTCTACATTTTTAATCCTTGAAATAGTCAATGAATTAAGAGCACAGCTCAACCGATTGTTTAGTATGCTCAGAGTGTATTAAACTCAGGCTACTAACACTAAAGTTTCTCCTTAGATGAAGGAAATAATGTAAATCAACATTCATACTGTTATACTTTCTTTCATACTAAAGCCCAGTTCTTATTTGGGGGTATTAGACAAGGTAGGCCTGGTCAGTTATTTGCTCAGATATGCAGAGGCTGCTTTTCTTTCCAAAATTTGCACTGAAGTTACCTGCACCACTTGAAGAAGTACCCACGTACTCTTTGTGCAACAATTTGAAGCTGACTCAGAGCAGCTCAGTGCAAAAAACAAAATGACTAATCTCTGTAGAACTGAGGCTTTGCAACTTTGCTCTGAGTCATCGTGACAGCTCAAAGTGCCTAGACTTAGTACAGAAATAAATAGATTTAAACAGTGCACTCGGTTTCAAAACAAGCATTACTTCTGGTCCTTCTGTCAGAATGACCTTGGTAACACTACTTAACATCAAAGTATTGCTGATACACAGAATAGTTTAAAATCTCTAGAAGATTATCAGTGGAATCTGAGAAGTGAAGGGAAAATGAGGAAAGAAGGAGTGAAAGAAGGAAGGCAAAAATATTTCCTAATCCATTAAGAATGCCACACATGAAGAAAGTGGGAGCAATCATTTGTCTTGTAACAAAATTGGAAATGAAAGAATAAAACTCGAATTGATGGCATTAGGACCTGTAGAGGAGAGAGGTAAGGGAGATCTTTAATAATTTGCCATCTCTTCACATGTTCTAGCCACCCTTAATTAATCCTACACATTCTAAGATCAAATAAATAATTAAAACAAACAGTAACACGAATCCTACTTTATTTAGCAAGTATCTCTCTTTGTGTTAAAAATGTATCATCCTCTATCTTTATGCTGCTATCTTAGAGGTAAATAATAATACAAATTAAGCATGAATCTCTTCTGAGATGGAAGAGTGGTTGCTTCTGCCACATTGAAGTTATGGGAACGTGTCTTTCTTTCAGTGGCTCTAGTGCATATTTGGAGTGGCAGACCTAGAGTTAATGATCATAAAATACATTATAAACATTTTGAAATCCTCACTAGAATGGGTCTGGGCATGTGTGTGCGGACAGACCCAAGTTTTAATTCCAGTAGTCCAAGCCAGCCACGATCTAGCTCTGACTCAGCAGTGCTCATTTGGTGCTGTTGCAGAGCTAAGAAACCCTATGTGGCATCCAAAAGCTGTACAGGTAAGTTAGCATGATCGTGTGCCCAGACTCAAGAGTCCAACCAATTAACAAGGTCACTTATCCTGCACAATTTTTTAATCTAAGGTTGGTTTACCTCAGCATAACATAGAAGCAGTGTGAGTTCAGGCCTGCCAGCGTGTCTGCTTGGGAATGCCCAATATCCACATGCAGGACATCTTCACTAGGGAACAAGTGTTCCAGAACAGAGAAGGAACTTAATAAAGAACTTACAAATTATGGGTATCTAGATTAATAGATTTAGTCATTAGCTAATCAACAGCAGCATTAAGTATAGGTTATAATTTGGTTTGTTACACATATACTATTACATCTCTATAAATAAAGTATAGATATTTAGGTACTGAAAAAAAGATTTTTATAAAAATATCTCATTTAGTGTGCCATTTCATATAGGTTGCAATTGTTGCAGTAGTGAAAAGAGTAAATAAATCTAACAAAACTCCACAAAGCACCAATGCCAAATGTCTTGTTCTTTGAGTCACAAAATTAACCAGAGGTAACGTGTTAATAAACGATAAGAAAGCTAGTAAGTATGCTAGTTTAAATGCTTTTCTTGGTGGTGCAGGATCATGTAATATCTCAGAAATGAAGCGGAGTTGATCCTCATCTGTACTTGAATGGGAAATGTGTTAGAAAAATTGTGTTACGAGAAAGGATGTCAGTGGTTTGACAGGTTTCATCATTCCAGCTGAGTCAGTCTTGAAGTCATGCCTGTTGTGGTGCTTAGGAAACAGTCTGTTGTTGGATTTGGATCCCAGAGCCATTTGGTGGTTAGGCTTAAATTGAGATTCACGGTCTGGGGCATTACATTTAGGAAAGCTTTTTTTGTCTTCAAGTGACTTTAGTATCCTCATGACGACCATAGAAAATGTGCAGAGTTTGACAATGGTATATATAACATTAAAGGAATATAAATATACTTTAGTTATTAATTGCTCAATACCGTTTTACTTCAAAATAAGTCAGTAGAAGAATATGGTCATCATTACAGTTTCTCTGTCTTATTTCTTTGTTGCTCCCTATTTTTTTACTTGTAAAAAAGAGTAAAATTGATGAAAGGAAAATGAGAAAAAAAAATGGTAAATGTTCATTGTATCATATATACAAGTATAAACCCCAGAAATAACATTTCAAATGAACTGAGAATTAGGAATTGTTGAAAATTGTGATGGAAAGATAAAGATAAAAGTCTATTGATGTCAAGGCTAGAGACAATTAGATGACATTTTAACAGAATCAATAAAAAAATGTTTGAAGCCTGTTAGTGCATTATTTAATCATAGAATCATAGAACAACCTGAGTTGGAAGGGACCCACAAGGATCATCAAGTCCAGCTCCTATTTAGGCACACCAGTCTTGTCTTGTGTCTTACTGGACAACTACCTCCAACTGACTTTGCAAATTCTTAATGATGACCTATCATTATCTATCAGCCTTATCTTTAAAACAACAACAACAAAAAATAGACAGATTTTGGACGTATAGGTATCTTTGAGAATGCAAAAGATAAAAGGGCAAATAAATTTCTGAAACTCTGGAAAATAAGAATTGTGTGAAAATTTTTGAATATAAAATCTTTTCCCCTAGTCTTGTGTATCTTCTTCCTATTGATTAAGTTAAAAACATTTATCTTCATCCAGAAAACTCCTGTTCCTCCTCAGTTGAGAAACATATCCCCCACTGTTTCATCACATTTCTCTATCTTGTACTGTCATTCCCTTCAGAGGAAATCAAGGCAGATTCCTCAAAGAAGAGGTCATTAATATTTCTTTAAAGATAATACTGTTTACATCCTCTACGCAGTGTTTGCTCTATTATCTGCTATATTTCCTGTTGATGTGAGTAACTCAAAAGATGATGCATGTACTGTAGTGTATAATTAACCATTTCTGGGCCATTGACCATTATTAACCACTTTTTGTTGTATTTTTCCTCCTTTGTAGTTGTGGGTGGGATAATGAAAACACCTTTCCTATCATTGTCAGAGCAACTCCTCATTGTTGGGTCTAAGAGACATTCTGCCATCCTAGTATTTCTAGGTCTAAAAAGCACTCACCTCAGAGGAATTTAATCCTTTAGTTGTACAACATTCAGTATGTTTGTGATCCAGCGAAGCCACTGCCTCTGGAAATAAACCACATGGTTATGAATCAGTGGTACACTTCTTAACAGAGGAGCCAGAAGAAACCGTGATGTATAGTTACAAGGTCTATAAACTATTTTGTTTATATGTGGCAATAAGATATAAATGTCATTAATGAAGTTAATTAACGTTGTTATTAATCATAAATCTGAAGAGTTAAAAAACTGAACAGTGTTTCCTAATGTCTTTTGGGAATAGTATAACAAATACATCTGCAAATATATCTGACTCCCTAGGTGTTTTCTGGAAAGGTAGTGTAATAAAATATTTATAATGAGTTGTTGGATTATATTCACACTTAAGTCACTTAAACTATCTTTGTCTCTGTGTAGTTATGTGGAGAAAGAAAACCATTATTTTTAGAGGGGTTTTGATTTGTTTCCAAATGTTTGGAGTGAAGGAAGTTGCTATATAGTAGAAGAGATGGTACTTTGAGTGAATGTGGTTTATTTGTAGAAAAGCTTATTTCTTCTCTTTCATGGGAGAGCTGACAGAGATTAGTTTTCAAATGAATACCAGATAACATTCTGCAATAACATCCTGTCATCATCATATTTTTTTAAGTAATTATGTGTTGGAGTAATGAGTAAGTGCAGATAACAAAGAAGGTTGCTGAAGGCTGCTTACATTTTCATGAGCAAAGCTAAAATATGAGTTTAGCTGTACTCATTCTCAAATATAAACATGCTTGGGTTTTTATCCAATTGTAAGTTAAAATTCATATTTTTATTCTTCACAGTTAATAACATGCTTTCATATAGTGGCTACAGACATATAAAAATATAAAAAAATATATCCACTGGAGCTGCTGCTCAGTGGACTGACAGTGAGTGGCATGAGCACTGTTATTTTGGGAGTCAGTGCAGCCTAAAATGGGAGGCTAGGATGGAGTCATGTGGTTATACATGATAGATAATTTTCCTTCTGCAAGCAGTGGAAGGGGAATTCTCTCTTACAATTTTAAAAGCAAAAAGGGGAGGCAAAGGTGTGCTTTCACTGCAAAAGTCTACTTCTGGTATGTCAGAAAATATCAGTGTACTTCATTTCCCCTTTCTCTGAGGCTTATTCTCTTCTTAGGTGCATAATAAATCTAGAGCAGCTTCATAGAAAGTAAAACCTCTTGATAAAGATAGCAAAGGTTTTACAGTTTGTACTAAATTATGCTTTTTGGATCTTGAACCTAGATGTTTCTATCAGTTTGTTACCTGCCTCACCTTGGCACCTGAACTTTTGATGCCTTCACACAAATACAACACTGTATGCCTTTTCTAGTATCATATTTGTGAAATGATTTCTTGATTAATGTTACAGGAAATGTTTCTGAATATTGTTCAACAAGCTACAACTGGTTAGGATATCAAAGAAGGAAAAGCTGGTGATGCCTAAAGTTGCATTGCTAAAACTCAGATATACATTTGCTCAAAACTAGAGAATAGGTGATAAGAACTGTAACATTCTGATTCCAAATACAGTAGGGAAAACCTTACCTTGTTGAAGCTGTGATAAGAACCGTATTTTTCACAAGTATCTTCTAAAGTTGTTACACCCATGGATGTTTTTGTGCAGCGTGAATTCCCTTGTCTAAATTCTCATGCAAAAAATCAGTGCACTTTATTTCCATAGCTGTTGATAAATTTTTGCACTTGCTGTTAAATCTGTAGAATGCTAAAATAGGTGGATATATCTCTTGTGCACATCAACATGTGAAGAATATTAAGGTGAAACTAGTGAAAGTAACTTTTTAAGAGGACTTAGATTTTTGTGATTATAAAAAGGAAAGGTAGTATAAGTTTTGGTAAGTGGCCTTCATTTTTCTGTGTTGTCATGTGTTTAAGATTTCGTTTGAAGGGGATAAAGGGTGGTAGAGTGTGCCTGTACAAGCAGAAGCAAGTAAGAGTGCCAAAGATTTGATACATTTCTCTAAAATTTAAATAATAGAATTGTTCTTCTGGATTGTCAGAAAGGGCTATAATTTGCCCCTTTGGCAGTGTCCTTAATGAGAGCGACTCCTCTGTGTACAGAAGCTGACCGAAAGGTGCTATAGTGCACTGCTGAGTCAACACAACTGTTCTGGCTTGTTTTTTAAATGTTTGCTGGGAGTTCACAGATGATTAGCTGGCAACCCAGAACAAGACTCAAGAAATTATTGTTTAAGAAAATCTTAAGCTTTTGACTCACACATGAGAACAAGGCTTTACAAGAATAACAGAGGGGCACTGAGTTCATGAGTCAATATATTGGGCTGGAATGCAGCCAGCTGTAGTCATGAACAACAGCTTGGGACTCCACAAGTTGACTGCTTTCTGTGACATGCTAAAATATCTCAGAATTCACAAGGACATTTGAATCTAGAAGCACAATTTTTTTTTTTAAGTAACTTTTTTATTAACTATGAACTGGACATTTACACCAAGGCAGCTCTTTTGTAATAATAAATGTATCTATCCACATGTGGCCTGTCTTCACTGGCTATTACAGAGGCTAAATTCAGTTGTAGATCGTTTTAGTTGTGTTTTAATAGTCTCCTTTTTGTAATTAAATAACACTGACTTAAGGTAAGAAAATATTATGTGTTTCTTGAAACCATTTTTCAATTTTTCTTTGCTGTAGGTATATCTTTGCTTTTTACTACCAACACTGTATTTTCAATTTTGAAAACTAAAACAGTTTCTAGATTTATTCATAAAGAAATCAAATTAAGAAAGCAGTGATCTTTTCTTGCCTGTCCTTTCTATAAATGGAATTTCTGGAATTTATCTGTAAAATTAGGACATTTCTAGAGCATAGGAGTTTAACATTCTTATTTTCTTTTACTTGCATGTCAATTTAGCAGCAATAGGACTAAATAAAATCAGTGTTTTCATATATGAGGCCTAACATTTATTGAATAGTTAGTCACATTTCTTTGTTCTATAGCAGCTGTGATGTATTTTGTGATCTCCCATCTAAATATTAACCAGGGTCAGTAGAGTTTCATTTCCAATATCAAATCTGATTGAGTGCTTTCAGTCTGTGTGGGCAGAAGACCAGGAGAAAAAAAAGATACATGTCACTGATTATTATACTGCATTGACTGTGTTGCTTACAGTGATCTTGTTTGTATCAGTATGTACAGAATGGAATATCTATTGACAAAGTGAGGTAGTTGTAAATTCCAGAAGATGAATGTGTCTATGGCTAAAATACTTAAGAAGTCTGTTTTACTGAAGTTACTACACATCTGAATGAATAATACTTGTACCTACAATGTGCTGGAGAACTACATAGAGCAAACAATGATTCATTCTCTTCTAATACATCTTTTCATAAATAGGATGAATCATATCAATACTTCCCTATAGGAATGCTCTGTATTTTTGTTGCCGAAACCAGACTGCAAGACCCAACAGAAGATCAGTTTCTCTTATGACAAAACAGTGTAGGAGTTTGTATTGTTGTTGAATAGAATACACAAAGGAAAGCTGACAAAAAAATAAGTGCATGTCTGATTTAGATTCTTAGCTGACAAATGCCATTGGATTTTTTTTTTTTTGGAGTCAGTAAAGACATACTACTGAATCAAATAGATTCTGTGAGTTAGGCTTGAGAGAATGAAAAAAACCCAGGACCATCGTAGGAGTGCTGGGATTTAAGGAACAGAACCACTAAGAACAATTTCTTTGTCTGTTACTGTCCTAAGACATCTAAACAGCAAAACTGCTCAGTGCCTCATTGCTAGTTGCTACAAGACAAAAATGCAGTCAAAGGGCTAGATGAGGTAGTAGGTCTGTGATTCATTTCACTTTTAGTCTTAATATGGTTTATGAGAAAAAATATCTTGTATGCAGTTCTGTATCTAAATCTGAACACTAGGCTCAGAATCTCAGTTCTTTTTGTTTTGGTTTTGTTTTGGTTTTTTTTTGATGTTAATCGTGTAGTCTTTTAGCAAGGTGTAATGCTCCCTTCAGTTATCTTTCTCAATTTGAGAGTAATTTTTCCTTTGAGTTCTTACTGATGATTCTGCCCAGTGAGCAAATCCTTCTTCTCCAAATAATAAATTGCTGTTAACAAACAAACAAAAAAGAACAAGATCACTCTAAAAATGAAGAAGCAAAGCTTATTTTAGAATACTATTTTGCTGAATATGCGCTTTATCTCCTGTTTATACTCTCAACTTTCCTCTATGTGATTCTCTGCATATAATCATGGTTTTATATTAACCTTGGAAAGATGTGTTATGAGAAAGCAATCAGGGAGGTAGGACTGACAGTGCATAATTAAAAGAAGCTTTTTTTTTTTTTTTTTTAAAAGAAGCTGCTGTGATATCTGGTCAAAAAAATAGAGATTTCCCCACCAAGGCTAAGCTTAGGTTTCACAAACTCAATGGCCAGAAGATTTTCTGTTGGTATAGCAGCAGAGATTGAGCAAGACCTTCTATTTTGTGAGTACTGAAGTCATAAGACACAAGCAAATAGTTTGATTTCTATAGCAGGAGTTTGGAGGTAGGTTGTCAAAATTTTTAGGTGATTCCATGACACAAAAGAGATTGGGAGTGTCAAGGCAGGAGCTGACAGGCAGGGACACTAACATTTTTTGGCACAAGTTAACAGTAAATAAATTTAATGTCAGGCTGTCCTTCAGCTGGTACTCATCATAACTTGGCTTTTCGCAAAAAAACCAAAACCAGTTGGTAGTCTCAGTGGAGGTGACCCTGATTTAGCACAGGGGTTGGACTAGGTGATTTCCAGAGGTCCCTTCCAACTCCACTGTTCTGTGATTATGTGATTCTGTAACACTGGTGGCTTTAAAGCCTTGGTCTGCTTTCTCGCCTACAGAAGTATCTCCTCTGAAGGACTTCAGGGTATATTAGAAAGGTGCTCTGAGAAGCTCATATGGTTGTTAGGCTTGCCATTCCTGATCTGTGAGTAGAGGGTCTCAAGGATGTTTACATGGTGGAGTGGTAGCTCAGTGGAGAGTAGCTCGGGTGGAGAGGTAGCTCAGGTCCTGAAAGCAGTATAGCTGCCTACACAGAGCACTAAGCTCAGACTTACTAGGTCTACAGACTTTGCAAAATAGCTATACGGCTACTTTGCCTGACATTGTGCTGTGTAATCATTCCCTATAACCTCCAGTTCAAGTATAGCATTAGGTTGTGGCAGATATTTCTGCAGTGCCAGTGCCCTACATTGTAATGTGGGCAAATCTTTGATTTCAGAAAATCTTAAGTATTAATATGTTATTATGAGATTAAAAAAATGATAGTTCCATTGTAAACCGCCCAGCATTCCTGAGTTATTGTTATAATGGCTGATTTGAGTCATCTTAAACAAGGGTAGGGTTCTATTTGATAAACTGCCAAACTGAATTCCCTGACATCCCAGCTAGACTACTTTTGGCACCTCAGCTAACCCTTTAAAATAGGTTTGAGTATTTCCATGATACATTTCAGCCTGCAGATCAGAGATCCTTTTGACACCACTCTGGTTATATTAAGCTGCGTGCCTCGTAACTGAGCAAAATAGGATAGGAAACCACAAAGAAAATGTTCTAGTTAACTTACGCATGTGCATGTTAAGCTTTCTCTAAAACTTTTTTTGTTGACTTCTCTTATCCTGAATGACTTCCTGCACTCTGTCTTCAGTAGCTAGAATTGATTTTTGTAAACTGATACAGCATTTTGGAAGTTCTCTACTCAGCCACCTAACATTCAAGTGAGTTATGCAAGATCCCAGCTGCTAACTGATGTGCAATAGTTATGGCTAAATGGAAGTCTATCTGGAAATCTGTCTTGGTGATATGCAAGAGAAAGTATGCATAATGTTTCCCTCTCTTAGGATAATAATACTACTGTGTTGAAAATTGTATCAGGCAAAGGAGTAGAAACTACCTAAAGAGTAAGTTCACACAGTAATAAATACTATATATTGAGGAACAGTCAATTCAACTTTTGCCACAAATGTATTGGAATCGTTAAAGAAGTCACTGAGCAGGTGAATGAGAAAAGAAGAATTGATACAGTTACAGGAGATTAAAAAATTCAGCAGAAGAAAAGTGATTGAGAGTCAAAGTTTAGCCTTACTATAAATGTGATTTAAGAACATGCAGAAACACGAATATAATTTTTATTTGTGTGTGGAAGCAGTGTACTAGACTACTTTTTCATAGAAACAGGATGAAGAATTGCAACCACAGGAGGAGAATATATCTTATTTGTACTACTATGTTAAGAATCTCAATGATTAGAATATAGTGTGATATTGAAAGAATACAAATTAATAATCCTTTATTAAAAATATTTGATATCAAAAGAAAACCATAAGATTTTTAAGACCAACATTCCATTAAAAAATGGCTGATACAGATTTCTATTATTGTTTCCAAAGTAAAAATTTTAGTCATTACATACTGATTGCTTTGGAATCCCCTTCTGCTCTAGGAGGAATTTCGACTAAATAAATCCTAAATTACTGCAAGGATTCAAAATAAGACTCTAGTTTTTACTTTAATACTTAGTTGCCTTAGGATTTCAAAAAATGTATCAAAATAGAGGAGATAATCCATGGAGGTAGGGAAATGGGTAAGCAGCCAGCTATGGTGCTAACACAATTGGGCACAAATAAACAATTGAAGCAGTCAGTGGCAAGCCAACCTATGCCAGTGCCTTATACCTAGGCTACAGAAGCATGACAGAAATCAAACTTTTAAAAAATCCCCAAAACTGGCTGGCTAATGATGGTATGTTCTCTTGTCTGTGTTTTCCAGCATGTTTTCACAGTTCTTTTACTTATTAATGTAAGATGGAGTATGATTAAAATATTATTGCTATTCATATAGTGGTATACTTTACTGCATGGCCTACTGAGGCTTTTGCTGGTTCAAAAGTCTGTTTAGGAAGCAAAACCATCCTGATTTAAGTTTTTATTCTTTTCTGGATACTCTGGGTTATACCTGGATTTCTGTGAATTGATCTGGTTCTCCTAACTTTTATTAAGAATTTGCTCTTCTTGTTATGAACACAGTACATCTTTGGGAGAGGAATCTAGATAGCTGTAAGCCTGCTAGAACTACATCAGTAGTCCCTCGTGTATTTTGACATAGCCTCTTCTGAAGCATGATATATGACAGATTAATAGTAATGCTGATGGATTACTTTCCAAAGCATGTTAACTATTTTCATCTCTCATTGTATAATTTGTGATCACACTGCATGACATTAAAACATAGATAATTTTTTTCAGGTCATCAGTTTCTTTGTATGCCATTCTGCCCATTAAAACTTAATGTTCAGGCTTCAAGTACCAGTTTTGCTTATGTGATCTGAAAGTGATATTGAAGTTGATCTGAAAAGGAGAACTTCTCCAACATTTGCTTAAGTATCATTAAAGTGCATTACTAAGCCAAATGGTTAAGATTAAGAGATTTCCTACTGTACATGAATTTACAAGACAATCCATGCAGTACTCCTTTATAGCCACAATACTACTTTGCATTTCGTGAATATTTTACAGCAAAAAGAAATCCTTCAAATATATGACATGTTACAAAGGATGCTTTCACTGATAAGCAGAGTGAGAGAAACACAGAAACACCCACCCACAGGGCTTGTTGCTTGTGTCTTCCTTCCAGTACCACAGGTTATCCCTGGCAGCAGGACAGTACAGCATTTGATATTCAACCATTATCATCCTAAAGCTAGATGTGTGCTCATTAAAAATGATTCAGATTCATTACTTTGTAGCCACTCTTTCCAGCCTCCAGGGAGCTGTTGATTGTGGTAGCATGTCTGTGTGTGGGAGAGGTGAAGTTGGGTGGGGAAAGAGGGAGTTCTGTGATTTCCCTTTAACTTTGGGATACTTTGGCATTGTAAACAGAGATTGGTTCTGCATACTGATTTCAGCAGGCAGCCAGTGTCAACACCAACCTTTTCAATCTCTTTCTTTTATGTCACATTAGCGGAAAGTGACCTGTTGTGTTTGTGGAAGCTCTGGAATCCCACAGGAGAAGGATCACTCAGCATCATGGCAGTCTGCCAAGTACAACTTGTTCTGAAACACAATGGTGCTGAGAAGTTGCATTATCAACTGAAATGCAATGTCAGCTTAGCAGGAGATAGGTTAGACTGTTGATTAGCCGAGTTGTTATGACCAGCTTACCCTCCAGGGTACATTGCACCGTGGCTGCCTAGCTCTTCCCTTTTCTTCTCCTTTCTACTTGTATGTGTTCTCATACTCTTCTTGGAGGTGGTCGCTACAGAGTTCAAAATTGCACCCTGTTCCAGCACTGTACTGTGTTCAGCATTTGCTGTGTACCCTGGGAATGGAGGGCCTTCTTCTATGAGAAATAGTTTCTTAAACTGCTAAATTGCTCATCAGTGGTCTAGATGAACAGAGTTGCTTCCTCAGCAAGTTTGCTGATGATACAAAACTGGAAGGAGTGGCTGATACCCTTGAGTGCTGTGCAGCCATCCAGAAGGATCTCAATAGGGTGGAGAGATGGGTAGAGAGGAACCTTCCTGGGAAGGAATAATCCCATGCACCAGTACAGGCTGGGAGCTGATCTGCTGGAAAGTAGCTCTACAGAAAAGAACCTGGGGGTCCTGGTGGACAATAAGTTGTCCATGAGCCAGCAATGTGCCCTTGTGGCCAAGGCAGCAAATGGGATTGTGGTATACCCCTGCAAGAATATTTGCAGCAGGCTGAGGGAGGTGATCCTGCCCCTCTACTCAGTCCTGGTGAGACTCCACCTGGAGTTCTGTGTTCCTCAGTACAGGAGAGATATGGAGATCCTGAAGTGAGTTCAATAGAGAGCTACAAAGATGATGAGAGGCTGGAGCATCTCCCTAATGAGGAAAGGCTGAGGGAGCTGGGCTCATTTAGTCTGGAGAAGAGGAAGTTGAGAGGGGACCTTATCAATGGATAGAAGTATTTGAAGGGAGGGTGTCAAGAGGATGAAGCCAGGCTCTTCCTGACGGTACCAAGCAATAGGGCACTAGGCAGTGGGCACAAACTGGAACACAGGAAGGGATGACTGAGCATTGGAACAGGTTGCCCAGAATGGTTATGGAGTCTCCTTCTCTGGAGATTGATTAAAATACAATGAACTACAAAACTAAAGCTAGTAATCACAAGTCCATTGTGTTTGCAAAAAGTTTGAGGTGACTGACAACGTTTTAGTGAAGAATGGAATGTACAGAACACCTTGAATTTTTTAGCTTCATTTAGTTTCGTTTGGCAGTGTCATGGATTTAGTTCATTAATTGTAGTCTTCTCCAATTATGAGAATGAGAATTTCCATCTTCCATAATGTATAACAAACCTTGCTTTGGGTTGTTGAGGGAATGTCTGTATAGCTTGGACACATGTACGCAGGATCACAGGCACAGAATCAGACAGCTGAGGGGTTTCTGGAAAGTGAAGTTTGATGCTGCAGCCACACCTGGCATGGAACGCTCCTTGAAGTCACACACATTTTTATGAGATTTCTTGCCCTACTTTTGCAGACACCAGAGACCTAGAGAAGCATCTGAACTGGCATGTGTTTGGATGAAATAAACTGTTTAATTTCTTGAGAACTCAAACTAGAGGAAGGGTTTATTTCTGAATTATGAGAAGCTTAGGTATAAATTGAAATCCTTACATAATACTGGATAAAAAGACGCCTTTGGTAGTGTCCTTAAAGCCAAATTTCCCTTATGATCTTAGTCTTACATTTTGATTTCACTTGGGGAGTCATAAATACACTGTTGTAAACTCAGGGAAGCCTCCAGAAACTCCTAGGTTTAGAGTCCTCCAGTGTGTCCTTGCAGCATTTTGTGGTGATGATCAGCGATGTCTCTGCTGCCTGTCTCACATGTTCCACAGAGCAGCCTGCATTATCACACCACCTTGCCAAACCCCTTGTGCTGTACTGTGTACAGTCTGGCAGTTACTGAGGTGACATTTGGAAACAGCATTGCTATAATCCAAGAGTCTAGCCAAAGCCTGTAGAAATCTGTCTATTTTTGGGTTAAGCTTGAAACCACTTTGTGTTTTATTTTCCAACTTGTAAAATGGGAAAAAGTACCACCTCTCTTCCAGATTCTTTCTGTCCATTTTGGATTGTGTGCTTTCTTGTGCAGGTATATTTGTCAAATATTAACTAGTATATCAACTGCATAGGACCTATGAAGATTTGAATTCCAATCTCAGTTAGCTCTCGACTCTATGGTAATAAAAATGATTTTACTAGAAGTAGGCTATAATGTATTTACAAGCTTTGTGTCTCTGTTTAGTCAAATGCCAAGTTTCAACTGATACTTTGACAGTGGTCATAACTGGACTGTGTGGTACTACAGTCACTGTGATGTGCTTATCAGCAATTTTCATTGCAGTTATGTGTACTTTATTTTTTTGACTGTCTCTTTGATCTTTCTCCAAGATTACAGTTCTGTGACCATTTCTGGTTTTATACCCAAAAGCTAAACAGGAGGAATATGAATAAGGATTTTGCATAAGCCTATTAGATACTGTGTTATTAGAAGCAAAAAGCACTTCCCATGAATCAGAACATTTATGCTATTAAAATGGATAAAAGTACAATAGAATTCACAGATTAACTTAACACTTTTAAAAGAAAAAAAACATCCAGTTCTCTGTAGAGATAATGCCATGGGAAATAAAAAAGAGGCATTTTGCCTTGTTAGTCACAGATGTTTTATACAAATTCTTATATCTAATCTACTTGGTAGAAAACTGTATTATAATGATTAAATGCTAAAAGCTTTGTTTAAATAACAACAGGATCATCTTGTAGGCTGATAACCCTCCCACCTCACAGATGAAAAGGACAGAAATTGAAGTGTAGAAGCACAGGTCTTATTTGCAAAAAAGATAGATTTTCAAAATGGATGAAATACACAAGTCCCCATCAGCATCATGTTTCTCCAGCCTCCTGCCATTTATACTGTGATCTATCATGGCATTACTCCAGTTTCACTGGGAATCACCTCTGTTGAGATCTTGTCCTATTAACTGTGCTCTGCAGGCTTTATGCTGATATTCACTAACTGAATCCAATCTTTCTGCAACTTCATAGGTAGGCTTATTTGTATTGTAAATTAGTAAATAAACTTAGCTGAATTTCTGAATGATCAAGCCTTCAAAATTCAGCATCCATCTACCTATAGATGCTCTTAAATTCAAATGTTGGCATGTATATTTAGACATCTCCCTCACCATTTTTTCCTAAAAATACATTGCCATAAATCTTTTTACCAGTCTGTCAAATGAAGGACTATAATACTAGTCCTTTTCCAGCCTAAGGATTATTTGGGAAGCTTAACTAACACTCCACAGTGTTATATTAGAGGTAAAAGCCCAAAGAAAGAGTTAAGGATGAAACTCTGAAGTGATCAAAAAAGTACCTTCATGTAGAAACGTTTGTAAATAAAGTGAGGGCATAAATGAACTTACTTGCATTGCAGTCTTTTAGCTGCAAGGAACCTCAAGGATACCACATGCTTTTTCACTTTTAGAGGCCCTCTACGTAATACAAATTAAAACCATGGCATGCCTTTTCTTACAACTGCTGCCAGGCATTTTATTTTCATAGCTGTTAAATTTAAAATCATTCTTTCCTCTTATTGATGTTTTGATGGAAGTGGAAGAAAAGAGTGTGCAAGTGAACTCCAATTACTTGAATGAAAAGTGTTAGTCATTTGGACCATTTTCTTTCTGTCCTGCAAGTTCCTGGCTGACCCTTTTACATGGAGGTGGGGGTGGGGAACAACATCAGTCTAGACAGAAGAGGCCAGTAACTAGTTGTCCACTCAGGTTTCAAACTGTAAGTGAATAGTGTTCAATTTCTCACAGATGTTTGGCAGCCGCTGTGCTTCTACTCTAATCGCAAGCAGGATTTCTTCTGCCTGAAGACTGTGGTGACCAGTTGACATACCTAGCCTCATAGAATAATGATTCCATCTTCTGTGGATTAGCTTTATCAACTAGAAAACAATTAAGTTTTTAAAAGTGATGTCACTAGGATTGTAGTCTTACTAGATATTGAATTATTATTATTATTGAAACCTGGCACATCTTTTAAAGTGTGTGGGGTTGAATGTTTGTTTCATGTAGAATGATACTTACCAGTAGAGTTTGTTCAGGGTTTAATTTAGTCCTTTAAATCCAAAGTCAGACTGCATCTATAAAGGCTCTTCAAGAATTAGGAAAAACAGAGTTAAAGCCTACATGTATGTCCAGCCTACCAATAAAAGAATGTTTTATTTTTCCCTATGCCACATAACTTTAAAAATGGTAATCTGAACACTGAGGCTTTAAAATACAACACTCCTAAATTCTCTTCAGACACTCAGAGCCTCACAGTTGCCAATTACCGTAACTATTGTAACTCAGGTTTAAAAGTACATCTCTTTTTTACCTTTCTATTTTGAAGAATCTAACAACAGCTAGGTGTTTAAGGGCTTTGGTCTAGTTTGAACACAGGCAAAGGTCCAAGTTGTATCCATCTTCTCCCAAATTGTAACCCAAAAATAAATTACTTAATGTTGACTGAAGTGAAAAAGGAAAGATAATAAAGGTTGAATATTTCTGACTTAGTGTCAAAATACAATAGAATATGTACAGCAGGGTGATCAGCAAAAACGATGCAAGAGTGATGACAGCAAAAGCAGTCCAGTGGAAGCAGGATAGTATATAAAGAAAATTACAGATTAAGGCTAAGATGAAGTTTTACTCTCTACATAACTACAAGCTGATACTCTTCTGTTGCTGAGCATTCCAATGTCTCATTATAGTTGTTTATTTAATTTATACTCCAAAATTTTCAGTGAGAAAATTATTAGAAGCATTTGACTTCCTGTAAAGTTATCCCAAATGTGAAATAACCCAACCATCAAAACCCCACTGTGGTCCTTATCAGTGATTCCATCCTAAGAGATGAGTAGGTCAATACAAACAGAAACATTGGGCTTTAAAGAGAAAGCAGAAAATGTAGGCTGAATAGCAGGAAGATCTTTGTGACAGAGAGATGTATTAGATTGTGAAATGTTCTCTCCAGAATAAGTACTGAAAACAAAATCACTTGGAGCATTCAGAAACTGATGATTGAAGGCTACTGAAAAATACAAGGAAGAGGATTATCATACTTTACCAGAGCAAACAACTATGGTTTCTTGCTTTGTACAGCAGCTATCACAGTATATATAGGTGAAGTATCTAGATACTATCGCTTTTAACACGCTCAATATTCAGATTACTGCCAGATCAATCCATGTTTCGGCATGAGATGATGTTGTTTTCTTCTGGCAGTAAGTTACCCACATTATGACTTCACCTCTTAAATTTCCTCAAGAGATTGGATTTCATGAGAAGTGCAGTTTTTCCAAGCCATATTCAACTTAACTGCGTCATCATTCAGGAATTTAATTTATTCCATATTGTTGCAAATGCAGCAGTTACTCTCAGCAGTTGAATGGCTGGCACTAATTTTTTTTTAAGCTTGGGAGCATAGTATTTGTTTGCTTAGGCTTTTATAGGATTTAAGAGATTTTAAAAACATAATGAATCCACTTCTATATCAATGCTTTAGTGTATGTGCATAGCATATACATATGTGTATATATGTATGGAAGTATGGATATAGATGTATATTTTTTCTTCAAAGGTAACCTGGTTAATGTTTTCTATTGTATTATATATTACCATTCAGATACTGCCCCTAAGAAAAAGGCATGACATGAAAATGATTTCTTGTGTAATATGACATAGGCATCTTATTCCACCCTTCCCATACTAGTTTTCTAGGCAGGAAATATGTCACAGGTTTTCTAAGACAGTCAGAGATATGCCCAGAGCTCCACAATGTCTCAGCATTTGTTGGAGAAGGAATGGTGAGTAAACACACAGGATTGGTAGTTCTAGCGCAGCTTCATAAGGAGAGAACCAAAAGTGCTCTGCATGCACTATGCTTTGATCCAGTTGTAGCTAAAACAGAATTCAGAGGATTGCTGGAGGTGGACATGAAGGAGAGTGAACTATCTGGGAAGAGGAAAAGAGGAGCAGAAGACTGGAAAGTGGTAAGAGCAAGGAAGCTGGAGACTGGAGTACAAAAATGTAGGAGAACTTAGAAGAGAAAGAAGGCAATATACCAGCAGGAATGTAGGAGGGGGTGGGCAGGGACCTTGGGATTATTTCACCCTGAGGAAGGTGCATAGTAAGCTGGACAAAGTAACTGCCAAGTTGGGCACATGTCTCAGAATGGGTAGCCAGCACCAACTAATAGTTTCACTGATGGTGCTGCAACTGAAGCTGCAAGATCCAAAGGAGAAAGAGTGAAAAAGCCCTGTTGTGTCACCCGTGTGTGTTCCAGGCTGATGAACTGTGATGTAGTGTTGAGCTGTGTCATGCCCATGCAAAGAGAGATCACTCCTCAAAAAAATACATCCATTGCTGGAGAGGAAACAGAGTCACAGAGTCATTTTCTGAAAATGGGATTGCATTAAGTGCTGCAGAAGGTGTTTTTGGCAAAGAAACAAGAATGCTGCTTCAGACTGAGGCTAAATATATGAGAAGACCATCTTACAAATCAGATATGGCTCAAATTGACCCTCACAGAAAATTGGTAAGTTCATTTATATTAATTGATGAGGGTATTTTTATTTAAAGCAATATATAGCAGTTGAGGATTTATTCTTTCTCTTAGGTCCAGGAGGATGTGATATTTATCTTGGAAAAACAGCTGCTACCTTTGTGCTTATATTCAGGAACTAGATAATTTTAATGATTCACAGCTCTTAACATTTATATGCAAGAGCTGTATCAAGCTTGCTGTAGCTGCTGCTGCACTCACTCATATGTTGGGCTGAAGTCCCATATGGGTTGCATGAGCATGTATGATAAATACTGAAGATTCTGGTAAGTCCAGAACTCTTCCTGCTGTGGGGATGAAGTAGGGAGGGAAAGAGCATTCCCATGATGCCACAAAAGTGCAGAATCATTTTTGGCTGCAGAAATTCTCCCTCATAGAAAAGTTACAGTGCAGGATTAAATGAGGTCATGCTTTCATCTCCCTCACACATACTTCATTTTGGTGTGCAAAGGACTGATAAGAATAGAGCTCTGTATCAAAAGTCTGTAATGGGGAAGAGGAAAGAGTAGAATAATATGGGAGATGCAGCAGGAGGATTTAGGACCCTTACCACCTTTCTGATGAAGGGAGTTCACAGTCAGGCAGTCTTCTAAGAAGAGAGTTTCTTCATGGTACTCTTGCAATTGTTCTTAGAGCCATAGGTTATTCAAGGTGCAATGGCTGAGAATTTGACTAGCTCAAATGCAAACTTGTCCCTTAGTTTGATTTACTATTGACTATGTTAATCTTCCAGCTACATTTTATGAATGAAGCTAGTTGCCTCCCACTTGTTGCTTCTACACAAGACAGGAAAGCAAATGTATTACTTTTCCAGACGGGATGGCAGAAATCCAAATGTATCTAACAGAGGAAGGAAGCAATCTTATCAGCCTTTCTGGCCCATTGATAAAACCATAGGCGGAAATCATTCAGCTTTAAATGAAGGAAAGGAAGTCTTAGATAAAATTTAGAAGTTGCCTTGGGAATTTTTGTGTCACATCAGTGAAAAAGTCACATGTAATTAATCAAGCATAGTCTGTATGAAGTGCTTTATATGTGATATCAAAGCAGAACTATTTACAGTTCTTGACAAGCTTCTCTATAGTGGATCAGTTGACATTTTTCTGGCATGTCTGTTTTTGGCCATATACCTTTTATGTAAGCTCTTATTTATGGAAAAAACCTGCAACAGCCATCCTGATAACATAGTTTTTTGCTCCATTCATGTTACAGAATCTAATTTTTAGTCACTATTACACATGGGGTATTTTAGCACCCTGGTCTTATTTTAAATTTAAAAATCTGATTATTTGTATTCAAAGCAAAACACAGTTACTTGGTTTCTTGTACCTAAGCTGGTATCTCTACTGGCAGTGTGACATGTGACATAAAAATGCTAGTGCAAGGTGGCAGAAGCTCATGGATCTCTGCAGTGGACCTTATTTTACAAAATACCACGTTTCTTCTGGCAAAGTAATCATACTCTGATTGCTGTGATAATGGAAAACAAACATAATTCTGATTTAATTAGTTGGGTTTACCACTATTTGATTGCTACAGTACCTCAAAGAAATTGGGAGGAAAAGGGATTGTGACATTGTTTCTTTAGGTCTATAGCTGCAATAATTTGAGGTACAGTAAATTAATTTCAGACTAAAGCATGAGGTAAAGAACAAAGTATACATTCAGTTGAAACCAAAACATCACAGTATTTCAATTATATGAGTAGTGAGGAATATAGCATGGGTTGTTTGATAAACAGATATTATTCTTTAGATGCAAAGATACTGATTAATGCTAAATACTTGTATCTTCCTGCTAAATTAATTATAATTAAGCATGTCTGGTATTTAGGCTTGTTTTACAATAGTAGTATAAGAATAAAATTAACCTAAAATGAAATAGAATGCTCAAAAAAACCCAGGACTTTCAATATATGGGTTGTATGACTGTTGAAAGTTTCTTTGTCTTTCTGTCCTGGTGGATGCAGTATATTACTGTCTAACTGCTGAGACAAATAAGGAAATAGAGTAGGCAGATAATGTTGCATTAGATAGATTGTGAGTCTGTGCATGCTTAAAAAATGCAGAAAGCAATAATCAACAACACTATACCCAGTTCAGTGTATCTTAAAACACTTGAAAGCCAGAAGCATATTCTTGCCAAATTCTCTCACTTGCAAACTTGATCATCTATCAAGCATTGCTCTGTTATTCCAGAAGATCTTGTATTTTAAATTTTATTTGAATGTATTTCATCTCATCACCCTATTTTCAGTCTTATAATAAGTGACAACTGCAATTACCATTATGGGCAGTGAGTTTGAAGCATAATTTCTTTATGGGAATTTTCTTGTTTTTCTTTGAAGAAATGAGCAAATAGTCTACATATATCTAGTATTTCAGATAGAGAATGGTGTGAGTTTCCTTCCCTCCTGGAATTAATACTGTAATGGGCACATTAAAAATGCCCCAGACAGTAGAAAATGTGCTACTTTCCTATTTCTGTTTTTTCTCTTCTAATCTGGTTAAAATAGAATTCTGGCTGTACTACATACTTTATTGTTTACTCATTTTAAAGCTTCTTGTTTTGTTATCATGGACCCACTATGTGGTTGTCAAGCCTGATTTATCAGAGCCCTGTTCACTGTGACCTTTAAAGTACAGCATGTTACTGTAGCAAAGTCAGTTTTCCAGTAACAGACAAATGAATCAGTTGACATAGCCATGGCCTTTTACAGCTTCCAGGATTTATGGGGTCATATGCTCTCTTTGTACAGTTCTTTGTACAGTCAGGCTGTAGGTCAGTAATATGTGAGCTAAGTCAAATCTCAAAATGTCTGTCTTCTATCCTGCTTCTACCTCTTAAAATATGAAGGATGCTTTATATACAGGACAGGTAGAAGTATATCTTTGAGCATCCACCAAAACAAAAACAAAACACAAAATTCTTACAGAATCAGCTGAACAGATGTTTTCAATCTGTCAAAATGTGATAGTCCTATTTACTGGTCATTTTTCAGGCAAAAGAGGTAGAAACCAAAATACTCAATCATCCCACGCAGTCTCTGGTGTAGTCAAAACAAGCTCTACTAGAATGACAAATGCCAGGGACCTTGGTCCAGTCAAGTGACTACTTCTGCTCTAACAAGCTGCTCCAAAGTATTTATAACTTTTTTTTTTTTTTTTGCAAACACTAAGACTGCCTCCTACTTCTGACTGTCTGTAATTTAGGGCAGGACTCTAAAATAGAAAGAGGACACATCTCAGCAGTCTCCAAACAAGCTCAAATACATAATACATACAGTATAAAAAAAGATAATTCTAATTGTTTATAGGTGTAGCATTTTATCGTATACATACATATATATGTCCTGATTATTCAGCTTAAATGCTGAACAAGCTGTGTCTTTAAAAAGAAGGGATTTTTCAAAATAATTTTTTTTTTTAAACTAAAACACAACACAAATTGTACACTGAATTTCTGATTATATGATTTACCCTAAACTGAAAAAAAAAGGAGAAGAGTTGTATAACATGGAATTCCTGGTCACACCAGTTCACAGGAACATCCTGTTATGTTCCAAATATATTTCTATGTTTTCATAATAAAGAGTGATAAGCAAATGGTGGAGAGAACAAGACCTGTATGTTAGTGCAGTTGCCTGAAACCCTTGGAAATCAGTGGATTGGAAGCTATTAAAACACAGCTTCTCTCTGTGTTTTCTTTAAATTCTGGATGATTCTTTAAAATTAGATGTCTTATCTTGCTTGTAAGCAATACTGATGTGTATCTAGAGTAACTCCATTGACAGTTATCCAGGGAGAGGTTAGACAAGACCCATTCTATGCATACTGAAAGCAACATAATATCTTTTGATCTCTCTTTATTCATATACATATATATAACATCTCTTTATGTCCTGGAAATACTTAGCTTCCGAAATGTTTATCCAAATGCAGCCTCTCATTTGAGCTTGTTTAGTTCCTCTGTGCACAGCCTGATCCAGCCGTGATGCTTTTTGAGGCTTAGTGAAAAAGATAATTCAGAGAGGTATAACACAGGTTTTAGTCTTCAATTAGGTCAAATTACAATTAAATCTGACAGTAAGAAATAGGTTAATTGCTTTAGATCAAATTTAACAAGACTTAGCCCTTATATGAAAACACTTCTCTTAGAGGAAAAAACCCTACTTTTTTAATCTAGGTGAAGGAGGAGAAAAGCTTTGCTTTGTTTTTAATATCACAATAAGAAAACATCGATCTTTATAGAGACATTCAAATATCAAGGTGTTAAATAGTCAAGATAAACCCTAGGCCAAACCTCACAAGGTATAATCTTTTTACAGCTAAAAGAATATTTCTTTCTGAACCATTCTTAGGAGCAGCCCAGGTAGCAGACAGCAGTCTTTTGTTCTCTCCCTTCGAGACTGCAATTTTTAAAAAATGGCATTTATTTCACATTTTACTTCAGCTTACACAATCTCACTAATGTTCTAGTCATGAGCAGAACCAAGGATTAACTTACTTTTTGCTTCTCTGCGCTTTCCTTCTGATAATTTCCTATTAGACTTCATCTTACCATTTACTGTCTCAGTTGTTTGTAAGGGCTGCTTGACTTGTTGGTTTTATTTGAGAGGAACCTATCCAGTATGCATATGTTGCTAACTGAAATAAAAGGAATAGGAAAAATGCAAACATGTAATAGATCTTCTTGTGGACTTGTACATAAGAAGTTTTATAATAGGTGTTTCCCAGCTTACAATTGTTACTGGAATAGTTCTGCCAAAACATTGATGGAACACTTTATAAAGTATTTGCAGCTTCAGGATCTGAAGGGAGAGTCATGGTCTTCTGGCGATTATGTATCTGTTATACAGGAGAATGTAGTTCTCTTCTCTGAGAAAACTAAAGCTTTATTTCCTATCCAAGACTGTATCTAAGTACCAGAAAACATTTGTAATAATATATGAGATTAAGACCATATGAAAAAAGAAGAAGAATGAGAAAAGGTTGATGGGGGAAGAAAGAGGTAGTTTGGTTCCTCTGGCATGGAATTACATGTCTGGACTTTATCTAGCAAGCAGGTTTGACATTTATACTATGTTTATCTCAGTGTGGCATCAGCGATCTGGATTTTTGTCTGTGTGACTAGAGGAAAGTCACTTTGCCCCTCTGTGCCTCCATTTCCACCATAATGTCTTATTTGTCTTCATTTAGAATTTAGTTCTGTGGGGTTGGAAACTGTTTGTGCAACCACTAAGGCACAAATCTCAGGTGCAGCTTCTGCATATTGCTGAAATAGAAACACTACTGTTTCTGTTTTGACTCTGAAAAAGCCATTTGATCTCTTTGCTTTTATTTCCTCAAATTTAAAATGGGACTGTAACTCACAAGTGGGTTATGAGGATTAACTGATTAATATTAATGAAGTATTTATAGTTCCTTAGAAAGCATTTAAGGACAGCAAAATATTGTTGAGGAGATGTCAAATGCGTTTGTTAAATTTGACACTTGTCAAATATCAAATGTGTTCTGTTTGGTTCTCATTAATTCCTGTATGCTATATGACTGACTTTAAAACAATGCACTTTTGACTGATCACAGAGAATGGCCCATCTCATGGCAGAAGTTGAAGTGTTGTGGCTGGCTTTTTACAGCTTGGTACAAGGGAAGACGGAAGAGGCAGGAACTGTGCATAGGTTTGCTTCAAAAATACCAGTAATGTTAATGATTTCCTGTGTCAAGTCTGAGGGTCCTCCTCCACCATTCAGGAGTGACACTGCGTAAACAAGAGCAGAGTAACCTTGAAAGACTACTGAGCTTTCTAAGAATTAAAACCAAACTAGTATGTGACTTTTTTTCAGTGTACTGGACAAGCATACCAGAAGCCTGTTCAAATTTCAGTGAAGAAAATGAAACAGCAGTTCATACCAAAATCTGAACTCATTTTAGCAATATAAGCTACTGAGAGCTGGGCTTGAAGTCTAGTGGCAATACCACCACAAATTTTGCAAGGAACCATTCAGTCTTTTGTTCTCCCAAGTAACCAAGAATTAGGGAACCTTACTACGTATAGTGTAAAGGACACAGATAATTCCAGTGCAGGAATTGATATGGAAAGCCCACTATGAAAGGGTCAGAAAAGCCTGTTTTTCCCAGGAATCCATGAAATTACAAGTGAGAGAATAAATAAAAGGACAACCTGCAAGCCTTTAGCACAGATGGAGGATAAAAATCCTTTTTTCCAAAGCATTTTTCCTTGGGAATGGTAATAAGCTCTGACTGTGGATGGAAAGCTTTCACAGAGATGTTGGTGACTTAGTTGATAGTGGGAGTGTATAAGTAAGAAAACAGCTAGATTTAAATTTTAAAAATTTTAATTTTCATAATTTTACAAGATTTCAGGTCTGGCTGAAAAGCTATTATTTTTGTTACTGAATTTACTTAGTGGTTCATATGGCTCTGTGCACTTCAGATATGTATATAATTAGAACCAATAGCTTCTCAGTGATAGAGTGCTCCACAAAGGCTTTTAAAGTCAGAAGTATTCCATATTTGTTTCCAATTTGCATGGCAACAGGAAACTATCATGTTGTATTTATAATGCATGTTTATGCATATATGTGCATACAGGGAATTTAGAAACGCAATAATCTTGGAGGGATGCTGAATATATTCGTATTGAAGAAGAAAGAGAGACAAGCTGCCTGATAACTGAAGAAACAGTTCATTTTATTCTGTGCAGGAAGGCAGGAAAGGGAGTGCAGCATAAGCAAGACATTTCATTTGTGGTTGAATCCACAGATGAGCTATTGTAGAAAGTATTCTCCAAAACATGCTTACATGAGAGATGGGGCACGTGGTACTGATTAGATTTAGTACCAGTAGGGCAGTTTTATTATACAGAAACATTACAGTTTGAAAGCTGCAGATGTGTTCCTGTATCAGAAGGTTGTGCTTTATTGTTATGCTGCTTTAATGGGGATTACTGAACCTCCTCAGAAAGTGCTCAGCACCTTTTAGATTTAGCCAGTGTTATAGTTGGAAAGATTCAAAGCTAGAGACAGTGTTTTCTTTTAATAGTCAAACATGCTGGAAAACAAAGGAGAAAGCATGCCTCACATTCCACTGAAGTCAGTGGTTTCTGTCTCTTTTTGCACTTCAGATCACTTCCAGTCCCCTTTGGCAAGAGAGGAAGAGTCTATGTCTGAGTCTGCATTGCCTGCTTTCATACATGGGTGCTGAGTTCACACCTAGCAGACAGGGAGCAATGCATCCCTTGAGTTACTGTGCTGTTTATGCTGTGTCCAGTCACTAAATGCCTTCTTGCCTTCTGGTTGATAGATTTAGCAATAAGAAAAGAAGAAATTTTAGAAACCAAATGTACAGCCTTTTTTAATATTTGATCTTTTCTATGAAGATTGTGCTTCTGTGTTGGTTCTATGAACCATCTTCTCCTGGCATGCCACTGATTTGTTTAACACTCCTTTTATCTAGATGATACGTAGAAGTTTAGTCATAGAATCATAAAGGTTGGAAACAATCTCTGAGATAGAGTCCAACCATTGACCCAACGCCCCCATACATTAAACTGTGGCACAAAGTGCCACGTCTACACGGTTTTTGAACACCTCCAGGGACTCACTCCACCACTTCCCTGGACAGCTTGTTGCAATGCCTAACCACTCCTTCAATGAAGAAATTTTTCCTAATATCCAACCTAAACCTCCCCTGGGACAACTTGGGGCCATTTCCTCTTGTCTTATCACTATTTACCTGGGAGAAGAGACCAACCCCCACCTCACTGCAGCCTCCTTTCAGGGACTTGTAGACAGCCAGAAGGTCTCCCCTGAGCCTTCTCTTCTTGAGGCTAAACAACCTGAGTTCCCTCAGTTGCTCCTTAGAAGACTTGTGCTCTAGACCCTTCACCAGCTTTGTTGCTCTTCTTTGGACACACTCCAGCACCTCAGTGCATTTTTTGCACTGAGGGGCCCAAAGCACTTGTAATCCATGTCTTAGTCAGATACACTAGATCTATAAAAACATGAGAAGTAAAAATTCTGAGCATTTGTTTACCTGAAAATGTCAGTAGTTAAATACAAGTTTGAGAAAAAGAATGCCCAGAGGTTTTACAGTGTTAGGACATCTTTGTTGAATACCATTCTTTGGAATTATTTTTCTGCTAGAGACAGATTTACACAGCAATGATTTGAGAATGAATTCAACCAAATTAAGAAGGTTAAGAAAATATATTAGTATATGTTGGATTTAACACAACATTTAAGCCTTTATTTGTCTTTTTTCTACTTTTTACTGCCTTTCTTTTTTTCTAGACTATAAATCAGTGGAAGGCTAAATCTCCAGGTCTAGATTTTGTTTCCGCAACTATTTTTCCAAACCAGGGAGAATAGGAACAATAATAAAAACACAACAATAAAAAACACAGAAGACTCTCCTCTAAACACATAATTATTCCTCCAGTGTCAATTCATGGTGATGAATGGAAGAATCTTAAACTGATCTCATTTTTTGATATAATTCTTTCAGGTTTCGCTTTATCCTTAAACTGTTACTCATGAGAGCATTCTGCAAGCTAGACAATACCAAATCATCATTTCATATATAACATTTTAGTTGTTTTCTAATTGTTTAGTTTTGCATATGGATTTAATTTGTTCATCTAACAGAGTAACATGAATACATATGATTTAGCAAATATGCAAGATTGTAGTATAAAAAAACACAACTACTGTGCTTGCTAGAAGGAAGTGCCAGGGGCCCTCCCAACATGAATTGTTAATTACTTTCCTCTTCAACTGCCATAAAGAACTCATTAAATGTCAAATTATTTCCCTAAACAATGAGTAGCACTGGTTCCTCTTTGGCCTATGTGCTTATTTATTAAGAATTACAATTTCCTTAATTGATACATAGATTAAAAGAAAAAGGAAATCCCACAGTGAAGCTATTTTTGAGTCAGTTGTGGTCAAGAAAAACATTAAAAATATTCCTTAATGATGAAAACACAATTTAGTTTTCAGGCCCCAAAAATCTAAAAAGCAGCTATGTGAAACTTTTCCAAATGTCCTCATACTTTTTTTACTCTTAGGCTGAGGATATAGGAAACATGAGCCTGATCTGTCTGTTGCTTCTTAAAAATCTAAATGCTTTGTAATCGATGAGTCCAGTAGTGTTCAAAAGCACTTGTGTTTGTGTATGAGGAGAAATTTGAAAAGACATTGTCTGGGAACGGAGGAGCAAAGATGGCATTACAGGAAGCATTCGAAAGTTAAAATATAGCAAATGTATTTTGGAAAAACACAGAAACTGAGAAATCTAGGAAGTTAAACACAAAGGGAAACAAAGTAAAAAAAACAACAACAAAATAAAAGGGAAGAAATTTTAAAACAGTTGCATTAAAATATTTGCTGTCAAAGTGTACACCTGGAATGTCTAAAGAAGAGCACATCCTGACAGTGGAACAGCTTAAACTGATAGAGGGTTGGCAGGCGCAAAGCCTAAGTAAGCTTAATGAGTCTGTCCCACATAGAGCTGACGTCTTTATGTTCCAGAGAAGTCAATGGAAATTGGAAGTTCTCAGTATTTTACAAAATCAAGCCCTTGAAAAGTCCAAGAGAAATAATGCATGCTGGGGGGTAAAAACCCCAAACCCCTAAAATAAGAAAGAAAACATCTTGATAGTAAAAAAATAGTGAGACAAAGTATAGTGATAAAAAGCGATGTGGTGTTGCCCCCTGAGCACAGCTGAAGGCAGTGGGAAGATTGTCAAAGTTGACTGTAGAGGGGGATGAGCACATGCCATGAAAGGCCTGCAAGACAAAATATCTGCAGTGTGAAAAGCTGAGCAAAGACTGATACGTAGCTTGGTGCCACACAAATAAGGTGAATAAAATACATAATGAATGAATGTTTTGTAACAGCTGGGCCAGTGCTGAAGTCATCTAACAGACAGCAGAGATCATACGGTGAATTTAGACCCAACAGGCTCCTGCAGAAATCAGTGGCAACATTATGAATAGTGTGACATTACCTAATGAACTGCAGTAACAACTCATCAGTTGATAATGCTTCAGGGGTTTGTCAGGACTGATCTTTGCCATCATCTTAGAATCATANAGAGCAGAGTAAAGTTGTCTTGTACAACCCCAAACATCACCAGTTGACAGGAACTGCTAAATGGTAGTTACTCTTTTTAGCGGAAGTTTTCTGTGTTTTAGTGATGAATGTGCATTCACTTACCATGCAGAAAAGTTGATTAAAGGACAAACTAACAAACCATGTGATCATCAACACCATCGTTTCATACTAGCCATGGTTCTGGCCACACCTCTGTTTTCCATAGTCACACCAATTTTCTGGGTGTTGCTCTTGGGAAGTACAAAGACAAAATGCTTTGGTCACACAATAACAGAGAGCTTAGGACACTGTTACTATTTTGATTTGTGTTGCACTACTTTTATAAGTACATTCAGTAACATCCAGTGTATTTTCTCACAGAAGGTACAGCACAGTCTGGACTTGATTTTCATGAGCCTTCATTGCTAGTAGACGTGTTGTTATATTTTCCTCTCCTAACCTTTTTTGGGGAGGAAAAAGTAGATAAATACTTGACACACACACAAGAAATGTCGATCTGAAACCCAGGTCAGCCTACAAAATTCCTCTTGGTTTTATTGCCGGCATTGTAATTAACAGTGTTCTGTGCCTGTTATCTGGTCAGATGAATTCTTTTTCCATTATTTCAAGACATTCCAGTACATTAAGCTTAAAGCTGTCATTGATGTGTATGCAGTTTATAAAATAATGTTACCATTACCTCACCATTTCACTTTGCAGTAAGAGATCCTCCCTCCCAGTGTTCTGCCCTGCAGTATGACAATGTCATGTACTCCTCCCAGTGATTTTCCCCTCCGTAAAATCTGTGATTGTGCTTTTCATAGTAATTGGATTACTGTACTGAAACAGTGGTTGCTGATTTCTTCGCATTTCTGCTGAGGATTAGTGTGAAAGGTTATTTGTTGTTAGGTGCTGTCTGACTTAGAGCAGCTGAATCTGTACACAATAATTTGTTATCTATTTCATTTCAAAAGTGGCCAAAAAGCCATTGCTTTCTTTACAGTCTGGGCCTTTACAGCAGAATTTAGTCCCATGGATGATCTCAGCAGCCAGGCTTCGTACTAGCAAACACTGCCAAGGGATGAAGTGTAGGAGCTTCCTCTTGCTAATGCTGACAACACCAAGATTGTGTTGCTTATTGCTGCTCCTTCCCTGTGCCTACTAGCTTGCTTTCCATGTGTTCCAGCAGTGGACTGTGCAGCTATTAACACATCCCCACCCATCCATGTGTCCAGGCATGGATGATCTTTTTTTATTTTCCCTAATTCACCTATTGCAGTCATCAATGAAGCCAGGAGTGTGGTCAGGCATAGGTGGACTACAACATCACTGTACCAAGCTGCTGTTCTCAGTCTCAGAGTATTCAAGCACTGTGTCTTCATTGCCAGCTGGAGAGAGCAAGCATTTTGTAGTTTTCTTCTTTCTGAAGATCTTACCTCGTTCAATGTCGCATGGACTTCTTGACATGGTAGATCTTTGGAACAACCATTTTCATTTTTAACATGGCAGTGCTGTGTGTTCTGATCAAATCCCACAGCAGCAAGCAGTCAGCCACTGCCTCCTGAGAATTTTTATAGCTGAAAAGCCTTTGTCTGTCTCCTAACACAGTGTAACCAAATCATTTGGCTCTTAGGATGTACCTTTGGGGTACTGTGGCTGGAATCCTAATAAAGACATGATGAAAAGAAGGAAGAAATGTAAATGTAATGAAGATACATATGTGAGTGAAGGAAGGGGTGAGGTGCTGAAGATAGGGAGTTAAGTTGTGAAATTTCCATGAAAAGGCAAACTGAGAAGGACAAGGCACAAGAAGAGCACAAAAGCTAAAGAATAAAGTGAAAAGAATCAATGAAGAGATGTAAACCCCATTTCTGGCAAAAAAGGTATCAAGACAAGTAAAGAACAAAAGACAGAGGCAGATTACACCTCACTTTTTGTATAGTGCTGCTGAGAGGTCTTTGCAAACTGGAGAAGCTTGTATGCATATGCAGTGTTTTGGGAGGATTCCCTCATGGAGCAGTGTGGAAAGGGTGTATCTCCTTTTTGTATCACTTTCATCTGTAAAGGAACCTATGTTGCCATTCCAAAAGTGCCTCAAGAACTGAAATACCATGAAGTAAATAGAAACAATTGTGAGATGAGAGACAAAGACATGGGCAAGTTCCTTTGCAAATCACTGGTGTAGACGTAGAAAGCAGGTTGGTCCTCATCATTAGTGTTACCATCTTCCTTCCAAGTTCTTCATGACACAATCATTATACAGAGGATATTAATTTTAATCCTCATTAGGGAATAAAAAAAAAAGGCTGTATTCCAGGAGCTAGATTCCCAACTCAGTGAGCAATTGCTTTTATTTCAGGATTTACAACAGTGTAACTGCTCAGAATGTTTTCTGTCTTTGTCTGTCCATATTGCTTTTTCTATGCAAAATTCCATGTTCGGACTTATAAATATGAAGGTATATTTTATGAAGTGGAACAAATTAAGATTTTCTCCTGTTCCACATGCCTGCTTTCAAGGACCTTGCACTCTCTCAACTGTTAGGAAGCAGCCACATTGGACTGGTTGTCCACCAGTGCAAACAGGAGATAGGTGTCAGTGGGTTTGGAATAGCTGCCAATGTTGTAGCAAGTAAACCTGTGTTGTTTCAGGGCCCCTGAAATAACCGATGTCACATGTTGCCACCTTCAGGATGCAGATACAGGCTTAAGTTCAAAACATGTCACAAGGGCTTTTGTTATTTCATATTTCTTTTTTGCAGCTAGAGTTTTCCCAAAATAGCATATCCTTCTGTCCGCAACATTGGTCTAAAATGTGTTTAAAAAAAAAGTATACAGACTTGGATTGAAAACTTAACTGTGAAATGTCATCACCACAAGTAATCCTCATGGTTTTTATATGACTAGTGAATTCTTCTTTAATAAAATAGATGGTGGGAGGGGGTTGGTCAGCAGAATTTGTTGCTTATGTAATACTAGTTCAGAGCTTGACTTATGTCTTCATCCTAGAACACTATACAGGAAGACAGAAGTGTCTTTCATGTTAATAAATTACATTTTGTCTATAAACTTCCATTCTCAAATGAGTAGACATTACATGCACCTACCCTAAACCTAAAATCCTCAATAATTTAATTTGTTCTAAATTGTGATACTGGTCCTTAAAATATCCACACCAGTACACCAGTGTAACTCAGTTGGCTTTGGGTCTATCACTGCAAATGTCACAGGAATTTATCTGGATGCTAATGTAGTCCATTTTATACAAACATCTTATTACTGTAAAGAATCCCAACAAGCTGCTCTAAGAAAACAAAGTAACCTGAGAGAATCGACAAAACGTAGCTCTTCCTAGGACCTTGTCCTTTAAACCTTCTTCCATGTAAAGCAGCATGTTATCATTAGAGTTCAAATCTTCATTGGGTTATAAGTGAAATTATAATTTCTCACTGCCTGCTTTAGGATGCTGTAATATTTCTGACCTGTGTATGTATGGTCTCAAAAGTCAGACAAACTTGTAAAGCAGCTGACACTGAGATTTTTCAGATAGTGCCTACATGCAGGTGGTTGGCTACAGGAAACATATTCTGACCATACAGAAATGGAATTGAGGAAGCTTCATGCATTTTGCTTCCCAGACCATTTACAATCTCTTGACCTTACTGTCTGATTTAGAATTGCCTTAGAATTTCTAGTTCAGAGTTTGTTTACAACACTCTCTTCTTTTTCTTGATAGTTGTACAAGGTTGTAAAGATCTTTCTAAAAATAAAAATTAGAACATATCCCTTGTGCATATTTCTGTCTCCTTTCTCAAATGAGACCAACCAGAGAGCAACTGCACTCATACAGCCTTGGTGGAATATAGAACATTGCTGAATACACCAGGGCACCAGGGTGCGTTGCTCTCAGTGCACAATGAAAAAAGACCTGAGGTAATCTGCTAGGAAGAGATGCTTTTTGCAGACCTCTTTGTGATAGGAGAAATAGATGTACACAGGGTGTATAGAAACCTTCACAGATCAATGACAATATTCCCTGGGTTTTCCACAATCTTCATTCTCTGGGGCATCTAGTGTAAATACTGCCAAATTCCTTTTCTATATCGATCTATCAGGCATACTCCACAATCCGCTTTAAATTTTTGCCATCATTGTGAATTTAAGCATATTTGTTCTTTTTCAGCAGTTGAGCATGCTAAGATACATACCATCACTGTAATTTACCTTCTTGTCTTTCTGCTTTAAACTGAAAAAGAACTTGGAAACATTTTGTCTGATTCTGTACTTAAGTGCTGCATCATCTTACTCCAAATGTCTATAAATATAAAAATAATTAACTTTTTAAATATTTTCCTGTATTTTTGCTTTATTTGTGTATGTGAGATGCTCAAAAGTATTGTTTGTGTTTGAAGATCTTTTATTACAGTGTGATTTCCAGATTTCAGAAATAGTATTCTGTTTTGTTCCCATGGCTAGGATGTTAGATGGAGACCTAATATACTAAAAAGCTCTGTGTGGGATGTGTGTAGCCTCTTTTAGATAGCTTAAGAAAACATTTTAATATTTAAGAACATTCTCCCATAATGTTATTGAAAATATCTTAAGATTTTGTTCAATCTGCTGAATTCTGGAGGAAAAAATACTCTGCAATGCTGTCAGACCTCTACATAAATATTTTTCTTCCCTCTGCTTTTGCTCCTATCTCAAGAATCTATGTTTTAATAATGAGCAGAAATCTTCACTGAAGACACAAGTATCATCTCTTTCTCCTTCTAGAGGAGCCTGTTTGGGTTTTTTGCAGGTTCTTACCATCATTTCATCAAAGATCTATCCGATTGCAACAGACACTTCAGTTAGACTCCATGAAGTTGCAGGGAGTTCTGCTCTCCCAGTTACAGAGTGTTCTACTTGGAATTAAATTATTTATATTACTGTTAATTACTGTTACTAATTTTGCAGAGGTGTGCAGGTGTTGGAAAGCCTGAGTACCTGGCTGAGCTGGTGGTTGCCTGGGATAAATGTAGTCTGTAAGAACAACATCAGATAAAGTTTTGTCTCAGTTCTTGAAGCTTTTTTTAACTCTTATCACTGTCTCAGCCTAGTCTGAAAGGTTTTACAAGCTTTGCAGAACTATGTTTCAGGTCCCCATCTAGGTGAATAAAAGTGCTCTAAGTTTTGGTAGTTCTTGGATGAGAAATTCTGACACCTGCTGTCTAGGATCTTGTTTATCAGTGTTTTGGTGTGATCGGTATATGAAAAATGAATGCCGAGACAGCTGAAAGCCACACTTCTGTCCACAACTAAATATGGATGAGTGACTGTGACAGTGAACAATATATCTTCCAGCTTTTCATTCCTTACTCTGAAACCAAAGTTCCTCCATTGGTAGAAAGTAAATATATTGCACCAAATTTTGTCCTTTAGACTTTACTCTGACATGTGATGACTAAATGTTACACTGATGTTTGACCTCGGTCACAAACCATTATACTGCTTGGTAGTCTAAGAATGTTTAGCCCGTGCCTGACCTCAGAAATCGTTAGTGGAGTGTGGAAATAGGCCATGCTGTCATCTCCAGCGCGAGGCGTGGGGATTGCTGCAGCCTGTGGCGCAGGTGCCACCTCTCGGTGAGAAAGAGGAACAATTCTGTCCATGAAAATACAACTGTATTGTCTTGGTCTGTCCATCTCTCTGTCTTTTCTATATTCATTGAATTTAAAGATCAGCATCAATCAACCTAAACTCAGTAAAATACTTACCCTTCTTTAACTGAATGATGGAGACATAAGTATCTGTTGTTTATTTGTGACCATATTTCTTTACATCACATGCTCCTCTTTTAAAATCCTTGACCTTAGTGATGTTTAATCAGATCCTGTTTCTGGAGGAATAACATTTTGGGTGAGTTCTTATGATAAGTCCACATTGTTGATCCAAAAAGGATCATTAGAAAAAAAGTCTATATAGTATTTTTTTTATCTTTAGCATCATCCAAAACAGTAAGCAAATCTGTTGCATAGAGGTGAGAGGAAAGCAGATCATTGTCAAGGACAAGGCTGCTCTGCTTGTGTAGGACACGTTGTCTGCCCTAGAGTTTCATAAATCACATGTGCTTCTGATAGTGCATGCTGATAGGGGAAAGGTTTTTGAAGAGAGTTTTCGTGTCTGTTGATTTGTTGTATATACATTGTGAGCAGTTTAAGTTAACGTGCTGAGTATTTTCATTCATGCCATATTCTCCTATGGCACAAACAGCACTTAGAAAAAAGTAATTAGGTGGATAATTGTCTGGAAGGTACTATCTCTGCTAATTAGATTTCCCATCCATTATGTGCTTTACTGATTCCATTATAACCCATTGGAATATTCTTTAAAAGCCATTTTTCCAGGATCTATCTTGATCTACTTTTTTCATTACCTTCACTCCTAGTGCCTATCTCTTACAAGTTCATTAAACATCTGTTTTGATGGGTACACTTCTGTTCTCTCAGTTCTTCAGAGATATTACATGAGTGTCTTCAGTTTCCCCGGTTTCTTGTTACACACATTTATATGGTGATTTTATCAACTCTTATCTTCAAAGCTCATCCATGCTTGGAAGTTTTTCAGGTCTACCTCTCTGTTTCTAAGCATTCTCCTATCACATAATGTTGCTTCATTTCCTGTTGAATATCTTCTTTGCGGGAAATAACACCACAAGTCCTCCCTGGTGCTCAACCCTGTAATAATGTGCTGCTTCATTCATCTAGTAATCAAATTCCCCTGCTTCATGCAAAACAATCCCTAATGACATTCTGATAAACATATTTGTTCTTTCCCCACAGCTACAACTCCCTAAAGTCACTGCCTAGCCCTGGCTGTTGTAACATCTTTCATACTTTCCATGATCTGGAATTTCGCTTTCCATTCTCCCCATAGTTTGTATTAAATCTATTTGTTAGGCTTGTGTTCATAGCCTGCCCATCTGAGCAGATCCTTCCATCTTCTCTGCCACATCATTTGATCTGGCAAACATTACTTTCGACCCCCACTTACTTAAGTGTCCTTAGCTCAAAGTGAACCACCTCAAACTTGACCTTTTTGGAGATGCTACAGGACCTGTAATTTTGACTGGAGTTGCACAGCTACACAAAATCTGGTTTGGGAACCCTGCACATTATGTAAGAAAAAAAGCTTAAAACCTCAGGACAGGAACAAGATGTAACATTTTCCAGTATTTCAAACCTCATAGAGAACCACTGCTGACAAATTTGAGATGCAATTGTTTGTGTCAGACAATATGCTAACTATTGATCAAAGAGCTTTTGTTCCACATTGAATATGTATGCCAGCTGGGAGTCCAGGTACATTGCTCTGGAATAAATCACCAGAGCACTGGCATGTTGGTTTATTCTTGGCCAGTCTGATGGCAACTACCAATTTCTTGGATGCTCTGCTCTCAATCTTTAAGAAACCATTTTTGGCACAATGGTGTATTAATGTATTGAAATTTAAGTAATAGGGAGAGGATTTACAGTGATTATTAATAAATAAGAATTTAGGAATGCAGCCTAATATAATTCTTTGAACAGATTCACCTTGATTTTATAAAACATGATTACAGGAGATGCAAGTTTTTTCTGCATTTCATCTTTTCGATACTCTTAAGTTATTCAGGAACAGAGAGATTTTTTTACAGATAGGTTATCCGTATCTTCATTTTCCTGATTGGGACACTGTGCCTGGGGACATAATGACTGAACCTTTTTTGAGGAAATTGTCTACTTTCTGAGAACTGAACTAGGATGAATAATAAATGTCCCCGAGGTCCCTGGGTAAGCTGGATGAGTTTGACTGGAGGTTTAAATGTGCGAGGTTCTATAGCCTATTGCCAGTACCCTGAAATTGTGTCTGGGCTTGCTCTTGAGCTCTTCTTCTCATCTTTAGGGCCAAACATCACTGTTTTAATGGTTATTCCATAAAATAATTGGAGGGAGGGGGGGCACTTGCAATAAGATCTTACATTTTACTTTTGTTCTGGCTGAGGGCTGAGAATATCTGAGGAAAAAGAAGAGTAGATGGTATCCCCCATGCAAGCCTTCACTAGCAAAGATGGCAGATTGTTATGTCACTGGAGAGCACAGATGAGCAGCAGCATTTGTGTGGCACTGCCATCTGACAGTTCAGAATCTCCATGCCTATCCCACATCTACACTGAGAAGTTCAAAGGAAGCATAGAGAAGAGATTGCCTTCCCAGTGCTGTACCAAAGTAAAGAATTTGCATGCAAAGAAACCCATATATAGCATATTGGGGTTATCTATTTAGAAAAAAAGTTCATTTTCTCCACAATAAGTGTAGAAATTAAGTTATTAATGTACTTTACTGCCAGAGAGCAAAATTGCTATTGCAGTCAGAGAACTAGGCCACGGGCCATAAGCATGACATTGATTTTGTGGAACCAAGACAATTTGCTGGAGGTGCTTCAGCATGTCCTGTGTCTTACTTCAGTATATTTTATTGGAGAGTATATTTATAGTATAATGGAAAGCAGAAATGAGAATCATCTGGTTTTGTACAGTTCCTCTTCATCTGCTAGTCTCTCTGTTAAAAGGCTTATGAATAAGAGACTTTTCTTGTTGTTCAACCAGCAATGTTTGTTTATGTTTGTTTCACTGACATGTTTAATATCTCCTTGAGTCATCTGTAAGTACAAAACAGCACACCCTCTGATGCTTAAATTTGTACTTTGCACTCCAAGCTGGTCTCCTGTTGTTTCAATCTCACTGTGTGTGTACAAAGCTAAAAGGAAAAGAGGGAGAAAAACTGCTTATGAGAAAGATAGAGAAAAATGCCAGATATTCAGATCTGTCCAAATTGATATGCTCAGAGGAAACCTAATGCACAGTTCCAGCTAACAGCTGCTGTAGGACTCATAGGGGAGAGCTCGTACCTGTTTTGTGAGTTCTCCCCAAATGACAGTAGTTATTTTTATTTTTATTTCAGAAAGGTGATCATTTAATAAAAGGAATGGTATGTTGAAATTGTAACTGAGGGAATATCCTACCCCAAATAATACAGCTATTTTAAGCTGCAATACATTTGGTACCTATACTGCTTGACATTTTAACTCTGTATTTGTCTTTAATTTGAAGTTGCTCTGATGCCTATTGATTGGTTTCATCTGGAACACAAGCATCTGTTACAGAATATTGATTTTTGTGTTACCTTGTAGCCAAGTAGGTTAATTGAATGGTGCTTGGGGAAATGATTTCAGATGCAGTCTCTGTCTAATATTTGTCTTCAAAGAGCTGGTGGAATTGTTTGACATTTATCCAAGATACCTTGTTTAAAGGGGAGCTTGAGCAATGAGGCTCTGTAACTGAGGTAGTGATGGAAGTTACATTTTGAGGACACTTCCTTTATTCCCTGTTTAGACAAAACAAACCAACCAAAGGCCAGATGTGGCTTCCATTAGAATTAGTGGGAGTTTTGTGATACTCTGTTGGGAAAGCCCCAAAACTAGGAAGAAAAATTGCTTTTAACCAAAGCCACATGAAAATTTGTTCACAAATAAAACTTCCTTGTTTCTTCTTTGTGTTTCTGACTTTTAAAAATGCTGGTTTTGTTAAAAGTATCAATGGCAAAGGAACTAATTTACCAGCTCCCGTTACCCATAAATATCTGCTACTCTGACTTGCACAAAAAGAGAGCACAGCAATGGCCACCAAGTCTCACAGTAGTTTTTTCTCAGGCACTGATGGACCCCTACTGCAATTTAGAAGTTGTGTTGTAGCTCAGGTTTTTCCTTCTAATTTTCCATAAGTTTGGGAGCAAAGTGCTACTGCCATTGGAAATTAAAGTCGTCTTGTTCTATCTCTGAGCCTGATGAACATCTCCAAGGGTGAGGTCTAGAACTGGGCTCGTTTCACTACTCTCCAAAACTGGAGACTCTTCCCAGTATTTTATACACAGAATTTTTCTTTAAAATGCAGTCTGGCTATGCCAGGGCAAGTTATATAAAGGGAAAACTGGATGCAAGAAAGGCATTCCTCTTTCCAGGCTTTGGTGCAGCCTGAGCAATACTAGGTAAAGACAGGAAAAAGGACCAGCTGAAAGATTGCAGCTCCAACGCTTGCAGCCCCAATGATAATCAATTCTGGAGTGTGGTGGTTCAGGTGGACACAAGTTAAAGACAACCATGGTCATATGCTGCAAGTGATGTTTGTAAAGTCCTTCTCAGCTGAAGTGTAGGATGCAAGGTATTGTATAGATGTTCCATACTTCAGATATCTTGATAATAGCTACTTGCAACGTTTTTGTTTTGTTTGTGAAGGACACAGCTATTTTTATAAGAGCTTGAATACTGTTTCATTACCTAATGAAATTAATAGGCTTTTAAAATTTCCTTAACTAGCAACCTGTGGTAATGCTTTAAACTGACCTGTTCTGAAAATGCATCCCCAACTTGAGAGTGCTTTGACATGGATTAAAATAGAACAGAAATTGTACTTGATCTCACCATATCCCAGTGGGTCAATGGAACAGTTACCACTTCAAGCAAGTGCTGTTTTTCTTTAAAAAACAAGAGGGGTGTTAGGATAAGCGTCATTACATTCCTCCAGTTTTGGTATGACAGGAATTTGAGGTGGAGTGATGCATAGTCTGAAGTCCTCATGTGACTGTAACAAACACAGGTTCTGCCTGGGTCTGTCCAGTGTAATATGCCATTTATGTTAAGAATGAACTGGCCAAACCAGACCTGAAATTCACTGTAGGTTTAATAAATCCAAACTCCAGCTTTATCAGTACTTTTGTATCTAGCGTGATACCAAGCTTGGAGGAGTGGCTGGCACACCAGGAGGCTGTGCTGCCATCCAGCATGACCTGGACAGGCTAGAGAGATGGGCAGGGAGAAACTTAATGAAATTTAACAAGGGTAAGTGTAAGGTACTGCATCTGGGAAAGAACAACCCCATGTATCAGTACAGACTGGGAACTGACCTGTTGGAAAACAGTCCTGGGGAAAAAGATCTAGGAGTCCTGGTGGATAGGAGGATGACCATGAGCCAGCAATGTGCCCTTGTGGCCAAGAGGGCCAATGGCATCCTGGGATGCATTAAGAGGAGCGTGGCCAGCAGATCCAGAGAGGTTATTCTCCCCCTCCACTCTACCCTGGTTAGGCCCCACCTGGAATACTTTGTCCAATTCTGGGCCCCCCAGCTCAAGAAGGATAGGGAGCTGCTGGAGAGAGTCCAGTGCAGGGCCAGCAAGATCATTAAAGGAGTGGAGCATCTGCCCTATGAGGACAGGCTGAGAGAGCTGGGTCTCTTCAGCCTGGAGAAGAGGAGACTGAGAGGGGACCTCAAGAATGTTTATAAATATGTTAAGGGTGAGTGTCAGGAGGAGGGAGCCAGGCTCTTCTCATTGTCATCCAATGTTAGGAAAAGAAGGAATGGGAGCAAGTTGGACCACAAGAGGTTTATTATTAACACGAGGAGGAACTTCTTTACAGTAAGGGTGACAGAGCACTGGAACAGACTGCCCAGGAGGCTGTGGAGTCTCCTTCTCTGGAGACATTCCAGAGCTGCCTGGACACATTCCTGTGTGAGCTCGTCTAGGTGATCCTGCTCTGGCAGGGGGGTTGGACTAGATGATTTTTCTAGGTCCCTTCCAACCCCTGACATGCTGTGATACTGTCGTCGTCGTGGCTAGGCTTCATGAACGAAGATCCAGGGAGGGCTCCATCCACACTCCTCATCAGCGCCTTTTCCAAGCGCGCTGATAAAAAGAGGATAGCGGATAGCACCCTCGAGCCTGCGCAATGGATTCAATGGATTTTTTTTAGGTGAGACACAGCACGCGCAGAGCTGGACCCACCCTTTAGTCCTAAGGGTCATCTGCCAGGGCCTAGCAAGCTTGGATGCTGGCAGCGAGGTCCTTAGGACGGAGGTTTAACCTCTTAGATGGAAGGCCTTACAGGGTTAAACGAGCTCCATCTGCCCGGGTTTGGAATCAGAGTTGTCCCTCTCCTAGGATGACTGCCAGAAGGCTAATGAGCTCATCCTACCCATCCAAGGATTATAGGAACATGTGTATCACTCCCCACACTTTACCGTGGGCAATGAGTTTAATGCTCCCTCTGCTGTGGGTACAGTTATCGCACCAGGGGCCACAGGAGACCCCAAGTGGTTTTCAGACTGTGCCTGTGTGATACTGTGATATAGGTCAAAGTGTGAATGCGCTGAGCACGAGACCTACTCCCAGTTCCCGTTAAAATTAACGGATCAAATCTTGGAGTTCCCTTTCAGCACTTGCTCAGGCAGAACCCTCAAACACTGAGTCATGATCCAACTTTGTAGGCATTGCATTAATCAGAACCTGTCTGGATTGGGCTAGTGGCAGCTGATTCCCTTGTTTTAGGAGACAGTTCCTTAAACTTCTGTACATCTCAGTAACATTACTACAGATTCTGGTAACTTTAACAGAATTTGAGAGTACTGTGCTTCACAAGAACCATTCGCTATTCAAAAAGATTCAGGGTACTGGAGAATAGTGTATGTGAGCTATACGACTACATGAAAGCCTTTAAAGGTACTGCTTTACCAGCTTGAAAGCTGAAGTGTTGTATGAATCACTGACCTTGAAGGAATTCTTCTGGTAAGTGTCACTATACCTGCTAAGTCTTTGAACTGTTAATTGGACCTTGTTAACAAGGATGCTATATGCGGCATGTGGATCAATGAAGGCTGATAAAACAGATAATAAGAGAGTGAACATACCAGTTTAGTTTTAATCACTGACATAGGCCATGGATCATTTCTTTGGTCTCTGTTCAGTAGAGTAGCAAGAACCTTGCCTTCTGCTGCCTCCTGGACTTGCCTTAAGTGTTGTGTACAATATTGCCATGAGATTTTGAACCTACGCAGTTCAAGTGTGTTGTGGTTTCAGTAACGTTGCATATATTCTGGAACAATAAATTAAAATCAGTTTGTAGGGTTCTTTTAATAGAGTACAGTCTATCTGGAATCTGTCAGTGTTAATTATGTAGCCTTAAAGGGAAATTAATTAGAAACACTTGAAAATTACAAGTGCATTAATTAAGTTCAGCAAGATTATTTGCAAAACTAAGGACTATTCATTTTATCAAGGGTAATCAGGACCTGTAGGCCTGATTTTAGTCTGTTAATGAAGCCATTACAGAAATATCACAGTTTTCTGTGACACAGTAAAAGGTTAGCTTTAAAAGCAACCCAGCAATATGCAGTCTGGCTTCATTTTTGCACAGATACTGGTGCAAGTCTTCATAAATGTCATGTGAGGATGACATGAACACATGTGAGGGGAAAAAATGTGAACTCTTCTCATCTTGTTGGAGCTTGAATTCTACTTTCTGTCCGTGAACGTTATTTTCCCAGTATCTAAATAACTCACAATAAAAATCTGTGCATTTCATCAGTGATTCTGAAATTTTCCAGTGCTTTTCCATCAGTTTTTATTTATTTTAATTGATCCGCTGATGAAAACAAAAGAAAATCCAGTCTAACCCAGATGGTGGAATGCATTTCTGAAAGCTGAATGCATTTTCACTTAACATTAGTTATGGTATTTTGAGAAAACTGAAGTTCTAAGAATTACTTCCTATCTTCATACAGATACAGAAATATGTCATCAAATTTGCCATTTAATTATGATTGTAATTTTAACTCATTCTTCTTAGTATCAGCTTTTAGGAAGATATCCAGCAACTAATGATTTTAAAGGTTAACATTATTGATTATAGATTCAATAATACCCCATATATTAAGTTCATCTCAGAGGTGTGATGGCTGATCCCAGCTATTTCAACAACACTACACTTTTTGCCTCTGATTTGTTCTGTAAGATCTAAACTAACTCCAAATTTCCTTTCCATATGGTATGTGGGTGTAGTAGAATTGCATACTCTAGGAACCATCTTCAGATTTATTTTGATAAGTCATCTTGATGTTATCTGCTTGAACTCCACATGGGAGTTCAGTGTCATTGCTGCTGAGTTACTCTGGCATTTCTATCTTACATATTCCTTCTGGAATATAAAGGGCTGGGGAGCATGGGTGAGTTGGCTTGAGGAATTGGAGAGAAAGGCTGAGAAACTGTTAGGAATATCTGGGCTTTTGAGGAGAAATTAAGAGTTACACTTGGTTGTTACTTGAACTAAATCCAACTGAGCCACTGTCAGACCTTCGCAGAGACCTGACAACTGGTTTCAGAAGCAGGAGGATGGAATGCCACCCTCCTGTCGCTCTCTGTCGCCTGTTTCCAGCCAGGCGCACGCGGATAGTGCCACCTCTAACGGACTGTAACGGACAGCTGGCACTCACTCACCGGCCACTGTCCGCTTCCGCGGTACCAACAGCACAGACAGACACCTTTGGTCTCTCCTTCCTTGCCCGAGCTCTGGTCGTGCTCAGACACCTAACTCCAGAGAGTAAGATGTTTTTGCACGCACCCCTGAAGTGATTTAATACGCTTGAAGCTGGCTTTTGCCCCGTGTCAGGCGCGGATCTCCCCGTCCCTGCCGCTGCACCGCGGCGGACGACTTTCGGTGGGGCGCTGTGCGCGGCCGGAAGCAGTGGGCCCGAGCGGGGCACACATCCGGTGCCGTAACGCTTCTGATACAGCCGTTGCACGCCTCCCTCTCCCTCCTATGGCCGCCTCTGTGGTAAGTCCGAGCCTTGCCAACTCGGGCCGGGCTGCTGAGAGCTGGGATTGAGACTGCGGTTCAAAGGCTGCGTGGAGGAAAGCGTGGGGTTCTCCGCCCCTGGGCCGCGGACGAGAGGTGCTGGGACATGTCCCGGCTCTAGTGACGGTTGGGAGCAGGGAGGGAGGGAAGCGCCTCAGTGCAGGGGTGTGTGCGTGGCTCCTTCCGATGGGTCCCTCAGCCCCTGGCCGCTCCTGGGACAGAGCCGGTGTTGGTACGCTTTGGGTGGGTTCCTCTTCCAGGTCGCTCCACTCCACCCTCAGTTCCAGCGTCTGCAGCATCTTTGTACAGAGGCCTGAGAGCAGGCAGTGAGCGGTTTGTGTAGTGAGGCACCGCGTTTGCAGAGACGCTCTGGAGGGGCTGTGTAGATTGGCAAACTTCTTGGAATTATCATCAGAGTCTCTAAGAGTTTTTTTGCTGGTTGGTTGGGGTTTTTAAGTATGACTTTCCTGTTAAATACTTAGGAAGAAGGATTCCTGAGTGAGGTGGTTGAACGTTAGAACAGGAACCTGAAGAAACTGGTAAATCTCCATCTTCAGAGATGTTCAAAACATGACTGGAGATGGAACTCTGAGCAGTCAGATCTAAATGAAGTTATATCAGGCTTTAAAGTTGGCCCTGCTTTGACCAGGGATTTGGGCCAGATGACCTCTAGAAGTTTCTTCCAACCTAAATTTTTCTCAGAAACTAAAAACGTATTCCAGGCTGTGGTAAAGAACTTATCTGAAGTATCAAAACTAACAAACCTTATTTTCCATTTGACTTATATTGCAGGTACCCTAACAGTTCTTTCCAGTATCCTGGTGTTTCTCTAATGCTCTCCCTCACACCCATTCTGTCTGTTGGGCACCTAAATGGCAGTGTGTTTGGCTGCTGATTAGGAAGTGTATGTGTGCAAGTATGTACTGATTGAAAGGTAGCAGTCACCTACTCTAAATAACAGGCTGAGCTGCTTGCTGTTCAGAAACTGCTGGAGAAGATGGGAAGGTGAAGAACAGCATCTTGCCCTTACAGAGGAAGATCAAAAGAATAGAATGTAGTAACATGAGAGTATTTTGCTTTGTGGCATGATGAGGTATTGTTTGATAGGTAGGTGAGTATTTTGCAGCATGGAGGTTTCTCTGAGTTAGAAGTGTTTCTTGTAATACTGGAGGAATTCTGGTAGTTTGTTAAAGACTGCCAAGACAATGTACTTAAATTGTGATTGAATTGCAAACACTAAATACTGAGAATATGATGCTGAAAAGAATAACGATAAATTATAGTATTTTAAACAAAACTTTGTAATAGAACCAAATGCAGTTTTATAGATGTTTGGGCAAGAACTTTGGAATCACTGTTTTCCAGGATGTCACAGTGCAGGGTCTGTAAGAGGTCAAGGGCCAAATAGCTAAACAAACTAAGCAAATAAATGAGATCACAGTGCATTGATGTGACAACAAATATATTACCTTTGAATAAATAAAAGTAGAGACATGTAAGGAAAATGGTGAGATACAAGGAGCAGTGTTTGTTTTTTACCTGTGGCTATAATACTGGAGTAATTGATACTGGAATCGATCCAGCATATGTGTGTGTGTGCTCTCTCTCTCATTTTTATATGTAGATACCCAGTTATCTATATACATATATAAAATGTAAGAGTATGTGAAGGTGTTTTTAAAAATGAGACTAGGATGGCAGTGTGATTGAGTTCTTGCTAATTTTCAGAAATATGTTGAATAAATCCTGTGCAGCCATCAAAGCAACAAACGTTTTCACTGAATACTTCATGTTCACACCACTTGTAATCAGTTGTAGCCCATTTTTCAGTGTAAATATTTCTAATTTAAGTACAAGAAATATATCAGCATTTGAAATCCTAAAACTGTCACCTTGCTATAAGCTGGTACCTCTGGCAAGTAGGAAAGAGTTTGGAATCAATTTCAGTGTTATTTGACATCATCTTTCAGTGAAGATGGAGAAGACCAATCAAAGTAACTTGGTGGAGAAATTGTGTAGATTACTGTGTTGCATAATGTTGCCTAACTTAAGTGATTTGGATGATTTTTTCTCTCTCTAGGATTTCAAAACCTATGTGGACCAAGCTTGTAGAGCAGCAGATGAATTTGTCAACATTTATTATGAGACAATGGATAAGAGAAGAAGGGTATGTAGATATTTTGAGAACAGAACTGTATTGTGCATTTTTTGCTTGTCTTTTTAGCTAGCATTACACTTGAAAGCACCTGACAGTTGGTTACCATGTATTGTATTGGCCATGTTGAGACCTCTGTTTCTCTTAGACTGTCCTGTGGAGGATTTTTATGTTCCTGTGCAGCACTGTTGTAAAAAGAGCTCTTTGATAGAGTGCCTTAGACTTCTTCATGTTGTTCTGGTCTGCTGCTGCAGCTAACTGTCCTTTTTAGGTTTCTACTGTTCCTGGTCTGGATGACTTTTTTAACCTGAAATTACACTTTCCAGGCATAATCTGTGTTGCATACAGGCAAAGGTGGGGGGGGGAATCAATGATAAATTGTTCTGGAAAGGTAACACTATCCTTTGGTTAGCAACTAGTTCAGTTTTGTCACTAGCTTTGTTAAAGGAATTTCATCTGTATTTAAATTTGGAGGCATATGAGTCACTATGCAACTTATAAAGGAGAATATGTTTCAGTTAGTCGTAATTCTTGGTCAGGAGCACTAATTGTTAAAATGAGCTAGTGTTACAGGAGAGCATTTTATCTACTGAGGTAACAGAAAAAATCAGTAATTCACAACACAACGATTCAAAGAATATTGCTTTATATGTAGTTCATTGTATCTGTTTACACCTTTTCCTCAAATATATCTTTTCATAATCACTCAGGCTTTAACAAGACTTTATCTGGACAAAGCAACATTAATTTGGAATGGTAATGCAGTGTCTGGGCAAGAGGAACTGAACAAGTTTTTTGAAATGTTGCCATCTAGTGAGTTCCAGGTGAATATGTTGGACTGCCAGCCCGTTCACGGTAAGGCTGTCTTAGTTTACTTCTTTTTAAGTCTTTTTATAACTGTTGGAAGTGAACTGCCATTATAATAGTGCTTACTAATTGTTTTGGAACAAGCTTAGAGAAAATACTGAGGGTTGAAACATCAAATTGTGCATAAGTAAAGCACAAATCAACAGATGCAGCAGCTCCACGCTTTTTCTCATGTCTGAGAAATATTTTAAGGACGTTTTTGTTACGATCATATTCAGTTGTGATGTATTTCCATGGGTTGAAAAGGTCTGGCTCACCAGGTTGTATTGTCCTTTACAATGTCTAAGAGTCAGGAGACCTCTACTGTAGCCTCTGATACTGACCTGCAGTATAATGTGGAACAAACCATCAACCTGTATGTACTTTGATTTCTTTACATCTATTCTAGATGTAAAGTTCTTTAGATTTCTGATTAACAATTGCTGAAGAAAAGCTTACGTAACTAAGATGTTAATCGATTATTTCTAATGGATATTTGGGGAATATAAGTAAGGGAAAAGCCTGTGGTTAAGTGTGCTTGCTTTGTTCTGCTGTGAGAAATATATAATCTCTAATACTGGGGAAAAATGTATATGCAACTTGCTAAATATATCTATATATGTGTCAAATAGTGAGAGCTTATGCTAAGCATAAACTCAGGTATTTTGTTAAATACTCTAAAATCAACATGAGATGGATATAGAAAAGCCATGAAAACACTGTTGGTGAGCGAGTACACTGTTGTCTGTATAGAAATGATGCAACAAAACTGTATTTGTCATGAACGTGTAACCAATTGTTAGGCCATGGCTAGTATAACCAGAATTGAGTGAAACCAGTATGTACGGTTCCTACTTCTTTACCTGCTAGTCGTTGTTTGAGTTGTTCTCTTTATACTACTTCTCCTTGTGAAGAGCAAGCTACGCAAGGCCAGACGACAGTCCTCGTGGTGACAAGTGGGACAGTAAAATTTGATGGCGACAAGCAGCGCTACTTCAATCAGAACTTCTTGCTGACAGCACAAGCCACACCTACCAACACATTGTGGAAGATCGCCAGTGACTGTTTCCGCTTTCAGGACTGGGCCAGTTAGTGAGGACAGGCTGCGGGAAGTGACCTCTCTCATTAGACACGGTGAAGTTAACTGTCTGGACAGTCCTTCTCAACGCACGGGTAACACTCACCCTTCCTGCCACTTCTGCCATCAGGGGAGGTCTGCAGAGGTTTCAGGGCTGATCCCAATAACCAAGGGTTTAGTAGTAAAGAGTTTTAATATGTGAGAGGTTGCTTGTGTTAGTTGAACCTAATAAAATGCTAAAGGCAGTGAGCTCTGTTGGAATCATTCCTAAAATGCCTTACATGCAGCTGTGCTGCCACTTCCAGACTTCTTGGGTGAAATGCTGAATGCTGCAACTCTCCTGTTTGAACACAAAATCCTCAGTGTACAATTCTGACCAAACGTGTGATTTTTTTATTTTATTTTTTTTTAACTAGCAAAGACTTGTTTTTAGAGCAAAATCTTCCCTCTTTTGAAGAAGATGCTTGTGTCACGTAGATGGAATTCTCGAAGCTACCTTCTGTTCATTGCAAGAGGCTAGAAAGGATTAACAATGATTTCTACTGTTTGCAGAAGTAGCAAATACAGATCCAGAGTGTTTAGTCTCTCAAGTACAGATTTAGTCCTTTCTCTGATATTAAAGGACTAAATAATCTCATCAGGTTTGCTTTTGGCTTAAGCTTCTCTGACTTTGGTTGTAGTTAATTTACATTGATTTGTATGTAGGGCATGCTGAATGATTCGGAGCTCCTATGCCAACAACTATTGTCACATGCGTGTTGGAGGGCTTCAAACTGATTAATTTTCTTTTGAACTCTTACAGTGTAGAAATAGGTCAGTTACATAATTTCTGTTTGCTTTAACTGTTGATTCTTTTGCTGTAAAGTTTGGAATATTTTTCTCATACTCAGTCTGCAAGTTTTGAATCACTCTCTTTTCAGGAAATGTAAAAAAAGTGGCACTAGAAGTGTGCATTGCTGTGAAGCCTTCGACTTTTCTTTTCAGTACTATTATTCAGAACAGATGCTTTAATTATTTTCAACTTAGAACATAAATACCATTTTCTCTCATGCAGATTTTTACTGTAGTTTTCACGTTATTTTTAAATACTACCTTTACTTACTGCTTTTGTGGGGTTTTTTGTGTCTTGCTTTAAATTTGCAGTTTAAAGATTTAAACTGCTTTAAAATAGTTTTCTAGACTGCAGGTTAAGATTGTCCATATTAAGTTCGGAACTTAAGAGTCGGTCTGAGTGTCAGCAGATGTTGATATGTTTCTATTTTAAACTAAGTAAAAAATTAGTTATATGTGACAGTACATTTTTTTGTAACTGAAAATACATGAGGGGATCTCATAACTCTGAGCTTAATACATGGTGCAGTGACAGCAGCAACCTGAATACAAAAGCAGTTAAGACTGCAGCTCATTTGTTTTTATGATTTAAATCGGGAAAACTGTGAAAATGAGCAATATCCAAATTGTGTTAAACAAAACATTTGTAGTTTTCAATACAATCCCAGGAATACTGGGATGTTTGGGTAAAATGAGTGGGTTTATTTCCTTTTAAGGCACTCTAGTCTATATTTGAAAGAAAGAAGCCTGTCTCTATCCAGAGGCTTTTTATGTTCTGAACTGTTGTGTAACTATTTTTCAACCAGAAGAATATTAATTCCTGCAAAACTGTGTAAGTCCAGAGTTTTTGCAAACTGTAAATACTGTAAATACAGTGTTATTTCTGTATGTAGTGAAGAGAGAATCCATCTATTTAATTACTGTTTGTTGTTAACAGAACATGTGAGGTTCATATATTTGTATTTCTTCTACAAGTATGAAAAGAAAACTCTTAAGTTTGCCTGTTCCTGATACAGCGTTGGTTGGACTGGCATGATGTGCTTTTCTGGGGTTTTTATTTACTGTTGATGATCTAAGTTGTGTTACAGATCTGCTTTGCATATACAAAAGAGGGGTTTGACTTTTTAAATCTAGTGATGGGTGCAATTGAAGCATTTGGTTGTTGAACTTTGAAGTTGGTCACCAGAACACACACTTGTATCTGTACTTGTTAAACTTGTCCTGGGAATAAATACTTACTGGATATTTTTATTCAAATTTTAATTTGTGTAGTAGTTTTTAAGCTGCTTTTTTTTTTTTTCTTCCAAATTGGGACGTATAGAATATATGAGGCAACATTTCAGTCAAATGTTACTCTTCTCAATTAATATTTGCTATTCAAATGCAGGCTGCTTCTATATCTGACGTTGCAATTAATACTAAAAAACCAGCCAAACCAAAAAAGCCACCACTACCTGGAACATTACCTGGGAAGCTTACTAACTGCCCTAGCTGGCCAAACCCAGTTTAAACTCCTACTTAGTAAGATCATAGAATCATAGAATGGTTTGGGTTGGAAGGGATCTCCAACCCCCCTGCACTGGGCAGGGACATCCCCAACTAGATCAGGTTGCTCAGAGCCCTGTCAAGCCTNGTAATGGCCACTATGTCATAGCTTTCCAGCAGCACAGTAGCTTCCAGCTCCTCTTGTTTGTTGCCCATGCTGCATGCGTTTGTGTAGAGGCATTTCAGCTGGGCAGTCGGCCATGTCACCCGTGTTCCCCTTTAAGAAACGTTTTCTGGTTGGTGTCAATAATCCTGGTGCTGTGTAGTCCAAACTGTTGTTGAAGAACCCAAATTTGTGATGGTGACACCAGCCACAGAGCCATGTGTTAATGGACTGGATGCAGTTGTTCTTTCCTACATCACTGCCTGTGACTGGAAGAATAGATGAAAAGATAACTTGTGCCCCAGATTCTTTCACCACTCATCCCAAGGTCCTGAAGTATCTTTTTATTGCTCTAGGACTACTGGTTGTTACTTCCTCTCCTCACATGGAAGATCAGTAGTGGATAGCAGTCTGAGGATTGCACCACGCTGGGTATGTAGTTGGAATTGGACTTGGTATGTGTGCAGGGGGTTTTGGAGAGAAATTTATTAGAATGCAATTGCTTCAGCCTGGGGAGAAGTGCCAGTTATGTACTGCCTATTTCCATCATATTTGATTAGGATCACTTAGGATAATTCAGTACTACCTTTATTAGCTGTTGCTCTTTGTAACTGAAAATGCTATTTTACAAAGCATTTTTATGGAACACTCAAGTGATTGTAGCTATTAGATTAAATCAGTGGTTTTACAACGGAGTAATTAGTGGCACAAACAAAAAGTCTCTTCCATACTAGCTGAACAAGTTAGGGCTGCTGCAGCTCTGTGCTGCTTGTTGGAACTTCTGTGCTGAAACAAGCAGAAGAGAACATACAAATGCTTTTTATTCCATTCAGTACAAAACCATCTGGCTGGTTTAGGGTTTCCAGTTGCTGACTTTGCTGTAATATCCCAAGTGAGGATCTATAAAGTGAACATATTTATGCACTAAACTCTAAAGAGGAGTTAATAATACCATTTTTTTGCTGTTTGATGCCATGTTAACTCAGTGAAACAAAGCCAGCTGAAGGGCTAAGCACTTCCAGGTACTAAACTATGGCTACTGAAGACATGATGGATCTTTGCTTTTGTGTATATTCTCTGTATTATCTTTATTGGTAACTGGTTTTATGTTGCTTTGGTCTTTTGGCATACTACAGTTAAATTGACTTAAAGTACTTGTGCTGTTTCTTGGAATGGAAAAAAGTGATTTGTTCTGATGGTGTGAATGATTTGTTCTGATGGGTTTGATATGTATATGCTTCCTTATCCTGATGGGAGAAAAGCACATTATAAAGAAATGCTGTTTTATCAGTAAAGTACCTTTCTACACTTGACTATATTTTGTAAGTTTCTGAAATTATTAAAGAGTTCTTGTAATATTAAAAAAGACCCAACCAACCAAAAGAAACCAACAAAAACCTACATGATGTTCTGCCTCCTCCCTCCAACCCCAGCACTGCAATAAGTAATTCATGGCTTCCTTATCTTTACTGCTTGTATTCTAGGTATGAGTTATGTCTTCTGAGCATTGCAGCATGGTGCTGGGGCACTGCAGAACAGGCTGGCTATGAGCTCTTTGTCAGGGCTGCATTAAAAGGATTGTGTCTGGAGTAATAACCCTATCGCAAATGCCTCACAAAGAGCACTGTCAGGCAGTAAACAGTGTTGAACTGGCTAGAATTAACAATCTCAAATTGACATTTCCCTCTAAAATCTGTTGAAATTTAGACTGCTGTCTAAAAAATACCTGGATGAAGTCAAACAAAACTTGTGCCAGATCCTTGGATTGTGAATATTCTCAGCGAGAACATATTGTTGTGCCTCTGCTGTTTCTCTGCTAAGAAGAAATGAAACACTCAGACAAGGAGTGGCTCATGTGATAACTCTGGTGATTTATTCACTTTTATTTTTCTGTTTGAAATGGCAAATTACTAATGAACATTTACACAGTTTAGCAGCTTTTAGTTGCTGGCAATGAAAAGACAAGAATGCTAATGCACGGTCACTGTTTGTGTGGAAACAGACATTGTTCTACAAACAATGCCAAATATATTGTAAAGTTCTTGCTTTGTTTGAAGGTGTAGATTACAGTGAGGCTTTGCAAGCTGTCACTTCATGTAATTATCTTGAGCAAGGCTCTGACAGCTGATGCAGTGTAAAGGTTTAAGAGCATTGGGAAAAATAAATCACAGTTAGGGGCAAACCAGAAGGTATTCTTCCATGTATGTTGAAAGTGAATCCAGAAATTGGTCTTTCAGTTTTCCCCCTGGGATGAAGAATAGTTAAGTCTTTCTTAACAGGCCTTTCTGATTTTAACTGAGAAGTAGGTCACTGATAGCTGAGCTTACTCATTCAGAAGGCTGGGTTTAATAATATAAATAATATTGTTATCTTTTGCGTCCAGTGACTGAATGGATTACAGAGGCTAAATGGCCATTTTGCCCTGCATCAGTAATACAGGTGCCTTAGGATATACTATTGATGGGGAAAAAAAATGTTGAATTTCTGTGGCTAAATTTTGTTGTCTTATAGTCTAAATCAGTTCAGTCCCAGAGGGCTTGCAGCTTCATGATTTTTTAAGGTTTCCAACCATACACAATGTATTTGGCTTACTAAAACAAACAAAAATAAATGCATATTGCTGTTAGGCTTGACACTCATTTATCAAGGTGTCTGTATGCCACAATATGAATTCCTGTTAGGTATTAAAGTACGTTGCTGTGTGTGATTCATGCCAACAGAGTAAGAATGAACTTGGTGTGAACTTAAATTAGTGGCTCTACAATGTAACCTTCTATCACCTACAGAATGTTCCTAGGTTCTGAGTGTTTAAAGCACATTTTTTGTCAGAACTCAACACATTCATGTGGAATACTTGGGCTTATCTGGATGGAACCATCCATATGGGGTATTGTAAGTTCTAACACGTAACTGAATTAAGAAGCTCAAGTTCCTAATGGACTGAAGTCTTGCTACTCTGGAAGGCTTAATTTTGTTTTATGTCTCCCAGTCTTGGGGTAGTGCTGCTTGGTAGAACAGTCTAACGTGGTTTTGTTTGGTTCCTGTTTCCAGCTGAGCTCTGTGGATATTGCTTTCATTGGACAGTCTTCAAAAAACAGGGCTTCATTCAAGCATAGTTCTGCTGTCAGTTGGAGTTCACATGGAAGATCCTCTATAGCTATCCCATATATAGATATCCCATGGTATATGTTCCTCTTTATATTTGTGGTTTAATGAAATTTAAAACAATATGCGGACTGTTACAAATAAAGCTACTGTGTGTTCATGGGGAAAAGATAAAAGTGTAAAAGAAAAGTGTACTGAAAAATAGGGACTTTGTTCCCCAGTCCCTGTCTTGTGTGAGGAAGAGAGATTGCCAGTGAAGACTGAGGCAAAATAGTTGTTGACTTGTCGCAGTGCCTTCTCCTCCTCCATTGTTACCACTGTGCCACTTGTGTTCATTCAAGGGGGTGCACTTTCTTTGACCTTGCTTTTCTGGCTAACATACCTGTAGAAACCCTTCTTACTATTCTTTGTGCCCTTTGCGAATTTCAGCTCCAGTCATGCCTTAGCCTTCCTGACCTCATTCCTACACAAGTGGACAGTGTCCCTATACAGAATTCTTAAAAATCATCTAGTAGAGACACCATGAATATTAGAAATGTGTGATGTGAATAAACATGTGTAGCCAACTACATTTGTGCATTTAACTGTTTGTAGATGCATATTGTGTTGAAGCATATCTGTATGTATGGTGTATATCTTGTACCAGTGTGAGATACAGTTAATGCATGATGGTATTGTCTTACTTAAACATCTGGTTGAACTGTAAGAGTAGATGTACTGATGTAAATCACAAATTATTACAGTTCACCAAGACCTTGTGATTCTTTCAGGTATTGAAAGGTACAGATAGAACAGCAGATAATTAGAATTAGATGTTTTGTTAGTTACTTGGCAGGAGGTCCTGTGCTTTCCTTATTTGTGAACTTCGTAATGAAGGGCAAACATTTTCACAAGGGGTAGCCCTTTTTTTCTTCTTCAGTAGAACCCAAATACAGGATATTGCATATACTTCGCATTTCAGGGGGGAGGAAGAGGAAAGTGATAGATTATGACAATATGTAATCAGTAGTATTTGTTGGACACTGACTCAAAGGGCCTGTCACAGCCATCTTTTGGATTTGTCTGTAGGATGAAGCAGTGGAAGGCAGTTAGTAACCAGCTGATAGCAAATGCCTGTTAGGCAGACATTATAGTGTCCAGTGGATTGGAACTTTAATGTGTACAGTTCTCAGAAAACTGTAACAGTCCTTCCCCTGTTCTTGTCTAATCTGGCCAAGGTCAGCAGTAGCACTAGGCGCTGCAGTTCCCAAATACTTTCTAAGCTGTGTTTGTCTATAATGCTGCTTAGAGGCCAGAGCCCTGCTGGTGGGCATTGGTCAGGCAGAAAATGAAAAGTTAATCACAGATGAGTTAAATAGAAGGGTTTGTATATGTGTAATACGTCCTTCCTTCTAATAGGTGGAAACTGGTTGTGGTCACCTTAATTCTGATTTTACTGAAGGAAATCCTCACAGAAAATCTAGTGGGGCTGATACAGTGGTTTTAGTTATCCCTGTGTGAAAGTTTATGAGACAGTCAGCTCCTGCAGCTTAGAAAGTGTGTACATGTATTTGTGCTACTGCTTATGGCTCTTCAGCAAATCCAGTTTGAAGTTAGCACTTGCATTTTCCAGAGGTGCTGAGTCCTTGCAGATGGAGGTAGCTCACCAGAATTGTTATTGTTGTCTAACTACATGACAGGATTTTGAAGCTCAAGATTTCACATACCTCTGCCGACAATGCTGGCACACAGTACTATTGCATACACTCCCATTGAAACCGTTTCTGGAGCTTGAGGCTTTTCCCCACCCCATATTCTCCGGTGCTAAAAATGTCTAGAGATTCACAAGACACTGCTTGGTATCTAATGATACTTTGTGATTTGGTCTGCGAATATTGCAGGAGATATCTACAGTGACGAAGTTGACTTGGTCACTGCCAGTCCTCTCAAGGATTATTTTTTCAAACTTGTCACTTCAGGTACTATTTTACAGTGATTCCCTACAAAGGTAGAGAGAACAAGATGCAGTAGTTACCAAATAGAACATTTTGCTGTTGGAAAAACAATGAATGAGCATGAGGAAATCTAAGTCTGTAAGACTGATGAGAGAGGTCTCTGTACGTACGTAATGCAGGTGTTTATTGTAGAAAAGCAAGACAAATCCATCCAAAGAGTTGAAGAGCAGCTCTGACGCTGTACGAGAGCAATCCGTTTGTCACTTCGCCGCTTTCCCTGGACCCCTCTGGGCAGCAGCAGTCTCCTCCGGGAAGCCGTCCCCGGTGCGCGGTCCTCCCGGAGGAGTCGAGCTGCAGGCGGGGGGCAGCCTCAAACCACCCCCCGGGGCTCTTCCTCCTCCCGAGCCCCGGTGCTGCCGGGCCGAAGGGCCGCGCTCACACCAGCCGCTGGCCCTCGGCGGGGCCGCTCTCCTCGGCCGGCTGTCCCGGGCTGCCGCGGCCCCAGTCGCGCTCTATGTAGAGATGGTAAGGGTCGTGCTTGGACTCCAGCTTCCGCGAGCGGGTATAGGCCAGGATGAGCGCCCCGGCCAGGCAGCCGTAGAAGATCATGATGAGTAGGATGTACAGCGAGGCGTCGCCCCCAGGAGCCGACCCGGCCCCGGTGCCAGTCCCGGCCGTGCTGGCGTTGCCGCTGCGGCGCAGCTCCCGCAGCAGCGCACTGAGCAGCGCCTGCAACCGCCGCGGCTCGCTGCAGTTCATGGCGCGGAGCCGCTTCAGCCCCGGCAGCGGGAAGGCGGGAGCGGCGCTGGGCGCGGTGGGGAGGGTGTGGAGCGGAGCTGCTGGGAAACGGGCTGGGCGATCCAAGCCTGCATTGGCGTTGGAGAGGGTGGCTGGGAGTGGGTTAGATAAACGAGCTGTGCTGGTCGTGGAGGGATTCGAAACTTGTAGTTATTGTCGTGCGAGTTAGAGTGAGTCCAGAGGAGGGTCATGAAGATGATCCGAGGGCTGGGACACCTCCGCTGCGCGGACAGGCTGAAAGAGTTGGGGTTGTTCAGCCTGAAGAAGAGAAGGCTCCAGGGAGACCTTAGTGCCGCCTTTCAGTACTTAAAGGGAGTTAATCAGAAAGATAAGGACTTAGTGGGGAGTGCAGTGATAGGATGATGGGTAATGGTTTCAAACTCAAAGATGCTAGATTTGGGTGGTGAAGCACTGGAAGGGGTTGCACAGAGAAGTTTTTTTCATTTTATTTTTTTTTTCTTAGTTCCAAAAGCTCTATGATGTCCAGAGTTATGGGTAGTTTGAAATCCTGTGAATACTCTGAGGGCCTCAGGTTGTTTATGTGGTAACTTTTTAAATTTGGCTGCTAACATGTTTGTAGGTTAATGTGGCAGTTGCATGCCTTAGAGATTCAGAGTCTTTCCAGCAGTTAAGAGTCACTTTCACGTTGTGCAGTTTCTTTGCCTATTTCCAGGAGGTGGCTAGGGCTGATCATTGTTCTGTTCTGTTTTCCTTTTGCTGCTTTCAGGGAAAAGGATGTGTTTTAACAGCAGATCAGAGTAAGTGCCCATATGTAAGGGCAGCTGGAAAGGCAAGTTGGTGTGATATTGACTTGGGCTTTTTCTGTGTGAACAGTATTAGGCAAGAGTGCAGTCCTGCTGGTTTGTGTTTTGAAAGAGTAGCAGCAAGTTTTCCATAATGCATCTCTTCTAGTCTTTAAATTGCTTCAGAAAAAACACTAGTAAATCAGAATGTTTCTGTAACAATATAGTCTCTCTTCTTTCCCTCCCACCCCCCCACCCCCCCGGAATCACAATTCATTATTTCTTTTTTCTCTATCAGGAGAATATAACTGAGAAACCCTCTGGTTTAAGGACAATTATGATCTCCACTCCCCCTCAGCATCTGTGGAATTCACAAGCTATAGGGTAGGAATGAGAGACTGCTGCCTAGTCACTTGAGACATGCTTCTGTTGTGCTTATGGGTGGGTTTTTTCCTCTTACAAGTCCTTTTACAAAATCATGTCTCTTAAGCAAAATTTTTGACTTGGATACACTCCAGGCATCTTGCTTTTTCATTACTTGCATGTGACCTACTGAAAGTGTATTGGTGGCTAGACAATGGAAATAAAACTGAAAATACAATCGATCATAGTTTTTTACTACAGTTAGAAGGGCCGAATGTCCATTTAGAATCTCAAGAGAACCAAAAACCAGAGGCTATAGATTTCTTTTTTTTTTTTTTCACACAAAGCTAGGTTTTGATTTCCTTTTCTACAGCATGTTGTTTGTTGGTGTGAACAATTGTCTTGGTATCTTTCCTCTGAAAGTAAGGACTCTGCTTGCTGGTAAAAGCATAGAGTAGGCTGTATGCAGGTTAAAAAACTGGTAAGACTGACTTGTTGGAAGTTCACCTTGGGTTGTGGTTTAGTATTTGTTTGCAGAGGACTTTAAGAAGTCACTGTCACCACCTGTGCATTTCCACTCCTCAAAGCAGTATCATTATTGTGCCACTGCAAGTGTTCAGAGCAGAGATCCAGGCTTTAAAAATAACAAGGGAAAATAGCCACAAGGTGAGAGTTATGTAAGTAAGAGGCAAATATGTTCTGGAATGGGGTAGATTTAAAGATTTTGGGAGGTAATTTCCCTAAGCAGTATAGGGGCAGGTACATAGGGATGGAGTGGCCCTGGTTAAATGGCCCTGATTAAATTTCATAAAACCAGGCTCTTAAAGAGAGATTGTGTTTGCTTAGACTTGAAAAATGGAAGGTAAAGTAGGGCAGGCAGCTATAGAGAACAGTGATCTATTCTTCATGTGCACTCCCTTGGGGAGCACTGTAAGAAATAAGCTGGTTGATGTCCAACAGGAAGGGTTTAGGTTAGACACTGCATTGCTTAAAACAAATAAAAACCCCAGCAGTGCCTCCCAGGGCTGGGACTTCTGTTAAGTGCTGGAACGATATATGGGCTCACTACCCAAAGTTGTAGTTGGGCTAATTTTATTCTTAAATAGGCTCAACAATGCAGTAGGCCTGTTAGAAGTAGTCCAATACTGTTTCAGGTCAAGAAGTGCTAAATTACTTCCCCACCACTTCCTTATCTGTGTTTTTAAGAAGTAAAACTTCTCATAGAATCCTAGAATGCTTTGGGTTGGAAGGGACCTCTAAAGGTCATCTAGTACCACCCTCTATATGTCATCTTACACGAGATCTGTTTGCTTTTAACTTTTTAATGAGGAGATCTTGTCTTAGAGTGATAGGTATCCATGCTGAGGGTCTGGACTTTCAGAAATAATACGGATAGTGTAGATGTAGTGGGCACAGATGTAACAGAAGATAGGTAAGAGTAAATGCAGAAGTAACAAACACACCCTGAGTTCTGGCATCTCAGTTAACATTCATTAACCAGGTTATTGGTGTTTCAAAATGGGAGAACAAGGGAAAAATGCAGCAGACTTTTTTAATTTTTTTTTTCTTTTGCTTTAAAAGTGTAGGTGAGGACTGTAAGGGTCAGAAACAGAGCTATGTCTAATTTAATCAGCATCAGTGTAATGTCAGAACTGCACACTTCCTGCTAAAGACAGTTTTGGTTAAATTACCTGTGATAATCAGCTTGTAAAAACAGTTTGTCAATATAAAATGGATCTGATTTTCTTCAAAACATGTTGCTCCTTAATAAAGGTGTAGCAGGAATCTAGATACTGTAGCTCCCAGTAGCAAAGCAATAGTGCAACCACCACCCCAATATTTGAATGTCAGAACTCATTCAAATGAAATTATGTAGAAAGGACAAGCCAACAACCAATGTGTATTTAGTATAGTCAGCCCTATTCCTCCATGGCTGATGTAATGTTAAAATTAAAAAGAAACCAACCATCTATTTGCAGCAGCACTGAGTTAACTGGAAATACGCTGTATTCATCCATGCAAGTTCACACTACTGTAGAATACCCAAGTTTTACTCTGTCTGCATCATTTAGAATTCCATGTAAACAGTTTCAGAGAAAATGTGAAGTGCTGAACAGTAACTAGAGCCAACTTGTGCAATATAAAAAGATCTTTCAGAACACAAACTTTTGAACCATTTAAATTGTATTTCACTTCTGAACTGTTAACATTGCGTATGTATATAGATCTCTTGAAAATAGCAATTCTCAACCAAGACACAGAAGATACCTGGAGTCTAGATAAAATACATTTCATATAAATACATTCACGGTTTAAAAAAAAAGCAACAAAAAAACACACAATCTGTTGCCAGACTCAAGTTTCTTACATGTAGTTAACTTTTGTGATGCTAAGAGGCTGACTAAGGGTGATTTAGTAATGACCAATTTTAAATCTGGGAAAAGCGGTAATGTGGCTCCAGAAATGAGCCATTTAAAAAAAGTTGTTACTGACATGGGAAGTATTTCCTATTGTCATAAACCAACTGTATGTGTCTTAAAAAAATAATTTTCCTTTTTAGAAAAGCTCTTCCCTCGTTCTTTTAGTGACTGTTGTACTTCCATACACAACTAGATACAGTCAGCATTATACACCAGATTTTTTCCCCTTTCACCTCAGGGTTCTTGGAAGATGAGCTGGCAGTGTTCTGTTCTCGACTGGCCAGAGAAAATTACGCCTGAGGAAGTCTGAAGTTGGTCCCAAGGAGAAGGGACAGTTTAGTTAATGAGTATATAGCCATGATTTATTTTTGCAAAGTCTGTTCAAACTGGAAAAAAGAAAAACACGATAAAGGAAAAACCTGCCCTGAAATTGCAAGCTAGTGCATTCAAGAGAAGCATTGTACAAAATCTTTTACTGTCTGTACAGTGACAATACGAAATAACTTTTCTTTTTAACCATCATATACACAACACATTATGAATAGAAATCTATAAATACTTTAAAATGAATTTGTAATACATAGCAGTTGAGGGCCACAGCTGTACAAAATGTAAGCAACATATATAAAATGATTAAGAAAGTGCAAAGTAGAACAGTATCAAGAGCCTCCACTTTTTACAGCATTTATGGTTCAAGTGTGAAGAGCCAGGAGGGATGCAGGAGCTCAATTACAATTCAAAAGACACAGTACAGGATTCTGCACACAAAATGATGAACTATTATTATGTCTTCCCACTTCTTCACATCTGACTTCCAGTTAATAAGAGATTTTTTTACATTTCTGTAAAGTAATTTGTCCCTTTTTACAAGTTCCATAAGGCAGATGTTCCCGGGCCACAGACTAATTTTTAAGTAAAACAAGACCACACAAGTAAACTGCTTTTGCTTTCTGTTTACCTTGTTATGCTTACCAGATTTCAAAGGTGAACGGAAATAACCTTTCCATAAAGCAAATACAGACATTGTGAGCCTGATCCTCTAGATTAGATAGAGGTAACCTGTTCTGTTACTCACATGTATGTGAAGGTCTAGAGGATCAGTGCCTTAAAAAAAAAAAAAAAGTACCAACTACTCTTAAAAAAAAAAGCGCCAACTAAAAACCAAAAAATACCTATCCTTTCAGTTTCAGATCTGCCTAGGGACAACTACCCATCAAGTTCACCGTTGTTTGCCAGTCAAAATGCACGTTTTGCATTCTGCGTTCAGGTGATGATTTCTCATCAGTACCTCCTGTAGCAGTGCAAGTCTTTGTTTTCTTTTATGCTGTGTGTCCTAGTGGAAAGCTCTGTTTTAATTAAAATACAGTGGCAAGTAAAAATTTATTTGGTGAGCTGGAAGTTGAAATGGCTAATTCAAAGCTCTTGAATGAAATTTCAAAAGACTTGTTTTTAGAAAGCTTTTCAGTTCACCTTTATTTCAGTAAATGTACTTTATATTCTTTTTTAGGCACTGTAAATATTCAAGACACTAACTGATGTGCAGAAGAATCCAGATCATTATTACTGATCTCTAGCAAGTTCTTGACTAATGTCATCTTGTTTTTAAATGGAGAAGGGTACGCTTTAAATACTCTTTTTTTTTCTCCCTCCCTTACTATGAAAGAATCATCAAAACTACATTAATTTTTCTCTTTGAAGTATATGCCAGACTTCAGAGTGAATTTAAGAGAAGTTGCAAGCAGTCTGAATATGCTAGAGAGACAATAATAAGATGATTACCTGGTCATACTGCTTCACATAATGATGTCTGTCTCAAAACTGGAGATGATCACATAAAACTCTACAAAGACCATCAGTGTCTAATCTGCTAACAATTAAGAATTTGGAATCCAAGATAATCTCTGTTTTACTTGATAGAGATTACAGAAACATTAATCCAACATTTGGTGTATTTTCTGAATGTGTGGTATCTACAGCATACACAGACATCCAAAACTGAGGCATGAGAAGCAACCATCTGCACAACTGCTGGCCAATGTAACTTGTTTATTTTCCTCCATACATTCTTTCGATGTCATTGATGTAATGGTTTTTCAGTTCTTTTCTTTTCAGCTTGAAAGCATCTGTTACCAACCCAGTCTCTGGGGTCCATGGTTCAGGGCTTAAACGTACTTTGATGGGTATTTCAAATCTTTCTAATTTCACTGCAGGAACAAGAAGAAACAAAAGCATGACTAAAATTACACAGCCAAATGAAATACTAATTCATGCTACCTAAAAATCTAAGGTGAGCACCTGTAGGTTGTATAATCTGGTGTTCTACTTAATGAAGTAGCCTTACAGAAGGGCCACAAGCACATTTAATCATGTACCAATGCTGAGTGCAAATATTCTAATAATGAACTGTACTTACAGCTTGTATTGGATGTGAGAGTGTAAAATCTAAAGCTTGCACAACAAACGAGTGTGTAGCCTGAAGATCTCAGGATACACTGAAATCTATAGTTGTATCTTTATTATAGGAATGTAGCAATAACTAGATTAACTCAGATGTGCTTCATATTAATGAAATACTTCTGTACTTTCCATAGTTGAATCATTCTTTCTCAAGTTTTTCTTTCCTAAGAGTGCAAAATAAAGGGACTTCCCTGTACTTTGTCATGTTAGTCACTTCTTTTCCCTTCAGCTGGAAGCAGTGGCTTAGCACATGCACAGCCTCCCTACAACCAAAGCCACTTCTATCTCTTGCTCAGGCAATAGGCCAGGGAGGGGTAAGCAAGGGATGATGTGGCTAGCTTCTTCAGGGAGAAGGGCAAGGATGTGAGGAGCAGGGCAGGGAGCTGCTGCATGTGTGCAATACTTGGACTTTGATATCAGCTCCTTCATGTGAGCCTACAGGATCCCACCAAGACTGGTAGCTGGATGTCCAGGCCAGCCTGAGCTAGCACACCTCTAGGTGGCAGCAGATGTTGGACACTTGGAGGATCTAGCTGTCAGTCTGTCCCCAGGAGCTCTGCTGTCTTAACTTCAAACTGGTAACTGTCATGTACGGTTCCACATCTTATTTAGGTATGTGTCTGCTCATGATAAAGGTGCATTTCATTCTGCTTAATAGTTTAAAATAGTCTTGGAAAAAAGGTTTTGAATAAGTTAGTTGCATCTACCATAATAATGGCAGATTGTTATTGAAAAGTTAGAATATATAAGCTAAGGTTTGAACAAGCAAAGCTCTATGGATGGTAATTTGTCTCGTTCATGGCATGCTCATCAAAACAGATTAGAATGTTTAAACTCAAATCTGAGAACTACAGATTGATTTTTTTTGTTTGTTTTGTTTTTGAGCAAGACTTACTAGTGCCTTTCATTTTTGTTTTCTTGGTTTCAAAAGGTGGATCTGCCTCTGAAGTTTAAGAGACAGTGCTTAGGGTGTGCTTAAGTCCAGTTTTACTACTCCCTTGTATGAAGTGCCAAGCACTTTAGAGACTTTTCTCCCAGTTAGTTTGTTAATTTTTTGGCCCCTAAAGGAGTGCTGAGGCTTATGAGCATTCTGTACCACAGCAAGGAACAGCAGGCTTTTAACCCATTACAACCATAAGGATCACGGCTTTTCAAAGCTCTATGGGGCAAAGTTGCATGGGAAAAGAGCTTTGAAATCTCTTGCTTAACTAGTTTTCTTACCAGTAAATGTCTTGTAACTTTCCTCCCCAACTGACAGCTCTTTTGGACCTTATTTTAACTGTATTGGACAAGCACCTTCTCTCTATTCTCTAGAATTTAGTTGAAAACAGATCTCATGGTTTAGGGTTCTTTTTATAAAAGGAAAAAAAAAGTAGTTAATACAACCAAAAAGCAATTCCTGGGATAACAGATAACAACATGCTGTGGACTTTGCCTCTGATTAAACGAAGTTTTGGCAGCTATGGAGGCAACAGGAAGAAGAGCAGTTAGTAAGGGTAACTGAAAACTTTTGCTGGCATAAGCACCATGAGATTGGCTAGGACAATATGCTGCTTTACTTACTCTTGTTTGCCACTTCTTTAATCTCTCGCAGTATTTCAGCTTCCATTGTAGGATTGTTACAAATATCTACCCAGGTTCCACTGATGCCTTTCTGCTCAGCTAATGCTGTCAGCTTCTTCTGATTGGGAACCACAAAACTGATCACATAAGACTGGTCACTACCACAGGATGGGAAGAGAAGGAAGGAAAAAATATCCAAGCAGTTCAGAGTTCCATTTCAGGATGTAAAATGCTTATTTATTGCTAGATCTCTATCCCTGACAGTGTTCAAAACCAGGCTGGATGGGGCTTTGAGCAACCTGGTCCAGTGGAAGGTGTCCCTGCCCGTGACAGGGGGTTTAGAACTAGATCTTTAAGGTCTCTTCCAACCCAAACCATTCTATGATTCTAGATACACAGTGCTTTTTGAACTATAGTTATTCCCCCATACAGAATCCTTCTCGGACATTAAGTCTTAACAAATGACTTACCAAAGGTATACTAAGTTGGTTTACAACATTAGGTTTGATTGGTATTGTGCTTTATAGTGTATCATCAGAGAAGCTCATGTTTACCCTGAATGGAGGTTTTAAAATAATATCACTCTTACCTTTTGGCATAAGCACAGATATTGTCAATCAATGGGCAGTTCTTCAGTGCTGCCTCTACTTTGCCCAGAGATACATATTCTCCTGCTTGTAGCTTTACCAAGTCTTTCTTACGATCTAGGAGTCAAGAGAGAAGGAAAAAAAAGAAGAGTTTGTTCCATTTCAACTTTCACACTTCCACAGACTCATTTGCAAAGCCACCTTGTATGTATTTTGTGCAATGCTGTGAAAGATTCTTAATAAGCATGAAATAAAGTATCTTATTAATAAAGCAGCTAATAGCATGTACATATTCTACCAACTTTATAAAGGCTTCTGTAAAAAACTACATAGCTCTACACTTCTTGTTACAAACGTGTGACAGTGATGAAGACTGATTTTAAAGCTTTGTAATTAATAGAAAAAATAATCTTGCATGTATTCTTTGAAGTCCATGTGCTAAATCTAGATGGTGATAATGTCACAGGAAATAGCATCACTTCCAAAATTTTCCTACAGCTGGGAATGTATTTTACACTGTGATTCTGCAAGTAGGTAACCTTAAGTAGATTAGCCCTGGCAAAGCCAACAGGATTAGTAACATCCTTATAATTATGTTTAGTCAAGACCTTGTAATACATTAATATATCAAGAATTGAGGCCCACCTATGATCTGCAGACACCCATCTGGATGAAATTCCCCTATATCACCTGTACAGAACCATCTCTGACCATTCTCATCAACAGAGAACTCTTCTGCTGTCTTCTCTTCATTTTTAAAATATCCCATTGAGACATTAGGTCCACCAATTATAATTTCTCCTCTAGGATTAGGCTTGTCTTTATTAGTATAGCCCCCTGAAAACAAGAAAATCCATGCACAATTACTTTAAAATACTTTCTTGGCAGCAGAATATGTAAGTTAAAACTTAAGCTTGAAATTAATGCACACAAAAAGACAAAGAATTACTTCATATGCTACATCTAGCTAAGCAGATAGGAAAAGAAACCAGCTACTCAGTGATTAAATTACTCTGAAATCAGAACATTTAATATTCTCACCTTCTTGCCAGTCTCTCAGTTTTATTTCACAACAAATAAGAGGAGCTCCAACTCTGCCAGTGCTGTAATCAGCAACTTAGGGAGAGAACAAGGAAGAATACAAAGATTTTTGTCATTTGAAATATAAACTCAAACCATAAATAAGGCAGTAGCTTACCTAAAGTTACTTTATTGCAGTTAAGAACTACAGCAATTTTGACTTAAAACACCCACCAGACCCTCATATATATCTATATCATCAATTATGTATTTCCAGATGCAGTTTAACTACCTTCTGTAATTGTTCCAGCTCCACATGTTTCTGTTAGTCCATAGCCTTGACCAACAGGACAGCAAAAACAGATGTTCATGAATCTTTGTGTTTGAGGCGAGAGTGGTGCTCCTCCAGAAAGCATCATACGGACATTCCCTCCCAGGAGGGCCTTTACTTTCTTAAACAATAGTCTTGAAAGAAGGAAAAAAGCATTAAAAATCATGCACTTAGCTCACTTTTGTAAAAGGAAAGACACAAACCTTCCTCTTTCCTATCTGGAACACTTTAACTATTAACTTGGTCATTTACAGATTTTAGTGGACAGCAGGGATGATCAAAAATGTTACCTGTTGTGTAATGCTCAAAGATAGCAAAATTCCTGTAACTTAATAATTATTCTCATTTTATTACTACAAAAAGGCAATCTAATGAAAACTAACTAGTCATCTGTTCTGAGAATTAGTAATCCCTACCACCATCTTATCCACTTCCAGGAAGAACTCAGGATTTTTTTCAGTTAGTCATTAGATGATGTTTGCATGTTGGATGAGAATAGTCTGATGTCAGATAGCTTAATTGTTATTCTTTTAGACTGTCTTAAATCACAAGGAAAAAGTTACACTTGGAACATGAATTATACTTACACATTACACAGAGGTGCATCATATCCTCTCTTGATTTGTTCCAATTTGTAGTCATAGCCTATCTTGAACAGAGTTCTCTGAATATAGTTCATCTCTTGAACTTTACTCATGACATTTTTATATATTCTGTCCATTATTTCCTATAAAGAATTTTAAAAAAGGCAAGGAAAAATACCACATCAGACTAATGAGTAAAATAAATTCCATGTTAAAAATAAAATAAACCCCCTCTATTATTCTTCCTTTAAAACAGGTAATGCAGTAAGAGTGAAAACTTCTGCATCATTAGTTAGGCAATGCTTAACTGTAATGCTTTTAATGTGTGATCAGTTAGTCAATTTATAGACCATCGCAGCTTGGAGCCACCCCAAGACCAATGTAAGCTACAGAAGTAATAGGAGTTAGAGTCTCCTAAGGAAAAAAATCACCAGGAGACTAAGTATGGCCTGGTTACCCTAGGAACTGCAAGAAAGACTCAGCCTAAGTGCTACCTTGGAGACAAGCAGCTGAGATTGAGCACTACAGCAGTGCAACTTAACTTGCTAACTTCTGTAACTCAGCCAAACACCCATATCCTTGAAGTGTCCATCTTAGCCAAAGCCACTCTGCTTTCTCCTTATGCAAAAAGGAGTTTCAGTCTGTGAATGTCAAAGACTTTCTGTATGCTATTGTTGTAGCATTAGCCCAGAAAAATATTACTTCTAACTGTTAAAACACATTTACAGCTTTCTAGCAAAAAGGCTCTTGGCTTTAGCATACACATTCTTGTGCTCATCTGCATCATCAGTACTGGGTTCAGGCACTGACAGCTGGAATTTCTATATTGTGCTTTTTTCCTATTAGTGACAGTTACTTACACATGAAGAGGAAAAATATTAAGTAAATAGATTTTTCAAGCATGAACAAGATAGAAAACATCTTTTTGCTAAACATCTGCTTCTTCATACTTACAGGCACAGCTGCCATCAGTGTAGGCTTAAGTACAGTGCAGTCTCCTTTGCTTCCCTTCTTAATTTTGCTTGACTGTAATAAGGAAAAAATGACAATTTATGAAGCTGAAAACCAAGAAGCTCTTTAGAAAAGGACTTAAAAAAAGAGGGAGATATATGAGCATGTAATTTAAATCTCTTCTCTCCAAAAACCATTTCCTGCATAATTTTTTTCTTCCTATTGCACTAGAAAAAGTAACGACTAACAACAATTTCAACCCAAACACTCGATGTTTTACAAACCCAGCCTGGTTAAGTCCACTTTGTATATCTTACTTCCTCCCTCTAGCACTTGCTTTCTCCTCTGTCTTCCTCTGCAAGTGTTTTTTTTTGCCTGATGCAATCCCCAAACCAGCAATGCATACAGAACCATTCTTTTTCTCCTTTATTTGCTCTTATTTATTTTAATTGTTAAATGGAAAAAGCAAAGGGCTGAAGAGAACATTTGTAATAACTGGATAAAGAACTGATAAAGTCAGACCAAAAACTTAAAGTCACTTTGAACAATCTTGCATTCAGCTAGCCTAATAACAGCTGTTCTTACCCTGATACCCAGTGGATATTGCTATATACATTTGTTAGGTTTTTGTTTAGATTTTCTAAGTATCGTAAAAGTAAAGGTTTTAATAAAATGTATAGGGTATGATCTGCTGCTACAGTTCATCAGGAACAGACTGCCAAAGCTGAAGTTTGCTTTGGCTTTCCCCCCTGCCTCTCACCTGATCTGATAGTGTGAGTGGAGAGGAATAGCCAATCCTGCAGCCGTAAGTGATGCAAGAAATTTCTGCTGTCAGTTCTAATACGTGGGCCAGAGGCAAATAGCCAATATAAGTATCCTTGGGTCTAGGAAAGGAAAGGATTATCTAATGAACAGTGATGCACATGTGGACTGAAAATACTAACAGTTTTGTTGTTTGCTTACTTACTACTTTTTGAAAGACCTGGATCACAAGTGAGGCTTATTCTTCTGCACACAGAAGGATGCCATTTCAGAGAACACTTTTTAAACAAAATGGGAAAAATCCTATCTTACTGAAATCAGTATGAGTTGCAGGACTTGCCATGTTTCATAGGACACTCAGAGATTCCTTAGTGCTCTACTGCTATTTCCTCTCTTTGTGGGAGATTTCATCCCAGGTACAAAATTAAGGAAGAAATCACTATATTTGTAAGTAATCACCAATGACTTAGAAATTCTTGACAGCCACCACAGCATCTCCTTCTAGAATATATTAGTAGGAAGAGAGCTGATTGCTGAAGTACTGAGGCTTATTTCAGGAAATAATTTTTCAGAGAGATTTCTCAGCAAGAAACATAGAGCTGCCACTTGGCAGAAGCTTTTTCAGTATCAGGTCAGAACTGGTTTTACATCCCATCACAACAGGAGTTTAGCAACGTAGCTTATTTCAGCTATTAAACCCTTCATGAATGCAGTGGCAAACATACTGACATTCATGAACAATTTCCTTTAAATGTCAGTGAGGGAATTTGCAGTTGGTTTACAATTTCTTATATTTCTGCTCATTTAGTGAAGTATTCTTGAGCAGACTGCAGCATGTGCATTATCCATCTAACATTTGTGTCCCTGGATCAATAGCTGTGGTAGGCTCTGATGTACTTCCTAAAGCAATTCTAGAAGCCTGAAAACATCATCTGATGCACAAGAGTGTGAAAAATCTATCACAGGCCTAAAGCTAAGGGTAATAATAATAATAATAGTAAAGTAAAAACAGCATGTGAAATGAGCTATTAGGGTGTCTTTTTCAAACAGGGTACGTTCACAAATACAAGGTATGTATTTTTCATAAAGATCAGTGGGCTCATAGTAAAATGAAGAAATCTGATAGCACCCAATGCCAGCAACAGACTTTCTGTAAATGTTGAGTACTTCTGGAGGTTCTCTTATCTCTCTCTCTCCAAAAACATGGCAACTAAGTGTTTCTTACCCCAGTCCAGGTATTCTCTCGCACTGTCCTGTCATTCCAGCTATTAAGTTTTTATGCATCATCATCACTCCTTTTGGTCTCCCAGTAGAGCCACTGGTGTACATTACTAAAGCCAAGTCTGTAGGAACAGGTCTGCTTGGCAGAACACTTGCTACAAAACGCAGGAGAAAAAAATTCTGTAATCAGTGTGTAACAGGTGCTTCAGCAAAGGCAAGCACAGGGTGCTGCTAAGTGGTAAGTTGTGGATGCAGATGGAGAGAGGAGTGGCCTGGTTTTAAGTGAGGGAAGGCAAGGAAGGACAAGTATTTGGGCATTTACACAATCTAGGGGATAATTTTGTCATTGTCTTATAGCTGACTGAAAGTTTCATGGAACAGGCCTTCTGAAGAGTAAGTAAACCTAAGGGGAGAAATACAGTACTGGAGAGAAACCACAAGCTGAGGAAAAACCCAACAAAAAACCCCAACACCTTGAAAAGCTGCAATTCAGCTTTTCTGTCAATCACTCTTCCAAAGCCAAGATTGTAGAGCTAAGGCTAATTAAGCTGCTAGTTAGTGGAAAGCAGTAAGCTTATAACACTTGACTTCTGATTTTTGTTTTAATCCCTTGGCATTTATTCTTAGGATAAAAATTACTGGCTTTCACACCTAGAGAGGCAGCAGAAGTATCTGCAAGGGAAGCAGTGTTTTTAGTGGAAAAAAAAACCCAACACCACAAAACAATACCCCTCCAGGTAACTGCTAGTTTGTATTCCTCCCTTAAACTGATGGAAGATAAGCAGTTGTAATGAATGTCTGCTTCCCTGCCAAAAGCTCCTTTGCTAGTTTATCTCTTCTTTATTCAAGAGGGAGGAGTTCTGCCTAAGCACAGACTGATGACTTAGGGAAAAAGAGATGATGAAGGTTGTTTATTCCTTCCTTAAAACAGATGTTTACAGTCACTCCTGGCTGCCCAAGGTAGCTAGGGATGTAACGGTTATTCGTCTAGCCCAAGATGCTTTTTAGCTACTGATTGGTTAAGAAAAAAAGACATTTCCAAGCCAACTAGTAAAAAAAGTCTCAAGTGCTTTCTCTTCTTTTCTTAGAAAAAACAGTGAAAATGAGATTAATAAAAGGTAAGAGTAGCAGAAAATGGAGTACTGCATTAAATTTTATTTCACTTTGTAAAATAAAGATGGAGTCTTAAATTAGTCTGGTTATGGTTTAGAAATTAAAGCTTTATCTTGATATACCTGACACTTGAACAAAGGAGTAGGACAATAAAAAGAGATTAAACAAACTCTGTTTCTGTAAAGGAAACCAAAGGATGAAGTAGCAATCTGCTCTGCCTTTGTGTTAGAGATCTGCATGGGTGGGGGTTTTCTGCTGTGGATGCCTCTTTCCCTAGGTCTGATTTCACTGTTAACATTGCTTGATTAGTTCTCTGTGAAGTGATTCACTTACAGTTTTCTGGTTTGGCTCCCAGCTCTTCTACTGCCTGCATACTATGAATCTCCACATTTTCAGGGTATTCTGATTTATTGATAGTCTTCTTGTCCACATAAATGATATGTTTAAGACAGGAGACTTGTGGCAATGCAGTCTATAAAAGAGAAATGAAATTTTTAGCAGTGACTGCACTGTAAGATTATTATAGGGTTGCTTGTAGCAGGCAAAGCTGGTACCAAGTTACCTTAAGTTTGCTTTCAAGAAGTTCTACACTAGTGACCAGATAGGATGCTCCACACTCATTGAGACCATAGGTTACTGCCTCTTCACCCAGGGTGGCATACAATGTAACAACTGTTATGGCAAAGAGAGGGAAAACATGAAAGAAATAGTAAAGTTGAAGTAACACTAAATGCGAAAGTTCTTGCTTTAGCTCACTGGAAAGCACTGAGGGAGGAGCAAGGGGGCATCAAATTAGCTCAATGAGGAAATTTCTAATTTGGAAACAAACTAGCTTTTCATTAATCCACATCAGAATTTTATGCCACAAGAGACTTCAGGAATGAGGACAGTTGCATAGGAAGCATTTCTTTACCAACAGAGCAGTGAAACACTGGAACAGGCTTCCTAGAGCTGTGGTGGATGCCCCAAGCCTGTCAGTGTTTAAGAGGCATTTGGACAATGTCCCTTATTACCATGCTTTAACTTTTGGTCAGCCCTGAATTGTTCAGGTAGTTGGACTAGATGATCACTGTAGGTCCCTTCCAACTGAAATAGTCTATTCCATAGAAGAAATCATCAAAACAAAGAGATCTACCAAAACCCAACAATAACGCACTAAGCAATCTCAGAGTAAGCACCTGAGAATATGTTCTGTCCCTGAGCTCTTTGCAACCAGAGCCTGGGAGGAGAGGTAACACTAAACATCACAGGGCACCAGTCACAGGTTAAAGCTATGCACTTCTACAAGCAGCTCTTTCAGCAGTGTCAGCTGCTTTGCTTGCTCCCGTGAAATTGTTGATGGGGGCAAGGCAAACTATCACACTAAGAAATCAAACTGTTTTTCATGTTGCTACAGTTCTTTTAACCTTGACTGGCTACAGTAATGACTTTAACAGCCTCAGAGGCACCAAGGAGTTCACCTCTTTCTGTCATCCCTCTATTGAAAAAAAACAATTAAACCTTCCTTTAATACTGTCTGCTATCTTAAACTTTAACCTCCAAAAAACATTGAAGGAATTTAATATTCCTGTGAAACAGGGTTCATGTGGAAGGGACAAAAAAAGAGTAATGTTATATAGCTGATTCTTCCTGTTTCTCAAAGCATGAGGATCAAGACCTAATTAACTATCCTCCACTACTTCAATTGCAATGTCAGCTCTTCCATTAATGACACAGAATACAGAATATTCATGGCTGGAAATAACCTCTCAGATCACCGAGTCCAACCGAAAAAAACCCAAAAAAACCAACAAGCAAAAAAAACAACCCCCAAACCTACCAACCACACAACCCCTGCCCTCACTAGAGCATGTCCTGGAGCACCACATCTACACGTTTGTTAAACACCTCCAGGGATGGAGACTCAAGCACCTCCCTGGGAAGGCTGTTCCAGTGCCTCACCACTCTTTCTGTAAAGAATTTCTTCCTAATATCCAATCTAACCCCACCCTGTCTCAACTTCAAACCACTCCCTCTGTTTCTTTCATTAGTTACTNGTCCAGGTCATCAATAAAGATGCCAAACAAGACTGGCCCCAAAACTGAGCCCTGAGGGACACCACTGGTGACTGGCAGCCATCTAGATCTTGCTCCATTAATCACAACTCTCTGGGAACATCCAGCCAGCCAGTTTTTAACCCAGTGAAGAGTACATTTGTCTATACCATGATCAGCCAGTTTCTCCAGGAGAATGCTGTGGGAGACTGTGTCAAAGGCCTTACCAAAGTCCAAGTAGACAACATCCACAGCCTTCCCCCCATCCAAAAGGCAAGTCACATGGTCATAGAAAGAGATCAGGTTGGTTAAGCAAGACCTCCCTTTCATAAACCCATACTGGCTGGCCCTGATGCCTTGGTTGCCCTGCAATTGCTGTGAGTGCTCACTCAAGATGATCCTCTCCATGATCCTTCCTGGTACTGAGGTCAGGCTGACAGGCCTGTAGTTGCCTGGATCTTCCTTCCTTTAACAGGAAGGCTGTCCTTTAACAGCCTCTCTGCATACTTTTACAGTATGATCTTCTCCTTGAACAGGCAGCTGCTACTGATACAGGAAGAGGCAGCCTAGTGAAAGCAAAACCATAAGGTGGCAAAAAAATAAGCTGTAGGTCATAGTGTGTAGTGTTCTGTGTGCAGACTGGGCATGTAAGTGCATAGTAACATTTACTACTTCACCTAGAAGTCTCTATGCATTAAGTCAGATTAGAGATTCTGTATAGCTTAAATAAATTTTTAAAAAGAAAAAATTCCATATACATAAGGAACTTGAACAGCTTAAAAATGTCTCCAAAACTCCCTCAGACTAGCATATGATTGATTACCATTCTTCTGTCTTCAATAACCAGTTCATGTTTTGGATGCATGTTAGGATACAGAAGGAAAATACTATAAAAACATCCCACATTTTGGAGGGAGAAATGCAACTACTGACATCATCAGAGTATTATAAAAAACCTGAACAGTAACTGTAATGTTCTGTCATTCAAACATCTAGAACATTACTACAATAAAGTCAGAAAAAAACCAGTCTCATAAGTATGAGCAAGTTAATTTTAGGGATCTCCTCAATGCATACAATAAACTAGAAATTTCTAACAATCAGTCCACAGGCAGAGTAATTTTATAAAATCAGTATACTATCAGTGACAGAATTGACAGCTTCAAAATACTTAACAGCCAAACCAGTGCTGAGAAATGGTTCTAAAATACATCAGAAGTAGACAAGTTCTGCACTCACGGGGAAAGTTGTACTTGAAGCAGGTTAGAGCTACAATCATCCATTCTGCTCGGGTCTCACAGAATATGACAACAGTACTCTTTGGGGTTAGTCCCAGGGCAGTCAGTCCACTCCCCAAGCGATTCACTTTCTCATTTACTTCTTCATAGGATAACCATCTGTAAGTTCCTAAAATTAACTGGTGAGGAAAACAAGAGAAATGGTGATGACAAGAAGCTGCTGGTACAGCTGTACAAGCTTATGCAAGTCGGTGCATTACACCATAAGCATACAAACTGCCATTCATTAAAAGAAAAAAAAGCAAGCTTTGATTTTTCTTGAAGTAGAATATATCATGCACTCTGTTATTCTTTAACTACTATGAAATGGATGCTTTACATCATATGATGATGATTAAGGAAGGCCTCTAAGGAGATATTTATTGCTGAGGCAAGGTGCAAAGCAGCTCAATACCAAATCAGAATTAAGTACAAAATTCGAAGCAGCTCAATACCAAATCAGAATTAAGTACAAAATTCTAAGTTTTACCTTTTTGAACACTTTTCCATTTGGTTGCATTTCATTTTCTTCACTCAGTACTTCTCTGGTCCCCAGACAGTCCTTCTTCCCAAACTTTGCTAAAGCGTGGTCAAACAGTTTGTCCAAGGTGTCTGCTCCAGGAATGTTTATGTTTGCTAGTGAGTCAAGATGCGTGACAGAACGGTAGGGGCTTCCAGGTTTGTCCGAGCTGGGTTTAGCTTTTATACGTTTTGCCATAGCCTTTCTCTTCTTTGCATTGGTAAGAAAATACCATGGAATAAATACAAGCATACTGTACACATATATTACCAAGTACACAGGCAGCAAGAGAATGGCACATACTTCTAGCCTAAGTATCATTGCAGGTATTTAAAAAAGAAAATTTCTTATGGTGTTCTGAAGCAGACAAGAGCAAAGCAGCAGTGCTGTGTGGTGTAAGAAGCAACAGCAAGTGAAGCTTAGGTAGTTCTCTTTCAGAGCAGCTGCTAAAATTTTAGTAACCTTTGAGAGCCAACAGTGGACACCTGTGGTGAAGACCAGAGCCAAGCAGAGAGCAGGAAAAAAAAGAAAAAGAATTAAATTAGTAATATTGCAGTCAGTCCATTAGTTTTAGTCCTTCTAAGAGTTCACTTCAAATGCATCAAGACAAAGGAGACTGAAATAACTGATTTCAGAGGCATGTACCCTGCACAATACAGCAGTGTACTGCTCTGAAGATGAAAGAGGATGAATCTTTTCCGTATGTGTTTGTTGCGTCCACAAATATTTACTTTTAGAAGAGTTTTTCCCCACTATCTCTGATTAGTTCAGGGCTGTTGAGATGGAGTCTGTCCTTCGCATCATAATACTGTGTTTAAGCTACTTGAGTAATGCTACAATTGTGTAATTAGGGGAAAGGTCAACAGTTGTTTCCACCTAAATATTTGTACTACAGAGAAAAGATACAGTAGATTTTTCTTTACTGCTCTTCAGAATATCATATCCATTTATATTCTGATGAAAACGTATATTGATACAGTCCTATAAAGTCTCCATATTGTAATCTAAAAACTATCTAGTATTCCAAAACTGCTTTATTAATTGTGCCCCAGCAACTGAATTCTCCATCTATTAAACTATGAATGTCAGACTTTTGGAAAAAGATTAGAGATTTGCTTTTCCCCCCCTCCAAAACCTACTTCAAGATATGCATTTCAAACTCCAGATATGTAAAATGGAATCCAATTTGACCAATTTAATCCCATGTAAAATAAAGCACAATTTGGCAAGATTTTCTCTACATGTCAGAACTCTTTCCTCCTTAAGAAGAAAACTGGGCCTGAATAAAGACTGAGGGCAAGTGGGAGAAAAGCAAAAGCACCATAGCAAACCAGAGCTGTGACTAGCCCTGGTCTGTAACTACTCTGCACAGGCACACAAATACAGGTCCTTATCTTGATCTGGATGGCATGCAAACACATGATCAATGCTGCACACAGCAGGAAAGGGAAAAGGCAGAGGTGCACTAACAGAAGAACAGTACCTCAGACACATGAGGAAATAATGCTGACTAGCTTATTGCAAAGCCCAGTCTTTCCTGGACAGAATCTGATAAACAGAACTGAGGAGAATAGGGAAATTTTGCAGGACTCCATCAAGAATTAAAAGAACGTGGGGCACACCTCAAAAGGTACCTTTATTAACATCTAGGTGAGGATGGAGGCTACAATTAAAGTTTCAGGTTAAACCTGACAACTGTTACTAACAGCATAACAGAAATCTATTAATAGGTTGTTAGGGTTTTTAATAAGAATTCCAACGTCTGCAGTTGTGCTGTTGCCAGTATCAACAGCACTTCATGTAATGTAAAGAGATCTGCAGACACTGAAAATAATATGATCACCACATTAATTTTTTAATTAAATCTATAAAATAAAATTACTATTGAATGATAGTATAATGTAATTAACTAAGCCCAGACTTGTTCAGAAAAAAGTATTCTGCCTATTTCTGTTTATAAAGTGAATGCTATATGCTTATTCTGGTCTAGTTAACCTCATCATCATCAATGCTCAGCAGTCAATCTCAGCACTGGAGATACCATTTTACTTCCCGTTCTCTAAAATGATAGTTTACTGGTTTATAGTATGGATCTTGTATGATATTTTAATTCCAGTTAATTCAGTGCTCCAGAAGCAGAAGTCAAGCTTTTACTGAAAACAAAAGCCAGCCACAGTGCAAAGACTACAGTAAGAAAACAGCAGTGCATGCCCATGATTAGACACAATAGTACATGTTCAAATAAACCCCATGGAGAACTCTCACTGCTCTTCATCTCCCAGCAATAAGCATATTACTGGGATGAAAAGCAGACTTGTTGGACTCATGCAGACAATTTAATCAGACAGTACTGTAGCTTCTATTGCAGCTGAGTAGCAGCTTTTGCAAGTTGTTCTACTAGTGAGAAACTACTCACTGATAATGAAGAACTGACTAATTTAGAAAGGGAGGAGAGGAATGGGCTCTCATTTACTTAATTCTTTAGCCAGTGTTCTGGACTGACCGATATTATAAAAAGACATTTAATTTAACTTCTCCATTCAGTTTATTATCCTGTACATTAATTTTATACATTATAAACTATTTAGCAGCTTGTGTAACAGTAAACAACCACAACATTTTCAGAGTATTTTCTGTGTACTTGCTATTGCAACAAAGAACTGAAAATTATATTTTCACACATTTATTTGCTTACTACTTTCTAATTAAATCTATAGTGACTAATATCAATCTATTAAGTGACAGTAAGTATCTATTACTATATACTTATTGCAATTATCTCATCTTTCCACTGCTGTTTTCCACTCCTACTTATTGCATCTGGGCAATATTGAATTGACCTGAAGTCTCTGGAGTAAAAGCTCTCCCTTTTTTAACCATATCTGAAGTGATGGGGACTAAGCACTGACGAGATGCAAGTAACACAATGAATTTTAACAGTACCATCATGATTTAAACACACAATATCCAATCAACATTTTATTCCTGATTATGAGAAGTGTTTATAAACATAGATCTAACTTAGCTAATTTGTAGACATCTGTGGTAACTTAAAAAGTTTCTATCTTGACAAAAATCAGTTGTAATCCTTAATAGACATCTGCTGGAAAAACTTAGTAAGTTCCAAAAAGACAAACTTGGCTTTTTCCTTTGAACATACTCATATAAAAACTGACACACACACATATACAGACACAGGTTTACTTACAAGCTATTTGACAGCGATGACTGAGGTTTTTTCCGTGTCAATTAGATCTATATTAAAACAGAAAAAGGAAATATTAGAGATTGGGAAATTTTTTGCCTTGCAGAAAGGAGGAATCTTTAGAATTTCTGCTCTAATGCTCCTAAAGAACAGCCTATGAATTTAAACAAAGGTGGCACATGCTTCCCATACAAGAGGGGAGCAATGATGCTATTGGAAAAGACTAAGCTTGCGAACTACAATGTACAGATAAAGACATAGCTACCCAAATGGAGTTTAGTTTGTGAGGGAACCTCCCTGTTTAAATGTATTCTGAATAAAGCTATGAACAGAAGCTTAATATAATTTACAAAAAAAACCCAAAGGCAAGAAAGAAACTTTGATATTTCTTATGCTCCATTCTTCTGTCTCAGGGCAGAGGCAAAAAGACCTTTATTATTCTTGACAGGTAAGTATCAGTAGAAAGAGTAACTCTATCTGTAGCATACACTAACCAAGAGCGTCATAAGGAACATGAAATAGATTTGGGTACTGAGATAAAAGGGAGTTTACAGGACAAAAGCATGGTTATGTAGGCAGCAAGGCTTCACTGGTCCCATGACCAGTGAGAAAAAGGATGCATTTATGTAACTATACAGACGTGACTTCAAAGTCTACTGCAAAATTGTTCTCTTGGACTACTTGGTTTTATGTACAGAAAGCTTTTATCTATGTTTAACCTAGTTTTATTTTATTAGCCTTCCCGTAAGTCTTTAGATTTCAAATAAATATTGATCATGTTTTTAAATATAATGCGTAGCAGACTGACATACTGAACTTGCAGAAGTATCTCCATACCAATTCCATTTGGTTAGAAGTCAAACTTAGCTATTCAAATTACAGTTTATGTCTTCAATCTCTTATTTACATTTAATTAGACTTTACGAGAAAGGATGAGATGCAACATTCACATCGATGCACTATCAACAATACCTTCAAAGCAAGCCAACTACATATTCATATAACAGTTCTGTCCTCAGTAAACTTCCTCTATCCACACAAGTAAAAGGAAGTGTAGCACTCACGTGAAAGATTTCACTGCATCAAAATAAAATGGTTATATAACACTAGAATATTTTAAATATGTAATATTTAATATTGACTTACAAAGTTCATTATATCTCTTAATTGTGCAATATAACTAGGCTATTTAGACACTTGTCTATTTAGGAAAAAGCAGAGCTTCCAGTTCATGATTTAGGAAATGCATATTCCCAACAACAGCAATCAATGTGCATCAGGCAGGAGTACAGCCTAAGAAAAAACCCTACCCCACCCAAAATAGCTGTAGTTTCTCTCCTAGATAGCTGTTCTCAGCATCTCTGAAGGATTTTCCTCAGGTGAATAAACTTCTAGCAATTTTGAAATGGTGACACTCTAAACTAGGGTTCTTTTATCATTTGCAATTATTAGAAACCTCACTCCTGAGGTAATATTGCTGTTAAATGCTGAGTGTTGAAATTCTGTAGTCCAAGCTTATTATAGAAAACAAGTAACAGATGCAAATGCTCATGCAAGCACTGACACTGTACTTTGCAGACTGCACAGATGGAAGAGATGTTCTTTGCATATACTCTGACTTTGATATCCTCAATTAAAAGCTTCAGAGACAGATAATATGCAACACTTGATTCTTGTCCCGCAGCCAGGGCCACAGAACAAAGCCTGAAGTCAGAGCTCAGGTTCTAGAACAGAAGAGACATTCCTCTCTTGGTAATTTTTCATTAATTTAACTGACAATCTAAGAAACAATTGGCAAATATTCCTTTTATATATTATATATATATATATAATTAGCTTTTATATAATCACAGAAGCTTAAATAAGAGGGAAAGCATGTGTGGGGAAGAGCAAAACAGTTTATCCTCTGGAAGTGACTAATCACACAGGAGGAAGTGTCCCATTTCTGCGTTTAACTATTCAAATGGAACATAATCAACTTTACTATGTAACAGCACGATTAGAAGAAAACATACTTCTTTTTCTATCTATTTCAAACATTAGTTGCAACTTTAAAAATGTTTATCCTTTGTGTTAGGAGGTCTTCTCAGTTACATTAGACAGGAAAGGGGTAGTGTTCTATTTTGTGAAGAAAACCTGGAATATGCAAAGCAAAAAGTTGTGTAGTTTAAAAACAACACTGGAGGAAGTCCTGGTTCCCCTGCAACTGAGCTCTTGCCCATTTCAAATGGAGAGAGAATTCTGGCTTTAGCACAAGTCCTCAGGGTTGCCTCTTTTCAGGAAGTTCTGAAATCTTCCAAAACAATCCAGTATGAGTAAGTAACATCTGTTCCTGGAATTTCTCTAGCATTCAGGCAGACCTAAATGTTTTGGAAACCACAGTAAGCATTTGTAATTTTTAAGTGGAATGGTGGTTCTACACAGTGGGGAAAAAAGTGAGCTGACCTGAATAAGTACACTGATTATTAGTTACAGTCAGTTTTGGGAAGGGAATTTAATTGCTATCTTGCAATCCTGAATTTGTTCCACTACTAGAACTGAAAGAGTGTAGGATTTCAGAAAGAAATTACAGGAAGACTGAGAAGTAACACATTGCCAGGAAGATGCAGCAAGCTTAAACACAATAAACAGATGAGTGCATACGACCAGACTCTACAAATTTTGATTTTCCAGATTTATATCTGTCACACAGAAGAATGAGAGAACATTTCTACAGATGAGAAGACTGTGATTAAATAGCAGTAAGAGTCAGAAGAATCTTGCAGCTAATTACAACTTCTTTGGGGTTAGAAAGATTAAAAGAAGAAAAACTGAGGGAAATGATTCACTTTTTACATCATGTCAGCTTTCTTATGAAAACAAACTCTGCCAATATTAATGAAAGTTACTCATGGTAGGAAAATAAAAAAGTACATGAGGTCCAATTTTTGTTCCTTTCTCACAGACAGATTTTTACGTATTTTCCTCTTTCACAATTTTTATGTCAGAGAGCAATGGAAACTCCAGAGGTAAGCTAATCAAACACTATCAGGTTTCAGAAGTACTTCTGTGCTCTATCAGTGCTATATTAGCTCAAAGTCTGAGAGTCTTTCAGAGCTCTTACTCTGTCTGCACAGCATAAATACTAGTACCCATGTCCCAACAAACAGGGAGGGGGAAAGTCAGATACAGTGAATCTTAATGTAAGTTGAGGGTCATTGTTTAAATACATACATTCTATTTGAAATAGTAAAAACACAAGTAGTACTAGGAAATCTTGTTTCTTACAGCTGCCTAAAAAGAAAAAAGTAGTTAATACAATGTTTTAGTTAGCTAGTAAACTGAGATCAGATTTATTTTTGGTTTCAAGAAAAATACTGTTGTTGTCCCTTATAGTCACTACTTCTGTTTTACTATCTCAGAACATACATGCATGTAAAGTCAATCAGAAAACAAATATCAATTAGTGTTGAGTGTCATACATTTTATTGCTGCAACCACTATTGTAATAGAAACCAGACCTGCCATGCTTACCCAGTATTTCTCAATTACCTAACAGACTGGTGTGAAACTCTCTCTTCTAAGCTTGTAACATAAGGGCAAGCAAATATTTGGTGAAAGCGTAAGAGCTGTTTGTGTGCCCTAGAGGCAGAAAACGTAAAAGGCCAAGGCAAGATTCTACAACTGAAAACTGTCCATTGAGAATACACTGAATTGGGAAAGTATTTCCTCTAGACCCACTTCTGTTACTTTTGCCTCATTAGATTCTATCCAGGATTTAATGCACTGCAAATACCTGAGGCTCATTCACCCAAACACTTCCTCTCTCACAAGCCCATACTCAATCTGTAGTGATTATGCTGTGAGCTCATCAGCAGCCATGGGCATACAAGGTTTCAAGTCAATCCAATTTATGCTGCAGTATTGGGAACACACAGTCACCATAACCCACAGCAAAGTTAGCTGTTTCAGACAGGCTACTTCAGAAGAGGATGGGAAAGGAGAAAATCTGCCACTGAAAAATACTGACATTACCTCAAAACTTCTCCAACATCTACAAAAGATACTTGGACTAAAGAGCACAAAAAATAAAGGTGAATGCATAGTCTTTTCTTCAGCCTGATCCCTTCAACATATACCTCCATCTCAGCAGGCATTAAGGCAAATGTTACTCCTATGGTTCAACAACGATTGTACCGTTTCCACCTAACTTTTCAAAACAAGCACATGCAAGAGTAGTGTGATCAAGGACAAATTTTAGTTTTACAGGCTATGGGGCTGAGGAAGTTCTTCAGCAAAAGCTATGTAAACAATCAAGCAAGAATTGATAATCTTTTTCTTCCCATATGCAATACAAAATGGACAGACTAACTAGTTCTGAAATATATCTCTGTGGGTAAACGTTTTTTTCAGTATTTACCCAGAGACTTTATGCTTTTGCCTCTTGGCTACAACTGCTTCACCAATTCCTGGAATGCATGCATTGAAGTTCAAACTGATCAAGTCATGGTATTAGCACTGGACAAAAGTTAATAATATTTTACTCAATGAGGTAAAATATTTATTAATGACACTACCCAAGCTGCATAGATTAAATATTAACACTTATTCCCTGGCCTCAAACCTAGTATGTTCCCAAACATCTGTACATTGTGACCTGGGAGCAATTGTACATACTCTTGTGATGACACATTAGTAACACTTAAAAGTAAAATGTTGTTTTCCAATACAAAATAAAATAGTAACATGAACCTGTTACTACATTAGAACAGTTAGGCAAAAGTAAACACCAAATCATTCTTTTTATAAACAGGATTCAACTAGGAGGTTCATCTGACCAAAGCTTAGGAACATACACGCAGGAGAGCCAGACATGAAAAGCTACTTCCTTTATTTATAGACTTCCTGAAATCTAGCAGCACTGCTCTGTAATAACCTTTTTGTGAAAGGAGTAAATCAAACAGTAAAATGTTAAAGTTCATGAACACAAGTGCAGTCTGGCAGCCAAACAGGCGACGTAATAACAGAGATCATCATAATCCCTCTTAATGCTCTATTGAGAAAGTCCAGAAATGTTAACCTGCTGTGCTCTATTGAAATCCAGACACAATAATGGACTACAATAGTCTCTTTTACTTTTCCTTTTACTGTAGTTATCCTGACAGATTATATGGTTCTTTTTACATGTCTTGCTAACTGACTGTTGTGTAATTCAACAGACTAAAATTCTAAATATAGTTCTGTATTACTTCAGGAAAACTGACTGCATCTTCAGCTTTCATTTTGACAAATTCTGCCACCAATTTTATATTTACCTTTATTATTTTTTAAAAACTCCACTGTCTCTCATCAGTAGCATTAGGTTGCTTTCTTCTCAGACACTGGTCATAATTTCAGTCGTGAAATTAATGACATGCTTAAAAAAAAGGGGGGGAGGGGAGAGAGAAGAGAAGTCAATGTTTCTCCTCGTGTACCACATTAGCAGGCTTTTGCCTACCAAAAAGCATACTGGGGCTGGGGAGGAATTTTTCTAAGTTCTTAGAGGTTTTTCAACATCCTGTGGTGACAGTCAACAAGGGTGCACCAGAGATGAGAAATACACTTTCCCTTTTCTCTGAGGAGCTCACATGCGAAGGCAAATTCCTCCTTTTTTGTGACTAAGCAAAGAGAACTAGGCTTTCTTATTTGCAATTTGAAGAAGTTCTCTCCTTGCAGATGTTCTGATGACTGGGTGGGAACTTAAGAAATACAGAGTTTAAGAAACCTGTCCCCACCCATGGTCACTTGAGATGGTAGCCCCTGAGATGTCAAATATGAGTCATCTGTATTTTTCATTTCTATTGTCTTAACTAGTTAAGCTGCAGAGGAAAATGGTTTGAGAGTCAATATAGGAACACTGGGAACAAGCATATTTTAATCTTTTGCACAATTCACAGTATTTTCCAGTGAAAAAGTTCTCTCTTGTATGTTTAAGGAACTAAATATTACTGCGGCCTTCATGCAGAATTTTAGCACAGTCTCTTGCCTGGTTCATGGTGAATCTATGCTCTCTAGATCTCAATCTGGAAATCTCAGATAAAGATTTACCTAAGACAGGACTTCATACTGCAACTTTAAACTTTTTGTACATCAACTTGCTTACTAGTGCTTTCATGTGCTTTATGACAGACTGAGGTATCTTTAGGATATATTTCTTCTAAGAACATTATTTGGCAACCAAAGTATTACTTTCTATAAGCATGATCTGGAGATACAGACTGGGGATGAGTCGTACATAGATAATAAAACTTAATGCAGTGTACACCAATTTAGACAGAGAAACTGGGGATTTTAGCCATCAGCAAGGGAGATAATCCTGGTCATGGCATTTTCTGCCAGGGAAGGCAATCTTACCAATTTACTGTATTACAACAGTTCTTTGATTTTTATCTGCACTTGAAAGAGGAAGTGAGATGGCCACACAAATTTCAGTATATTTTCTACTACAAGGCAAAGTGCACATTCAAATTTTTAGATTTAACAGCTATAAACACTTTGTTTCAATCTTCTGAGCAGCATAACCACCAACGCAGGAAGATAATGCAGGAGTCCAAACATAAACATTCATGCTAAGATAGAAGAACAAGGTAGAGACTAGCACATTTCTTAGAGAAAAGAAGTTTTAAAAAAAGGGGAAAAAATACCTCTCAGACAGTTTTATACAGCAAGGTTTTTAAATTTACCACCCCCTGCTCTAGTGGCACACACCTGTATCACACTTCTCACACACAGACACCAATGTGCTTGTTTAAGGCATACAGAGGCAGGCAGCTTTTGATATTCCTTGTCCAAAATACCCACACTGCTTTTGCAGAACAGCAGCAGACATGCTTACAGGACTGGGTCACTCCATCACGTGCTCAAAGCCAGAGCTGGAAGCAGAGAGAGCACAGCACAAGCCAGCTCTGCCCAACGAGGTGTGTAACCATATTATCCCATGGTTGTGCCAATGCTAGCATGTCCTACCCCTCAGCAAAACCTACTAGCACAGGACAGCAGTGCACTAGCACAGCCACAGAGCTTCCTGATAGGAATTTGTTCAAGCCCTGCTGCCTCAGAAGTCATAAAATTATATGAAGACATAAAATAAGTTGCAGCAAACCACAGAGCTAAAACACATACAGCTTGATGAATAAAGCAGAAGTCACAGTAGCAATTGCAGAAGAAATAAACTTTTTACAGCACTAGACTAAACAGAGAGTGAAGTGGTCTTAGACTTCAATTTGGAAGGACACATGAAGAGGAAAGTGACTCTACTGACCATTCTTTTAGCTTACTTTTAGGAATATTTTGCTCTGAAAAAGGAACAGAAAACTCTTTACTATGACATTGTATCAGAACAGCAATTTATGGTTAATACTAAAAAAGATACAATTTAATTTGGTAGCAAATGCAGTGATATTCAAAAAGCTAACATGGTCAGAAAACATTTTCCATTTTCAACTTAAAATACACAGTCCCCCACAGGCCCCATTCCAAGTCTGTCAGTATTCTGACTGATCATTATAGCAATGGTAGGACAAGGTTCCCTGTTGAAAGGTTTTAGTAAGAGTAATTTAAGTGCCCACTCCCTAGTTATTGCCAATCTTAGTGCTCACCGGCACACAAAAACCCAAGTCACTCCTTACCTTTAATGCAAATGTGATTCAAATGCTTTTAGCTAAGGATGTCGATAAATTCACCAAAAATCTAAAAAAAAAATAAAAATAAAGCTAAAAATAAAAACATTAAACAGTGACAATTCTAGACATCTCTCAGATTATAAACACATCTAAACAGACTATTCAATCCAACCTTTTCCTGGATTGGTAATATGAGCTTTGTCAGCTGCTTGTTGTCAGTACCATTTGTACAATTGCAAAATACTACCTGCTACTTGAACACATGGAACAGGTTGATCATGTGCTTTACTTTAGGTCAGGGAACACCACTAGAAACTCATTTCATTCTCAATTTTCACCTAAATTCTACTTTCTAAGTGCCTTCAGGTGTTTGAAGGTAACATGCCACCAAACACTGTGCCTGACAAAAAGTTGCAAAATGTACTGTTGGGTGAAACCAGCATTATGGCATTTGACTGCTTTTAATGGCCTCATTACTTTATTGAACTGACATAAATGTGACCTCAATGTGATGGAGACTCCAAGAGAGAAGTGAAAACAGTGTAACAATCTTGCTGGTTCTCTGTCAGAGCTTTCATGTTTAGGCTTATGGCGGCCAACTCAGTCCGAATCTGTCCTGCAGTGGGCTTCTGTCCCTTGGGCTTCAGATTTTCGAGGCAGTTACACATAGGCTTTAAGTTGAGCCAGTTGTCGATGTAGCTCCGTATTTGGTCACACAAGTGCCAGTGCAAGGGAGGAAGTGGTGACCTAGTCCAGCTGATGGAATTACTTGCATCTTTACAATGTAGCTTTTTAAGAACTTCAAACAAGCTTAAAATAGAGCTACAAGCATAAAACTGAGCTGAAAGAAGTAGCCTCCATCAATTTTTTCCTGTCCCAGTCTGTCCTCTCTCTTTTGCCAGGAGCCTGTGCGAGTTAAGTGCTGGCTGCAGCTTATGCAAATTCAATGTGTTCATGGAAGAGCAGTATTAGGAAAAAAAGCAACCAGAAGCTGTAGCTTGATAAGCAACCTACTTTTATCTTTACTGAAAGCAAAAAACAACCTCCTCAAACCCCATTCCCAAACACTGGAATGTCTATTAAAATTTTATTACAGATTAATTTTATACATTCCAAAATACTTTAATATGTATAGTTTATTGAAGGTCAGGAGTTAGTAATCTTCCTGTTCCAAAGTGGCTGTATGGCATGGGAAACAGCAACCGACTACTGAGTCAGCAGTTCAAGCTATGAATTGAATGTCCTCATTCATAAATGTTGGGGGTTTTGCTACGAGCCAACATTCAATGTGCAGTTATATGCAGCTCCTCAAATTTAACCAGCTTATTTGAAGCAGTGACATTCCATAGGCTGCTCAGCTCCTCTAGCTTCCAAGAGAAAACATTTGTTGAGAATGACTCACTATGTGTTCTACTTATTGTGTACTTTAGGTAAACTGAATGTAGTAAGATCTTTTCAAAAATTATTGCATGTGCAACTATTACAGAGGAAACAACAAAGTACCTGGGAGATTGCTTAGGCAATGTGAAGTGTCCCAGTGAATCTGATCAGTTGGATTAATTTTCTGGGGTTTTTTCAGCAAGCATCACAATACAGGCTCCTTGAACTCTTACCACTAGCTTCACTTAAACCTCAAAACTTAATGGGACTCCAAGAGCAGCACTCATTTAAATATGGGAAGACTCACTCAGCTGTATGTGCTACCTGCCATAAATACATACTCCTATAAGCAGGATTTGTGCAAACAAGGCTCATAAAAGGGCTTAAGGGTCACTCACCAGGGAGGACAGTTATTTTATGGGCTAACTCCAGTTCTGACAATGGAGCCGAGTAGATGGTGTATAAGAGATGCGATAGTGATAGAAATGCAAAGGCTCTGGTGGGCAGAGGCATGGCTAAAAATACAATTGTTTGGAAATGAAGGTGGTTTGAAGTGCTTGGTCCCCGACAAACCCATCTACAGCAGCACAGAGATGTCAAACCCCACACTGATGCACAAATGGGCATTACTGTTCACAAAGTGTAGCCTGCACACATGGCATGCTTGTGGACTCCCAGGGAAGAACAATAGGCAGTAAGAATCTCAGCTAAAAGGACTATTACTACTCAAGTTACTTTTGTTAAGTTAGACAGCAAACACAAAAACAAGCAGTTTTCTCAACTAGACATCTAACTGCAGTAACTGTTGTTGGAACTGAGTAACTTCACATACAGAGGAAAACCTCAGTTAAGATGCGGTTCAGAATGCATGTTCTCTATCTTACAGTGTGTAGAGCAGTGGTCTAGGAAGAAACCAGTAACCATCCGTTCATGCTACTTGAATCTACTGTTGTGTTTCCTAAAATGTAAGTTGCATTTAGTAATCATTATTTAAATTCAAAATGCTACACAGTTAGGTAAAGCACTTACTGAAGCAGAAGAAGGATCAGAGTACACTGTACTATTTTCACTTTAAAATGGATTGCACAGTATCATCAAACAGCTAAAAAACAACCCCAAAACTACAAACAGAAAACCAAGTCTGCTCTAGAAATCTAACAAGTAATTCTGCAAAGCATATTAGCTAGATGTTAAGGAAAGTTTTTTACATGTTGGCTATGCTTATACTAATACTACAACTAAAGCACAATGGGGTATGCTAAACATATTAACAGCTATTATAATAAATGTATAATTATTTTAAAAAATTTAAACTTAAAATCCTCACAACACAGCATGTCTGTAACTGTCTTGGTATTACTGACTTATGCTCTTATATTCTATAGTAAGGAGAGTTAAAACAGAATACCAAAAAGTCTCTTTAATTAGTCCACATTTTAAAAGTACGTGTACTGGAATGTAATGTGCTATTTTAAGTCTGTCCTTAGCTTGTCAACCCATTTCTAATTCCACAGGTTTTCATTTTTTAATTGATATATACATTAATATTCTAACTACCATTATACACCTATGCTATAAAACACTCCCAGTTATCAGTGTATGGAAATATGGGCATTTTCCGTGCACACTCAAAAGTGTTGCACAAAAAACATGAGATGACCCGCGGTGTCATCACACAGTTTAAAGTAAAACAGATATGCATACAAGTATCTACTCTGGCTTTTGACACTTAACAGCTGCTATTGACAGACCAATAGATTTATAATCAGAACTTTAAAAGAAATATAAGTCTATGACTTAATAGGCAAATTACAACTATACTTTTAGAGGAAGATGCTCAACTGATGACGCAGTAATATACTCTAGGGAATTAACAGTCACATCTACGTACATTGAAGGAAATCCTAGTTCATTAACTTTGTCCTCACTGAACAGCAGCAGTATACAAGTATTGCAGATTTAAGAGTCTCGGATTTAAAATGATAGCCAAGGATTCACCTTGGATCACTTTAAATCCAAGACTCTTAAATCTGTGATAATTGGTAAATCACTTTATCTCTACCTGGGAGCTAAAGATATCTCACCTTGAAGTTCAGTGAACTTCCAGCTGCACAAGATCCATCATTTGGCATTAACTGTACTACAAAAAAAATGCAAAATTTAAATATGGGGGGGAATTGGTATTTTCTCAATATCTAGGACTCCTTAGAAAACACTTTACTGAGGTGAAAAGTACTCTTTGATTTCAATGGGAAGTCCAAGACCTTAACTCTATCTGAAGCAAAGAAAGAGGGAAACAATTCCTCACATCCTTCACATTACACAGCTATTTAATCAAAAGCAAAGCAAATAAAATGCACGCTGACCTTTTGATGCAGTAGCATTCACTCCAACCTCACATACATAAACTTTAAAAATCATCCACTATACAAACTGGTTCTAGCAACACACTGGCTACCCAGCAGCCAGTGGTTACCCACTGGTTACCCACCCCTCCCAGCCCCATGCCCACAACCACCTTCCCTTACTTGTTCCGCTCCTCCATTTTCCAGGACTGCCTGTGCTATTAATTTCCTTACTAAAAAACAATTCAATGTGCCTTCTGAGTTTTCTAATACATTTGGGATCCTCTTAAAATGTGAAATAACTCTCCAGCCAATTGCACCAACACACCTCACACACACACGCCTCATACCTAACCTCTGCAGAAGATCAAGTTCAAGCCAGCATCAAGTTTAGTCCCAAATCAAAAGCTACAGCAGCACAGCTCAGAAGTGGCATGGTAGCCTGAAGAGTTGAAAGGTTTCCTATCTAGGGCAACAACAGCAGCAACAGGAATTTCCACCCCCACCACTCATTCCTAGCCTCTTTATCATGCACGTGGTCAGGTCAATAATGTTACGCACATCTGGCACATAATTAAAGCTGTATCTTGATTACAAGTACACTTCATATGAAGTATTAGGTTGGAGTTGATAGCCCTAAGAAGAAGTGGGGCAGGGGAAGCAAATCTGCTGTAGTTTATCTGTCTAATTATTTTTGATTATTTCGGCCAAGCAGCTCAATGCTCATCACATTAGTCACTAACTACAGAAAAGAAAACTGAAACTACATCTCCCAAACAATTCTGGCAACTGGCCATAATTTTTCTTCTTTGCAAGCACAAGTCTTATTTCATACAGTGTCTTTTAGTTCACATCCATATGAAACAAGTGCAGATGCAGTGTATTCGGGATTAAGGCAAAGCTTTCCTTGTCCACCACTACAAACAGTAACCTGTGAGAAAGAACCTAGGCTCTGGCAGGCATCATGTCCACCAGAGATCATCACAGGAACTCGTCACACCACTTCTGGTGTGTGTTTTACTTTCAGTGTGATACAAATTACTCCGTGAGTGAGTCACCACAGGAGAAATAACCAGTGCTGTATTCAGCTTTCATTTACATGTGCCCATCTACAGAGTTCAAGATTTTGACGAAACATACAGGCACTAAGAACAGATGATAAGCTATCTTAATTTCCCTCCCACACCCCAACCAAAAAACCCCAAGGAAATGAAAAGAAAGCAATAGCAAAGTATTAATAATTCCTGTCCACTGTAAAGCACAGCTCTACTAGCAGAGGATAAATACTTTCTTGAAGCTTTCCCTGGGCCCTTCCATACATCTGGTCTGTGCCACTAGGCACCTTCCAAATGGAGAGGTAACAGAAGGCAATCCCAGTTACAGGGAGAAGATAACTTTGAGACAAAGATGAACACCAAAACACTCACTTTCTAGCTGCTATAGAATGCAGGAAAATCAAACAGCGTGGCCAACTTTTGATATGTGCCTTCCACAACAGGAGTGGAAGACACTGCACCATCTACATAACAATCCAGTATTTGAACAAATGGAACAAAACTATAAACTGTGTTTCTCAGGAAATTGCTTCCCTCCTTCCCATGAAACTTCCATCTCCCCTGAAAAAATAAATGTCCCGAAGCACAGTGACCACGTGCTTAGTTGCACATACAACTAACATTTCCCTTAATAATTAACTTCAACTCTTTTTTAGCTTAAGTAATTCCTTATTCAGAACAGGTTTTTTAAACAAGCACTCATTCATTTGTCTTGTCAACTGCCGCACTCTATTAATCATTAACTTCAGTAGGTTTTGCATGTTTACTTGGCTCAGACTAGTGTTTACTGTTTCACTGGGGTATTATCTTCATTTAAAATAGTGCAATATTTTAGTAAAATAGTGCATCTGTTTTACTAGATACATAACACCATGTGGAATATAATTGTATATAATGCCTTGCCTTAGTCATCTGTTCAAGAGTGGTTTCTCTAGTTTTATAAAAGGGCTGAAGCACAATCCTCATGTTAGGAGGAGATATCATCCACTGAGCACTGGCAATTTATTATCCTGAAAATTTATAGCTGCTGATAAAGGTTAGATTATTGAGTCAGCAGACAATGGGTAACACTGCCCATTGCTTGCACAGTGTATGCTACAGATAGCGTTAAACGTAATAGGTGTATGAAGTTTGCATGAGATGCAAATACCCAAATTACATCATGAAAACCTTAACACAGTGGAGTTCATGGGGGCAAGTTTTATGTGGAAACACTTAAGGCTTCTGTAGAACTGTAAAAACACACACTTTTTATCCGTGCATGAAGAGTAGAAAAAAAAAAAAAGAAATTATTAAACCAAACAACCAATTGTGGAACACTGTTAATGCTGTCTCTTGTTTGGGAGAAAAGACTGGTTTGGAGATTTGTTTGTTCAAAATGTAAGATTTTCATAGCTTACAGCAAAAAAATCATGTCTTCAATCACTGTAGTTAGTCTGAGATGACAAATCCCAAAGATTCAAAAAATAGAACTTAATCAAAAGAAAAAAGATCCTATGTTTCATGTCTCCGATTCCTATTTGTAGCTTTATTTGCTCATTTTTGCCCTTCAAGTTGTCAAGACCATAAATGCACGTTTTTCTGGAATAGTAAATGACAGTGCATGTTGTATTTTTATTTTTATGCTACAGCAGTTCTAAGATGAAAAGACCAACCAGGTAAGGGCAGGTATTATCTTTAACCTGACAATCATCTTTTACCACCATCAGCGACTACAGCTGTTCTTTTACTTTATAGGAATTAATCCTCAGTTTACACCAAACTTCTCTGTAACCTCCATCTATTCTAACAAGGGCATGTAGTGATAAGACAAGGGGCAATGGCTTAAAACTGACACAGGGTAGATTTAGATTAGATGCAAGGAAGAAAGTTCTTCACTGTGAGAATGGTGAGGCACTGGAAGAGGCTGCCCAGAGAAACTGTGGATGCCCCATCCCTAGAAGTGTTCAAGGCCAGGCTGGATGAGGCTTTGAGGAATTTGGTCGAGTAGAGGGTCTCCCTGCCAATGGCAGAGGGTTTGAACTAGATTATCTCTAAGGTCCCTTCCAACCCAAACTATTCTATCTGTATTTATTGAGCAGCCCCTTTAAAAAGAGAAAAATCAAGTATGAAAGAATTATGTTAGGAAAAAAGGGTTTATAGTACAAGAGGAGCACTATGTAACTGGAGGTGTGCACAGCCTGTTGTCCTTGTCCACGCTCCTCCCAGGGTGGGTGAGGCATCCAGTGCATATCCACTTGCTTTGCAAATAAGCTTCAAAAGAATCCACAAAGATATCTTAGAACATTACAAAATAAAATTTATCCCAGGGGAACAGGACAATAAAAATATTCAACCGGTTTCTTGCTGCTACGACGCATAATAGAAAAAGCATGCCCTGTGCGTAGCGCCGAGCAATGAATCACACTGTCCTGGGTCTCTCCGTGTGCTACATCAGCATCAGACCATATCCTGAGCTCAACCTCCTTCTCTGCATCGGGAAGGAGGCGGAGGGTCTTTGAGGGAGGAGATAGCACTGTTGATGCAGTCAGGGATACTGTGAAGGAGCTGCCGGACAAGAGTAACAGCGCTTGGGGCAGTGCCGCCTCTTTCCGCTCTTCTCCATCCCATCCGCAGCCAGGAAAGGGCTCCGGGAAGGATGGGGAAGAGCGGGAAAAGGCGGCTTAGCCTGGAGAGATGCGATGAGGGCAGACGCAGTTAATCAACCCGACTCCCACTTCCAGTCGTTTTTTCTAGTACTCGCCACCTGCTCCTAGGCAGCGGCTGCTGCCGGCTCCTGCCCAGGGCCTACCCTAGCACCCTCCGGGCCCAGGCCCTTCCCCGGGAGCCACGGCCTCGGCTCCAAAGAGCTTGGGAGGGACGTGACCCAACATAACCCCCCGCTCCTTCCTCAGCTGACCCGGTTGCCTCCGCCCAGGCGGGCAACAGCCGCGGTCCCACCCCCGGCGGGGGCGGAGGACACTCCGGAGGGGAGCGACAGCCCCGCGCCCCCTCCTCCGTGTAACGGGCGACCCTCCGCGCCCCTCACTGTCGAGGGGCAACGAGAGGAACCTGCCCCAGGCCAAGCCGGGCCCGTCCCCGCCGTTGTAACGTGCACTCACCCCGCCCGGTCTCGTCCCGGTGCTGCCGGCGGAGAACGGAGCCGACTGCTGTTCCCACTGCTAAAATGGCTGAGGAGGGCGCGGGGGGAGCAGCGGGGCGGGGCGGAGCGAGCCCCCGCTCTGCCGGATCGGCTACCCAATCCTCCCGCCGTGACGTGCCGCTGCTGAGGGAGGAAGGAAGGGGCGGGGGCGGACCCGCGGCGAGGCCTCCGCTGGGCCGGGGTTAGGGACCACCCGACTCTGGGGTAGTGTTTGCTGACTCGCGGGGTGACCCGGTTTCTGGGCAGTGCGCCCCGCCGCTGTCCTGGGTCTGGAGGTGTTGGCTGTCTCCGGGGCGTTTCGGTGTGATGGAGGAAGGGGAGTCTCGGGAAAAGCAGGCTGCCAGTGCGGGGTAAGCAGAGCCCTGTTACACCACAGTCCTCTGCTGCTCTCCTGTTTTCCAGTGAGGCTTGGTCAGAACGATGGGCACATCGCAAAAAACACTTCCAACCTAAGGCTCCCAGAGCACAGGCTTTTGGCAGGCTGAAACTGGGAGCAGTAATGTCTAGTCTGGATCTTCCAGGGTGGGCTAGACAGCACAGGGGCTTGTTAGCCACTTTTGCCTCCTGGCAATCTGGAGACCACCAGGCTGGGTCGGAGGCCCCTGTGGTCTTCACACAGAACGCAAGAAGTGGGTTTTTGCAGCAGCACTGACGAGAGCAACTGGGATTAGTCACAGCGTGGTTCGAAAAGCCAGAGGCCACAAATATACTTGTGATTCATGCAGAAGTTTGCCAGATGGTTTTACTTGTTTTGGAGTCTGAGGCTTTTTCAGAAAAGAGCTAGTACAAAATAGCTAGATTTTGACAAGGCACATAACCACTTCTGAACAATCTGCAAAAGAAGAGGAAACATTTCATGCTCCGTTGGTGCCGAGAAGTCCAGCACGATCCTCCCCCACCTCATATGGAGTGGGACAGAGTGTGAAAAAAGCAAAAGTACAAAACAAGCCTTAGCTATATTAGGTAACAGGAGTTTGCTCATATAAAAAACAACACCTTGCAGGAGGATAGAATTTTCTGGCCACAACTGCACATGCCATGTGGATATTTAATAGTTCTAATTCTTAGAGAAGCAAAAAGCACATCACTTCCTTGGATGGAGGCTGAACTGAATCACTCTGTGGTTTGTGCTTTGCTTGGCCTATATGAATTTTAGGGCAGTCCATTATTACTCTCACTATGTTCTAATTTGTTTCAAACCTGATTGTTTTGCTTCATGTCAAAACATCATTAATGAAGGGCGTGGATTGTGCAAGATGCCCAAAGGCACATCTCTTTTAGGCAGACTTTTTTTTCCCCTGTAGTTAGGAAAGGTTGGGCAAACTTGGTACGATTTTTTTTTTTCCAGCTAAAACACTGACACATTAGCCTGTTTGCTAAATAAACACAGAATATATTGGTAATATGTTCCAACTATTTTATACTTCCTGCAGTCTTAATTTTTTAATTACCCAAACTTGGATTTATGGTGATGTGTCCTGGTAGTGGATAAGGAAACATGGCTTGTACATAACCCAGTTGGAGCACTGGCATGGCCATTGTGGGTCAGAAGAGCAAGCGAGTTAGCATGGTATGCTGTTTCCAGTGATGGTTGGTCATCTCCTGGGAAGGTGACAAATTCTGCAGCTCAGAGACTTTTAGTTAAAAGTGGTCTAGTTCTGCTCTTGATAGAGAAATTAATGGAAGAAAAATCCAATTGCTTTCTTAATCCACATAAGCTTCTGGCATCTACAACTTGATATAGTCCCACAGTTTAACTTCATGCTGTGTGAAAAATCACTGTGTGTTTTGAGTCTCTGTCTCGTATTTCTACTTGATGTCCCATGACTTTTGTGGTTGTTAACCATGATTCATCATTCTCCCTTAACTGTCTCCATGCCACTCCTTGCACCTTGCTTTCGAGATCTGTATCACAGATTCCTTGCACTACTACCTCATTCATATCTATCCTATGCTAACAAATCTAGTGTTCACCAGGTGCAGTTTCATAGTATCTGGAGCTGGAGGTTCTCTCTCTCGAGCTCAGACTGCATGTTTGTGCTCCCACATGGATTTCAGGTGCTCCAGGTTGTGTGCTTCTGCTGAGTGCAACTCTTCCCTCACCTCTTCCTTCAGGCCCTCCTTATTGGAGACCTCACCAAGCAAGCCATGGGACTCCTCTCATCAACCTCTTCTTGGCCCAGGACAAGCTGCCATAGCAAGAAGGTCAGTAGGGAATCCTGGTGCCTGTGTGGTTTGTCCACTCACGTCCCCAAGCCAAGCACAACTGAGTAACATCCAGGTTCAGTGGCTTTGTCTGGGCTATTTAATAAAATAACTTCTTTGTTTCAGAAGGATGACTATCTAAGTCACATTAATGATTTCCACAAAGCTGGAAACAAATTCTGGTTAATTTTCCTGTAGCTACAGGTTTGCAAATGCCTAACTGAATTACGTAGGATTTACTGATGTATCAGCTGCTCTTTTATTTATCATAAAAAATAGTCGAGTTTAAACTGCTCTCTATAAATAAAGATATGGTCAACTAGCAATACCCTGAGGGTACATGGAATACTTCCAAAGGTTTCAGAACAGGTAGCTAAGAAAAGCAAGACTGTTGTCAGGAAGCTTACATTCACTACAAGAGCTCAGAAATGTCTTTGCAAACATTTTAGAGGTCCACAAACAAAATTAAAACTGCCTTTATGTAACAGTATGTCACACTATCTTTAAACCCAAATCTGCCTGAGAGGATTCTAGCTTTCCCTGGTGGTACAACTGCTTTGTATCTTTCCAGTAAGAAAAACCCAGGAACAGTATCCACAATGGGTGTAACAGAGCTTCCTGGACAGTGCAATTCTTCTGAACAAAATGCTAATTTTTATCCTTATCAGCAAGGTCAGAAAGAAGCAAGAGAAAGCTATGTTGAGGAGAGACCAAAACCAGTCTAGAAGGTCTCTGGTTTTCACCCATGATTCAGGGCAAGTATGGAAATAGTCAACAGCTTCTCACCTCATTCCCGATATCAGCAAAGGGCTTGCATAAGGTTAGTACTTTTATCTAAGTAGTAAATCAATATTTGGAGCCTTGTGCATTGTTTATTTATATTAGGAGCCCTTACTGGTGAAATCAACTATTTCTTTGATGCAATCCTGTTTCTTCACAGAGTGTACAGATAGAATCAAAACAACAGAAACCAAATTTTGTACACAAACTTTGCCATTTTTTTCCATGCACTCTCAAAGAAAATAGTTGCCTCAGTTTTCTCTCAGGCTGGTAAAGTTTTAATGTGTTCCTTTTACTTTTTTGGTTGGTTGGGTGGGTTTTTTATTTTGTTTCTGCTACTTTTCAATAAACTTAGAGAACATAATTAAAAGAAGAAAAGGCTCTGAAACATTTTAGACTTTGACATTCCTGGGATTTAAAAGAAAACACAACAAAACCAACATAGCAGTCAGTTATACACATTTGGTGCCACGAAGGGTTATTGATCTCTCCAAGAAAGTGCATTTTAAGGAGGAATTTCAAGTAGGGAGGAACTGGGGGATGGCCTATTGAATAGAGGGCAGGGGTTTAAGAGAAACAGCCTGCCTCCAAATGTATGAATTGTTTTGTTCCTTGATGCTATTTGTTCCAGCTAGTTCTATTCTCTTCTTATACATGAAACCAGATTGGGAAATAATCTGCAAATCTGTTGCCATAAAATAACTAATTTGTATATTTTGCATAAAGAATAAAAATATCTTTACCATATCTAGTACCTACAGCCAACACATTGAGCCTTTTGGGGAAGGAACAGGTGGAAGGTAGAGACTAAGTTTGATAAGTCTTCTCAACTAAAAACCTTTAAGTAATGTTGTTACCCTGATCTACATGGATACAACTTCTCGTTCTTAGTATGTAGAAAAATGTATAACAGCTTGCAAGCACTGAACATATACTTGTATTACGTAATTAAATCTTTGTTTAAAGCCATAGTCCATGCATGAAACAGCAACATGTACCTGCTTGCAGACATAACATTTGTATTCTGTAAATCATCATGTTCATTGCATGCTCAGATCTGGGCAGAATTTAGAGCTACTTTCTTTTCCAGAGGTAATGCTTGACAATGAAGTTCTGTCTGCTTAGGCAGCAAGAGAGACAAACTCTTGTAATATTACCCAGACACCTGTTATACCCCAAAACACCTAAATATCTGCAGCATTTCAGAGACTGTGCTATACTCCATTTATTCATCAGACATAAGTGGCTGCACTATGTATCAATCTGTACAGCCCTGTAGGCTCCAAGGTACCACAGCCATGCTAGCCCCCATGTTCACATTGATGTGCTTGGATTTTGATTCTGTCATCCAAGGGAGCACCTCGTGATTTCATGATCTTGGGGCAAATCAGCACTTGATAGCACTGTTGAGATCAGCAGGTTTGCACACTACAGAAAGTCAAAGGAGAATGAAGTTTCTGTGTGGCCTTACTGTACAGTTTATGACAACTGAAAATCAGGAGCAGAGCTTTAGAACACTAGACCCCAAACAGGGTACTGTATAGATGTGGAATCTTGACTGAAGAATCCACATTTTAGAGACGAAATCAGTATTGACATAGAGAGTTCTGATCCATGCCACAAGAAATCTAGGTAAAGAGTTTTTTTGGTGCAAACAGTTACATGTCTACTAAACATACACAACTGTGCAATCATTAGGTCACTGTACAAAGCAAAGTATCTAAAAATTATTTTCTGAACTTTAGAAAGAACTTTGAAAATTCATTACACAGAGGATCTTGAGTAGTTCTCACATAGCCAAATACGTTCTAGTGCTACCTGGAGACGTTCACAAGAAAATAAAATGCTATAAAAATGAAATGCTTTCTTAATTTTTCACCAGATCCAGTCTAAAGTGCACAACCCCAGTTAGCAATAGTCACAGCAGGCCAGATTTATGATAAAGAGTCTGTAAGATTAGCATAGATTATGGCTAAAAATATGGCTTAATAATTGTCATCTTCCGGTCTATTCCACACTCTTCTTTCTCATCTGGGAAGTCTTACATTTTCCTTTAAGGGAATCATAACATTTTAAACACTATGGTGCCCTAATTTAGTATGAAACTATCTGGGGACTTCATTAGAGCAACGACTAAAATTCAGTGAGGACCTTGACCTCAATAGTGTCTCTATTTACATATTCTACAGCAGAGGTTTGTCTTGACAGAAGCAGCAATAGATACTTTTTCCACAATTAAATTTTTTTATTTACAACCTAGTTAGCAAAAAAATTTACTTGTTCACCTTAACTTTGTTCTAGTTTGTCATCTGAGCTCAATTTTATAAAAATAAGATTCTATAAGTAACACAAGTCCTAACCATCTGTGCCTATGGCCTGGCTGCCACTTCAAGTACATTTCCAAGGAATATGCAAGAAGCAAGTACAAACAGTATCCTGTGTTGTCCTCCCGTACAAATCCCTCTCACAGGGAGCAGCTGCACGTGCACATACTCTTCTGAATTTGTAACATGAGAAGTGATGTTGGTAAGGTTAGAATGACTCACCTTACTACTTATCTCTTTGTAGGCATTCCCCTGGAAGTTTTATGGGGCAAATGTACATCAGTGGATTTACATGAAGGACAAGGCATAATCTTGTGTCCAAAATGACTATTGTTGCATGAGGGAACACCTAGAGTTTTAGAATAACAGGCTTCCTATATCACAATTTGACTATTACACGAAGATTAAATTATGTTTTCTTGTTTACTGATGTTTTATTTTTTTAATGCAAAAACCATACAACAACTCATAGTCCTTAACACTAGCAGACTTTGAGCTCTTTTCTATAGTAATCCATGTAAAATCACATCTCAGAGACATTTCTGAAAATCATTTGGTGATAAATTGGCAATCTACTTATGCAAGTCTTTGTGTTATGGTGAACTCCCTTGTGTGATTTTTCTAAACAAACTGTAAATGACTCTTGGAACACCTGTTTCTGTGATTATATATCCCCCAAGGATCAGCACAAACTGATCCTGCTTTCATCAGATGTACTTTTTTGTTTCAGAGATCACTGTGCCCAGAAGGTAAAATTAGAGTCACACCACAAAACTCCAGCCCAAGGACAGAAGTATTACATATGCTTTAAAGCAAGTAGGTAGCCTTCCAGTCTTAAATAGTCTACACAGTCTGTCTACATTACAGCAAGCTGCTAGTCTGCCCTGACATGCTCCAGCAGTTCTGCTTTAGCTTGTTCCTCAACGTGTAAGGGAGTCCTTACAAGAGAGCCTTGCAGCTTTCCTCCCTTCTGTCATGATTTACAAGATAGAGTACCTGTAAGAATCTCATTTACTCAGCTTGTGAAAATGTCACGATTTTGCTGGAATTCAGATTACAATATTCTCATTCTGCCTTTGCAGCAAATGATCATATTTTTATAAAAATTGAGCTCAGATGGCAAACTGGAACAAAGTTAAGGTGAACAAATAATTTCTTTCTTTTTTTTTTTGCTAAACTGAACAGTGTAATAAATGTGTATTTTTTTCCCTTGGTCATCTTTTTTAGACCATTTAGAATTTACACAGAAAACATTCCCAACATACCCTTTTATCTCTTCCATCCACATAAGTCTATACAGACTCTTGCTCACATGGACAGAGATGCCAAAGTAATATGTTCCTACATTCTTAGTACCATTTTTCAGTCAACAACTCAACATTTCCTTTGCATAATAGCCTCTTGTCAAAATCCTTGGGTCTGAATTGATCTGTTTCCATTCACAACATTTGTTGTACACAAAAAGTCTATCCAAGAAAAAAATCAGAAATGACATCTAAGATGAGAAGTACACATTAGCACAGTGTCTTTCAAAAATGTGTTTGAATTCTTCCTTCAAAAATGATTTTCCATGTGATCAAGGACTTGACTCAGCACTCAGCTCTATAAAGTAAAAGTTCTTTCAATGAGGAGTCCAGCTGAGCTTCAATCTTTAACACTGTGCTGAACTTAACACCACTGTGACTGCTTGAAATGCATGCACTTGTGACATTGACTTTCCTTTTGCCATTAAACCAGAAGAGAATTCTGCTTACACAATCATTTGCCATATCAGTAACTGCAGCCTACTTGTACATGTTGTTCCTTGGACGTACAAGTAACATTGTATATGCAAGAAACCACTTGTGCAATACTTTTAAATGACTGTGCTTTCATGTCTCTCAGTAGTTCTATTACAAGTTGATCCCTGGAGTTAATTATTTAGAATCATAGAATCAGAGGATGTTAGGGGTTGGAAGGGACCTAGAAAGATCATCTAGTCCAACCCTCCTGCCAGAGCAGGATCATCTAGACGAGCTCACACAGGAATGTGTCCAGGCAGCTCTGGAATGTCTCCAGAGAAGGAGACTCCACAGCCTCCTGGGCAGCCTGGTCCAGTGTTCTGTCACCCTTACTGGAAAGAAGTTTCTCCTCGTGTTAATACTAAACCTCCTGTGGTCCAACTTGCTCCCATTCCCTCTTGTCCTAACATTGGATGACATTGAGAAGAGCCTGGCTCTCTCATCCTGACACTCTCCCTTAACATATTGTAAACATTTAATTTATTCACATGACACTATATATGCAAATATAATGTCAGAATATATGAAATTGCAAAATTAATAATTATTGTTATAGGAGTTACAGAAGAAGTAAATGCTAGTGAACGAAACCTAGTTCCAAACATTGGCAGACACTGGGGTTGAGGAATGGCTGTGTTCTGAGGTGTTCTCTGCTCCTGCTGGTCTTGTACTCAGAATTCACAACTGCCTGAAAGTAGACACCATCCCATTATCTGTAAGGACATCTGGCTCCACAGGCCAGCTCAGGTATTGGCATTACACCCAGCTAACAAATACCATGGTAACAGTTTCTTTTTGTTCAGATGAGCAGTATCACTTACAGAGCTGTTTTCTTACAGACAGCCTGTGCTGCCTAGATAATTTAACTTCTTCATTAATATACAATAGAAGCATCTTCAAATAAAAGACTTGTGGAAGCTTAGGCAAATTAGTAGTGCAAAAATAGGCAGAGTAACAAAGGTACATTATAGTCACTATGCAAATCAGATAGCCTTTATCCTCAGACACTCAGGAAGACAAGTACTCAAATATCATCATGCCAAGTATGATGTAGAAGCACACTAACAAAAATAATGGGATAAATTGGATTACCAAAATCCTCCCATTGATTTTGCTTCCAATATTTTGAAGGGTAAATTTGAAATATTTTTGATGACTGAAAGTGGAGTGACCTTCCTGATGTGTCTGAACACTACAGAGCTGCAGTAGCTATCTATTCTGTTTTCAATTAATTTTAATCTCATTTGATTTTATTGTAGCTATGTGCCATTCCAGTATCAGTTCCAACAACACTGCTACTCCTGAGTGTTACTGAGTTTTGCTCTTCTCTTCATGTCTTTCTTCAGTCTCTCCACAGTAGTACTGATGGAACCAAATGTTTACCTGTATGCTTTTATAACAGTGCCTGCAGTACCTTGTGATTCCAGGTACCATCTTTTATTGACATGCTTCTTAGTATTAGCCTGTGAAGTACAGAGAATACAAAAATATTGAAACTTCTCTGAATTTTGTACCACAATTAGGAAGTCTGAAACTTCAGTTTGGGCATCTGACACAACACTGCTGAAGAGAATTAAAAGCTACATCCTTATTCAGTGGTACAATGACATTCACTTCCTTTTCCAGAAGTGGCTGACCACAGGAATAAACAATTACTTCTATGAACAGCAGATCTAATGAAGCCTACCTGTTTTTTTAACAGATTTGAATCCCTAGCTCTTCTTCTTCCATGAATTCCTTGTTTAATAAGGGCTGACCTCTCACTGCACAACTTGTGCTGTTAATATAAAAGGTCATTCAACCTTATTCAATGTTATTCAACATCCCCATGATAAACCAAGTTACCATGTGACTCTGCACATGCAAATCCTGTATATCTACAATTTTGACCCAAAAGCAAATTCTTTTCAAAAAAGCAAATTGATCTCAAGTTTAAAAAAACTCCCAGGCCTTTAACTTAGACACATGTAGCACTGTTGTACAGAAGTTATCTGATGAACTTCAGCCCATGCACAGGATTAAAAACAATAAAAAGCTTGTAAGGTTGGACTATAAAAGCTCCTTGCAGAGCTTTTATAGTGAAGTCTTGGGTCAGTCCTAGTTACCTTGTGAAGAAGCTTTGTCCAATGCCTCAGGTAGGAATTTCAGATGAGAGAGACCTAAAGCACCAGTCTCCTTGTTCAAATTTACTCACAAACTTAGGTTTATAATCAATGCTGTAGTTTCTTCCTTTCCCCCATATTAGTAGTCTCAAACATTAAATACTTTTATACTTCTCGCCAATATGCTACAACAGCAGTTGAAGTGCAGAGAGTACTTGCAGTATAGGGGAAGTACTACAAACAGAAATGACATCCTAATTTCTAAACATCTCCTTTTACTTCTGCTACTTATTTAATGGTAGACCTATCACTTAATTTCTGAGGCTTCTATCCAGTTTTCTATTTTTTACATAGTAAAACCAGCAAATGCTACCTCAGTGCAATTCCTATTACTTTACATCCCATGCACAAAATTCAGGATCTTTCAGAATTCATCTTGCAAACACACTTAATTAAACCCAAGGAACTTTCCACACAAAGCAAAGGAACAAGGACAGATAATTCCACAAAAACAACGCTCCATGAGAACTGGATCAGACACACTGTGAGCTTCCTTTGACTTCAGTAGCATAGAGCTCTGTCCTTACTAAGGGGTCAGCAACTTAAGATGACTGAAATAGTATCAAATATATTCAAATGAATCTCCAGTATGACCCCAGTGCCTTCTCTGGTGCTGCACTGGGCACAAGTCTGGCCCATATGCTATAGAAAGTGTTGGCACAAACATAGGGGAGTTCAGGAAAAAAAATAGAGGATTTGTGCTGAATGGAAGGCTTAAACTGTTTTAAACCAACCACCCAAGATTTAACTTCAGACTAATTATTTTTCTATGGTGTAACTTAACGGCAATTCCTCTTAATACTGGATTAGAAAGTTTAAAATAAGCAAGCCATATTCAATACCACAGGAGGTCTACAGTAATAATACCAGTTAAGCCTAATAATCTCATAAGTCTGTAGCTCTAAGACATTCCCCTGGGTGTTAGGTGATACTTCAGCCAAAGACTGAAATGTGCGATTCAGGCAAATAAACAAATAAATTGTTTTAGCAAAGCAAGATTAAAATGCCTACCATTAAACTAAAATAATCATATATGAATGCTGTCAAGTTTTTATCTAACGATCAACATGTTCCTAGGACTCCTACATTTTTCCCCACAGGCCAGGTGAGGAACTTGAAGAAGGGTGTCCAATGTTCAGTGATAACATGAAGTTTTTTAGGCCTGTCTGGAGACAAGAATGGGTGCGAATGCTGCAGAGGATGAGTGGACTGACTGAGAATTCTTGTTCAAGATACTTCAAAGCAAACTGTTTGCAAAGAAGATATCAACCCTCCCTGTCACCCCTTCCCTAACACATCCACCTCTTAAGGATCAGAGAAGAGAGGGAAGAAGCATCTGGGAATTAAATTTCAGAATGCAGTTGAGAATTTTAAAGTCCTGGGTTCTACAAGGTTTAGACTGCTACACTCTGCTTCTTACAGTTTAGCAAAATATTTCTGATTGTTCAGGCCATTAAACATCAAAAAACACATTGTGGAAGCATCTTGCTTCTGCTAATAGGGAGCTGTAGCTAGGGGTCTCTGTAGCAGTGCTCAAGCAGGATTAGCAAGAGTTAGATTTACTGTTTATTTTGACATTCTATTGACACAGCTTGTACTAATACAGCAAGTTCCATCCCAAATTACCAGTGAGTTGTGCTGCTTGCATCCTTGACTGATTTTTTGAAAAATAATCTTCCCTAAAACCACTCTGCCGTCGTAGCATGACAGTGATCAGTGGCACAGGTAATTTCCATGTCTTTGCTAAAAATCACTTGCTTCAAAGAAAGAAAAGGACACGTTTAACAGCAGTAACCACTACAAGACTGAAAGCCTAACTTTTTTAACTCAGAGGTGAAAAGCAGGCTGAAATCCAGCAGGACCTGTGCTGCCATCTGCTGCACAATGCTATTTTTTTGTTCTCAATTAAAAAGCAATGTTATGACAAAAGGTCATATTGCAGAATGCAGATGTCTAGCCTAATTTCTCATTAAAATCCTCTAGAGGGAGGAGTTAGACACGTGAAATGGAGGAAAATGTACCTTGAAGCATAGGTGTATTTTCTGGTGTACACTCATGGTGTTTTCATGCAACTAAACAGGTTGGTGCCTCAGCTGAGAAGGTTGCACACATCTGCTCTCTGGCATTAGTTTACGTGTGTACTATCTTCATGTTTACAACCCAATATGCTTCAATCTGTACAAAATAAATAGTCTCAAAATACCAACTACTGGTGACATTTAAACTGGTTTACAAAGCATGCAGCTGAATGTGTAAGAGCTATCTTTAACCCTAGAGGTAACATCAAGTTATGGCTGAATGTCAATTGTACTAAGAAAAGAAGAAGATTTGGGAGTTTTCCTTATTCACAGAACAGAGAAGTTGCCTCAGCTAAGAAGATTTACATCAGCTGTATAAGGCCTCCCAGCAGATTAGATAAGTAGCCCACTAGGAAAAGAAATGTTTGTCTCTCTCAGAACTTTTTCACCCATCTCTTACTGAAATGCAAAGGAATCTAATGAACAAGAGGAATACTAGACTTGTGTTATGTTGAAAAACTCTTTTAATTCCTCATGAGAATTATTCTAGATAGATGCAGTATATTAAAGTTAAATACTGCCTTGGGGTGAAGGCAGATGGAAACACGAAAATAATCAGATTAGTAAAACATTAGTTGAGATCTCCATTCCCCTAATATCACTGAAAGACTGAAAGCCTATTTCAGAACTCACCTGATAGGTTTAATTAAATCCTTTGAGTGAACCACTTGTTACTCTTGCTCACAACATTTCAAAGCAGAAAAAGCAAGTCTGGAAGGTTTTTCATGCTGAACATTACTGCTGAAGATCATATCTCCTTTCTTTTTCATTCTTTTCTTCCAGAGTTTCAAACCACATTGTTTCTGTATGAACAAACTCATCAGTCTGAACTCTGATATTTGTTTTATACTTCATTCTTAATAAGCACTATACTAAATGTACACATTGCAGTTACAGGTTCAGTATTCTGAAACAGAGAGCATATTCCTTTCTTAAACCTTTTCCTCACTTACCTCCAGAGGTGGTTTGCACATAGCACTGTCTGACCTGGAGTCTTTTTTCAGAGTCTTCTTCCAATGAAGGTTTCAAAAGTTCAAACAGAGCTACATGTTTCAGGTGACTGATTTAAGTCACAGTGCAATTTTTGCTTCATATTTTAATAGAAGGTGGAGCAGATCTGCTAACTAGCAAAATCAGTCAACCAAAAGATGGTAAAGAATTTTGGGAAGATATTAAGATCTCAACAGAGGAGTCAATGCTTTGGTATGGATGTTGCACTGTTAGAATTTACTCTGGATCAGTAGAATGCTTTGAATTTGATCTTGCACCACTCAATTTGTTTGCCAGCTTGTTTTTAGGAACAAAGTCAGATCCTGACCTATACCAAAGTAGTTCTCAGAGTACAAGGAATTCTTTTGTTAATACCAATTAGACAGGCAGTGCTTGTGCTGCACTTTTTTCCCATATTAATATCACCTCCCTGTCAAGCAATAGCAGGTAGAGTTGTCTATTCACAAGATAGCAGTGAAAAAACCTTCACAGGTAAAGATACCAATTATCTAGATCCCAAATACATTCTAAACACACCTTGGTCCATCCACATCATTTGCAGAGACCTCATTGCATTACAGAAACTGAAGGAGGTATGTACTACTACTGTAGTGAAGGTTTTAAAGAATCTATTCATGAGAAAGCTTTACCTTATTCTGCTGGTGTGACTGAAGTTTAGAGTTTTCTTTGCTTGTTCAGCTGACATTTGTGCTTTTTGAAGTTTATAAACAGCAGCAAACAGATCTGAAAAATACAAATAACTTGAAAAGTTTCAAGCTATTTTTGTTACTTCTTTCCCCCTTTATTGGATAAAGTTTTCAATTACATGCTTCCAGATGCCTGGCCACTCCTTTGAGGTAGGCTCCCAAACTACAGTTACTGCTTATCCCTTTTTCTAGTAAAAAAGGCTTTAAGGAAATAATTTGAGTAACTCTTTTCACCTTTACTCAATTTCCAAATGGAAAAATCTGTTACTGAGTCCAAGACGATCTGGTGGGTAAAGCACCTGTACTGAGTACCATAGCCCTGACCTCCTGTCCAGGCAGGAAAGGACTGTGTCAAGGTTGACATTGTGCGAAAAGTCTTCCCAGCAACAGCCAGAGAAAACAAAATCAGCTAGATCTGACACATGATGCATTCCACAGCCAAGCTGTTAAAATGCTCACATGTACATAAGCCATGAATCCTGATAAATATAGAGAGCAATGCAGTAAATGTCATAGAGACTACAAGGTTCTGAGCTATCTGGAATCACAGACCTTGAAATGAAAAACTCTTTTGCCTCCCCTTTTCTGTTACTGAAAACTGTTGGCAAGCATCCACCGATGTTGCATGAATAAAGGAGCCACCAACTACAGGATTCATCTGAATACTGAGATGAGAACATAAGCATAGATATTAAATCTGCATTAAGATACATATTTTCTTGTTTCCTTCAAATCTGCATTACTGGAAAATAAAGGGTAGAAGTTTTTATTGTATTAGTTCATTATAATGAACATTTAAGAGGGTGAGCAGCCACGAGAGGGCTCATTATTCCATACAGTCTTTTCAACAAAATGGGTAAATAAACCTCTCAATACCAAAGCACAGTGATAACAAAAATATGACATAGTAGACCTACCTGATCATATACTCTTTCATGATAGAATGGAATAATATAATTAATCACAGATTACATCACATAATAGTTCTCATTCCGACCTTCTATTCTGTTTCTGAGACTGGAATTACATCTGTTTTACATTGTTAAATATAGCAGTTCCCTAATTTTGAATACTAGTGTCATTGTGGTATTAAAGGCAAATTCCACATAGAAATTTAGGGAAGGCAAGTGTTCAGGATTGCTGAGGGTGAGATTCACAAGCCATGATAGTGTCTCATAATCAGAAGTGAGATTCCAGGTTTTAAGACTGAACTCAGTCTTAATTAAAAGGGTTTGCAGTAAGTGCTCGTGGATGTCAATGTGCCAATGAACTATACTGAAACAGAATGAAAACGGCTAAACAATATAGGGCCCAAACACAAAAGGCAGTGAATGTCCTTGAGCACTTTAAGGCATAAAATGTTTAGGTTTTGGTGAGTGAAAAGATCAGTCCTCTTCTTTCTGTTTGAGAATCTCAAGATACTTCAAGAAGAAAACACAAATAACATCTGGATGGAAACTTCCATTTTCTTAAGAAAACGTTTTACAGCAGATCAATTTTTTTTCACACTCATCTCAACAAAAATATTTTTTCCCAAGTGCCAATCATCTTCAGAGAATGCCTTTAGTTACTTAAGAGCCTCCAAAGAAACATTTCACCATTTTTCAAATGCATTCTCAACTTGTATTACTTACTGACAGTACTCTTTGACCTTTTAACTTCAACTGAGTAATTAACATGCAGATGAACTGCCAAGGATGATTTTCTTTATCTCAGAGTAAACCTTGCACATTCATGATCTTTCTTTATTTCTCCCTGCTTTTACATCCAACTGTTTCTGTGTCTATTAATATTGCAGCTTTTTATATAAGGCAAAAAATAAGTCCAATACTGCAAACATGACAAAAATGTGATTCAACGAAAAGCTGGTTCACACAATTGTCATCTAACAAGTTTCTGTTGGTGCTTTATATAATTATTTTCAGTCCATCACATTAAAAAACATGAACATGTGATCTGCTTTATAAGCTTCTACTTTGAATGCTTCAAGCTGACATTCACTTTTTTTCAGTATTGTCTAGCATATGTTCCTGCTAAATAAGCTGACAGGGAGAGAGATGACAAATGCAGCAGCCTTTCATCTTCTTCTCAAGAAGATTTCTTGAGAGGAAATCAGCAATTACACTACCACAAGCCTTTCTTTATATTAATAAAAAATACATGTAAGCAACTGACTAAAGAGCAGGAAGTCAGAATAACTGATGGAAGAATCTCTACGAATGTGTAGTTGCAACTTTCATGACATCTGACCCATACTGTACACAAAATTCATCTGAATTATGTAAGGCTGTCTTTGCCTTGGTCTGTCTAATTAACTAACTAACAATCTAATTAACATTAGATGTCATTGTTTTTATATTTCAAGAAGCTACAGAGAAAAACAAATCTCAGATACAAGAACAAGCCTCAGGCTCTTGTGCAAATATTTTAGTTACAGGAATTTATTGCTTTTAGAGAAACATTTCTATTGATACAGGAGATAAGTACGTTTAGAGTGGATCTTAGTAAGAGCCTAAATTACTTAGTGAAAGTCCTGTCACTGTCCACAAGAGTGAAGAGGTCAGTGCCTACCCCACTGCTTCCCCTTCTGAGGATGTTGAATAAAGCAGTGAGGTGTCTCCTCAGCCTCCCCTTTTCCAGACTTAACAAACTAAGGGACCTCACATCATAGAATCATAGAATTGTTTGGGTTGGGACCTCTGGAGGTCATCTAGTCCAACCCCCCTGCAGTGGACAAGGACATCCCCAACTAGATCAGGTTGCTCAGAGTCCCGTCAAGCCTCACCTTGAATGCCTCCAGGGATGGGGCCTCAACCACCTGCCTGGGCAACCATCTTTGTAGCCCTCCTCTGGATGCTCTCTAATTCTTCGGGCTAGTCCATATTCTAAAGAAATAACTTCATTTGAGATACCAACACCTGACAACATGCTGCCATTCTAATTATAGGCATTTTTCACTTCACCAAAGAAAAGCTCAAGGAACAGATCACAGGCACTGCAAAAGGTGAGAGACTGAATGAAATGCAGACATGAGGTATAAAGCTACCTGGGATTGTTTTTAGCAGCAACAGCTGTTCTCTTGTCTGTAATTGAGGGAGTGGAAAGGCATGGCTCTGTTCCAGGTTCTTCACGGCAGCAGACAACCCAGTTGGTAGACTCCTTGAGAGAAAATAGGCTGTGCTTATCTTTGTAACCAATATTCCTGTAGGTTAGAAACAGGGGAAGAAAAGAACTGCCAAAATAATGGTAGTGCTGAGCTGTTCATTTTGAAGAGTCAGGCTGTGAAGCAGGTTAGTGCAGCAGGTTTGTGTTGCATGTCCACTTAGTGTGGGAAGCATGTGCAGGAGATTGGTGCCTATTGAGGTTATGCATCCACATTCACTTGCTACAGCAGGTTTGTGCATAATTAGCTAAACCCAGGTGTTTTAATGACTCAACAATGACTGAGAAAACAGCATTTTGTAGGAAAATTCTTGTCAAGCTCTAATTGTGGATAGGCACAGTCTGAAAATCACTTGGGGTCTTCTGTGGCCCCTGGTGCGATAACTGCCAACAGCAGAGGAAGCATTAAACTCATTGCCCACTGTAAAGTGTGGGGAGTGATACCCATGTTCCTATAATCCTTGTATGGGCAGGATGAGCTCATTAGCCTTCTGGCACTCATCCTAGGAGAGGGACAACTGTGATTCCAAACCCGGGCAGATGGAGCTCATTTAGCCCTGTAAGGCCTTCCATCTAAGAGAAGGACACTCTAATAAAACCTACGTCCTAAGGACTTCGCTGCCAGCGTCCAAGCTTGCTAGGCCCTGGCAGTTGAACCTTAGGATTAAAGGGTGGGTCCAGCTCTGTGCATGCTGTGTCTCACCTAAAAAAAATCCATAGCGCAGGCTCGAGGGTGCTATCTGCTAGCCTCTTTTTTATCAGCGTGCTTGGAAAAGGCGCTGATGAGGAGCGTGGATGGAGCCCTCCCTGGATCTTCGTTCGCAAAGCCTAGACATACATACTAATTGTGGAAAGGAGCCCTTGAAGGTCTTAGAAAAGCCCAGTGGGTCTCTCTTCTTTCCCAGAAATGGAAAAATTTCTTTTGCAGCAGAATAGCACACACATACTCCAGCTTTACAGACCCAGTCTGTCTGTATGGAAATCACTGACTCTGCCAGTAGAGATATCCGCCTGGTCCTTTCAAGCTTATTTGTGGAATTGAGTTTTCATTTTCAATTAAGCAAGCTCAAGGGTTTGTCTGGTGACAGTGTTGTTGTGGTGCTGTCCTGCAAAGGGCAGCTCTTTAACAGTTAGGCAGGGAGGGTGATGTGCTCTGGGCAGTGTATGTAAAGTAAAATCTGTAGTAGGAGACAGCTTTTGGGATATGTTGGCTCATAGTTCTAACTACCTTGACAACATCTCTACTGCTCTACCTAGATCTTCACCTACCTTTGCCTTTCCGATAGAAACAGTCACATATTACAAAATGGTAGGGCTTGGAAGGGACTTTGGGAGCTGATCTAGTCCAACCCCCCTGCTAAAGCAGGATCACCCAGAGCAGGTTACCCAGAATCACATCCAGGTGGATTTGGAATCTCTCCAGACAGGGAAACTCCGCAACCTCTCTGGGCAGCCTGGGCCAGTGTTTTAGCACTCTCACAGGTAAGAATTTTCTCCTCCTGCTCAGATGGAACTTCCTGTGCCAGGCTAACCAGCTCCTTAGGCAAAGCCATAAACCAGGTGCCTTCAGAAAGCAAACCTGGGCTGGCCTGCACAAGGCTCCCTTTCGCACACCTGCAGGTAAATCCCGTTCACAGGCACATTAAGGGCTCAGTGACTGCCCACACTGACCCCGCGCTCAGCCTGGGGCCGAGCTGAAGCCCCTCACTAGTTCGGCCTTTCATGTTGCGCTGCACAAACGCTCGCTCCTGCCATTTCCCGGCCACTTCTGCAGCGGCACTTGAGGAACTAGTATATCAGGTTAACACCGGTTGTTGCTGCGGGTCGGCCCTGGGCGGGCCGCCGAGAAATGCTGCTGGGCACAGAGGGGAGCTGGGGACACCCCGATGGGCCGTGGGCGGCTGAAGAAGGAGGAGGAGGCGGAGGAGAAGGAGAAAGGGGAGCAGCCACGAGAGAGCAGAGGCAACAGGCAAGAGAAAGCCGAGGACGGGGGAAGAGCAAGGGCGGTTCGAGCTCAACCCGCCAAGGAAGCAGTAGCCGCCGAGGCGCTGGGGAACGAAAGCAGCGGCGGGAGGCGGGAGCAGCCGGGGCGGAGGGAGGAGCGGGCGGCCGGGGCGCAGCCAATTCGGGGGGGGGCTCGTCCATTTTTCGGTGTGAGTCAGGCACGTCGGTGGGGTGATGCTGCGGCGCCGGGCAGGGAGAGCTGGGGAGCGGCCTGACAGCTCGGGCGCGTACCCTTAGCCCTGCTAGCGCCGCCGCTGAGGGGAACGCTGCTTCCTCCTTCCCCTCCTTTGCCAGGGCCGGCGCCATGGCTGGGGGCGCCCGGCCTGCTTCCTCCCCGCCGCGCCGCGCTCCCTGACGAAGCAGAGACCCGCTGCCCCACAGAGGTACAGGGGCCGGCGTCGCGCGGCGGGAAGAGGCGAGCGGGCGGAGGACGCCGGGGCTGGGGCGCGGGCCGAAGGGCAGCGGTAGGGTAGGCAGTGGGCAGGGAGCAGGGGCCGGGGAGAGGCGGGCAAGTCGCTGCGCTGTCCTGAGGAGAAGGGCAGTAAGGGAAGAGCAGTGGCGGGCGGGGAAGAGGAGGGGTCGTGGCGAGGGGCTTTTGCCGCTGCTCACGGGCTCCATTCATCGGTAGCTCCTCCCTCCCTCCTTTCCTGCCTGCAGGTCTCGCACTGAAAGGAAAAGCTTACAAATGAGCCTTGCCCCGGGCTGGGCTGCCTGCTTCTTCTGAAGCTTGGGAAGGAATGGAGCTGCAGAGGGGCCGTGCTTGCATTTCATGTTCCGTCAGCTCGACAGCATTTTGGCTTTGATTCCATCCTGCTCCTACCTGTTCCTGGAAAGCGACGGTGAGGAGAAGAGGCACTGTCCCACCATGTCTCGTTACAGCCTCCATAATCTCCTGGACTGGATGTACGGAGGTGTGGACCCCAGCTTTGCCGGCAATGGGGGGCCAGAATGCGCAGCCTTCCTCTCTGGGCAGCAGCGCTTTCTGGAGAGCGTGATCTTCCTTAGTGTGGGCGTCGTGGAGATCCTGCTGTCCCTGTGGAAGCTCAGGCAGCTGCATTTCAGGGAGCTGGACAGTCATCTGCTGCAACAGCCCCAGATGAAGCAGGAGAGCTGGGGCAGGAACGTGCTGCTGGTGGTGGTCTGTCTTATCTTTGGGCTGGAGGTGGGGTTCAAGTTTGCCACCAGGACTGTCATTTACCTCCTGAATCCCTGTCATGTGGTCACTATGATGCAGGTAAGGTGTGTGCACAATCGCCAGGAAGTTTGCTTTAGTTTTATACTTGCAATGCAGTGTTTTCCCCATAGTTGGTTTGTGGATCAAAAGTGCATAGCAAAAGTCCAAATGCCAAGAATTGCCATAAACGTTTTAAAACTGGTTTGAAACGTTTTAAAATGTAGGTTTTAATCAGCTGAATTGAAATCTGTGAATAGAACAAATAAAATGAAAAGATGAAAACGTAGCTATAGCTAACAAGCAACTCTTGGGTTGAAAATGCAAAAAAATTAAGTCTTATCTCGCCACTTGCTTTCACCTGATGCTTGTTTCAAGAACAGAAAATGCTCTTTCCACTGACAAAAGTGGTAAAATTTGAATCACACTTAATGAAAACAAGATTGTTGCTAAACCAGCTATGTAATTTACATGCAGCTTTTTCAGGCAAGTGTCTTTTGGGGTGTAAGCGTATTTTGTGAAGGCACTGAGGAAACAAACTATGCTTTATTTTGTGCAGACAATGTTGGTTTACCTTTCCACTTTTTGAAGCTAAGTAGGAAGGAAATAAGTGTTACTTGTGTTTCCTGCATGGGGTGAACAAACCAAACTGGGTTAATGCTTGTGGATAAAGTATGTGCTTTAATGACTTGGGGCTTTGTTGTTGAGGCATCATGATGTGCAATTTGTGTAGCTTCCAAAATAATGGAAATATTCATAGGCAGTCACTGAGCTGCATTATTGAGGCTTAGAAGCTGTATTTGTCAATAGTCCTATGCATGTACTTAGCTCTGTTTCACTGAGTGTAAGGAGTGTGGGAAATAGAAATATTAAACAACATAATAGCAATTTTTGACAATATTATACCCTCAACACTGGGAAGTTTACAAAATTTAAGCTCAGTAATTAATAGAAGAATGTCAGAAAGGCTTTCATAAAACCTGCCATAATAACAACATCTGTCCAAGATCAGTAAAGAATGGAAATCAGACCGATGCTGGTCTTGGTCTCTCTTTGCAGAATGTGACATGATTAGGACTGTTTCAGACCAAACCAGTTGTTAGCTTCCTTCTTAGAGAGCATTTCCTAACAGGAATGGAAGTGTCTTTTCTGGTTGTACTAGAGGTTTGAGGGAGATGTGTATTATTTCAAGAGGGGGAACCAAGCTCTTATAGTAATATCCAAGACCTTTACAACAGTTAACTTAAAGTTCCAGAACTTAATTAGTAGGTTATGTAAATTCCTAAGCAGTGATGCAATGTTAGCTCAGTATCCTACACCTTAGGACCCTTCCTTCCCATGAAGTGGTAGCAATTGCTGTGCAATCAGTTAGTCAGTACTGGTAATGAAGGGGAAATAAAAATGTAGAAATAATTAAAATAAAATTACATAGCCACATTCCATTTCTTGGCAATATTCAGTATTTACTGGAGAGTTTTCTTGTTAATTCTCTGGGAGGAAGCTGAGGATGTCTTTACTGTTACGATTTGAAAGTTTGGTTTCTTGATATGGTAAAATGCAGTGTTATGGTAAGTGTTCAACAGAGACTGAACCTCTGTAGTGAGGCCTGGGCAGTTCTTAATCTCTTTTTGACTAGCTGTGAATGATTCTAAGCTAATTACTCATTATCAGTAGTGTTCCAGTGTTTGTGAAATTGGGAATAGTGGTGTGCCACCAACATTCCGAAGTCGTGGCTTTAGAAATAGACCTCCACTTAGTGTAGAGACTGGAAATGGCTGCAAAACCAACACCTTTCAGCAGAGGGGTTAGATGGAGACAAAGATAGTTGATGACCTCCACCAGCAGCAAAGCTGGGAGTCTTGCAAGTGTTGTTTTTCTGACCTGAATTTGCTGAGGGCAGCAGGTTGGCAAGACGAAATATATGAAAATATAATTTATCCTTCACTTCTGTTCTTACAGTAGTTTATATATAGTTCTGCTGCTGTGCCTAAACAGTAGGATGAACAAAGCAGGAGGTGAAAAGTTGAAATGTTACTACAATCAATATCACTTCAAAGGGAAGCCAACAGTAGCTGTTGGTGATGTCTTTTCTTTCACTCAATTTCTGTTTTCCTTTCCTTCAGCTGAGGCTGTTTCACCTCAGAGCAACAAAGGCTCTGGGCTCTGAGCCAAAAATATTTGGAACTGGAAATGATCTTTCAGATTTTCTGTCTAAAAGCAAAAGTCCTGCTTTTAAAAGACCTGAGACTGGAATGAAATCACAAAATGAAGTGGGAATTACATCTGTGGTGCATTTGGGCAGACAAAACTGCCTCGTACGATGGATACTGAGTTCTGCAAATGACTTTGTTTTGATCAGATGTCTGATTTCTGCCTATCACTCTGACTTGTGTTCAAATGAAATCTTTGTGTGATGAACTAGTTTGGATGTGTCATTGCAGGATGAAGTGTCGATCAATTGCTTCTCAAAACAGTGCTACTCATTTCTAGCCCTAGCCTTGCCTTTGGCTTCTTGAATAGCTTTTGGTGGAAGAAGGTCAATACTGATTCTTTACAAGTGATTTACGTGCAGGATCATTGAGAGATAAATGCTTTAAACCAAAGGTGAATGGAAACATCTGTGGTTTCTTTGACAGCTATCAAATGGGTTTGGGGATGTGTTTGTGCAGTACAATATTTAGTTGTCTGGTGCAGTGTGTGTAGGAGGTCTCTGAGGGGATTCGTACTAAGCCCTTTCTTTACATAAGGAGTGATGTTATTGAAAATTATTGATTTCTTTAAAAGTTTTGTGAAGGAGACTTCTGATTTGTGGGTAATGATGGCAGGATGCATGATCTCCATAGGCCTTAATGATGATGCAGTGATTTTTTTTCTTTTTTTAAATTTGAATTTTAGGTTTATGAGCTGGATCTTGTAGCAGATAGCTTTAATTGGGTTTGTTGCAGCTTTGCTAAGACTGAGTTCTGAACACTGAAGGTTATGACTGACCCGTTGGTTGGAATTAAAACTGTAAGTTTCTTGAAACATTATTTAGGGAAGTGGCAGAAAGATGACTGTAATCTAATCCTAAAGTGATAGGTACAGCTACTCCTCTCAAGCTATTACAAATTGTCAGCTTCCATGATTTTAACATGCCAGTGCCTCCTTCCAGAATGGTGACTTAATACCAGTGTGTAAAATGAGCTTTGGAATGTTTCCTTTTTTGTTTTGTTTTGTTTGTTTTCTTTTGGGAAGAGGTTTGCAAGTGGTCTTTCTAGAGAACCATATCACAGTGGTAAATCCTCAGCTGGTAAGATGTCATAATTCTCTTCAAATTCTACACCAAAGTACAGCACTGAAGACAGTTAAGAACTGACATTTGTCTGGAACGTTTTTGTTGGAAACACCTGCATTGCTGGATGATCATTTCAAACAGTGATCTTAGGCAAAGAGAAGTAAACTAAAGGGGATGAGATAGGTGGAAAAAAGGCAAGGGAAAGAACTATAGAGGAGCCCAGTTTTGTCTGCTGGTCTTGATCTGAGGCTTGCATAACTAAACCCAGTGCTAAGTGCGTCTGCAGCTCAGTAAATAGTAAAGGCTGTGTTCCTTATTTCCAGTTTTGGCTTCTTTAGAGACCTGGATCCTTTCTGTCCTCTGCAGAAGAGGCTACTGTGTTTTTGGAAACAATGGGCTGTTGTAGGAACTTAAATAATAAACATAGCTTGACTGAATGCTACATCATTTGGGAATATGTCCCAACAAATAATTAATTATCTCCTTTCTTCCCTCCTTCCTCCTACGTAGCAAGGATATGTATTTGGAGCACAGTATGATTTATTCCCAAATCGGTACGTTTAGGAGGTGCTGAGGCTTGTAGCAAGGTCAACAATCCTTTCGTTACCCTGAACTGCTATCTAATAGGCACAGAATTCATCACTTACATGTAAGTGGAAGATATGAGTAATCACAGCTCACCAACATATCAGAGTATGAAGTATGCAGCTCAGCTTTTAGATTGCGTAATACTGAAGTCTTTACAACTGCAAATTAACTTGTGATACTTCCTCTTAAAGCTGATTGTTAGAGAGGAAAACTGTAGTGTGTAGTGAAGAACAGTGAAAGCACTGAAAGCACCATTATTTCTTGGTGGCAAGTCTTATTTCTTGCCAAAGAGGCTTTAACTCATACCGTATCCAATATAATAATTATTTATTGAGCTGAGGAAAAGCTTTTCTGTGCTAATTTTAACATGGTGTTTAGTTTGTTTCAGCATTGTTCTTATTTTTAGTAAATCCCAGCATATGGTAGAGAAATGGAGAAATATTAGTATGAGGCAAGGCAAGGATTCTTGTTCAGAAATAGTAATTTTTCATTTCATATTAAAAAAGTAGAAAATGTGTTTTAAGGCTGTGAATCACAGCTTTCTTTGTGTGAAGAGGTTACAGTTCAGCCGCTTGAATTTAGACAAGATTTGGCCAGTACATGCTTTACTTTGAAGTGAAAATGTGCATGGTTTAGTCAAGGTGACAGGAACATGGTAATATGTCCTGCTGCCAGTGAGTGTTCTGGTTGAAGAACTGGAGTTTAAAGCTGTGGGTTAAGCCTTTGTTTTGAAGTTGCTAGAATTTGGAAATGCGTGCTGTGCTTGAGGGTGGAATGCATGCTTCAATAATTCTCTCCTTAATTCTGTGTATTCTTAGGAGAAAATAATATAAACAGTGGGGAATTAACAAGAAGTAATCTTCCTAAAAATGAGTGGGAATGGCATGATTGGAAATTGTAGATGAACAACCTTCACTTTCTCTTACCCAAATATTTAGACTAAGGGTGTAAAGGCCATTAGATGAATAATTAAGGTAATCAGATATTGGTTTGTTTTCATGAGATAATCATAGATTTAAAGTAAATATCAATCAAAATGCAGCATGTAGTTTAAGCAACGTGGGGAGAGAGGACCTTTTCTCCTTTCTTTTTTTCATCTTCTGTTTAATTTCTTTTTGTTCCCTTTTGGTTTGTTTTGTTTTTTTTTCACCTATTTAGCAGTTTCACACAGCATTCCATGTAGGTTGTTAGCTAGCTGCTTAAACTGATGTTTTGGGAATAGCTGCCTAAGGCCTTTAGGAACTTCAGTGGAATCATAGACTAAATCAAATGGCAGCAGTAGCCATGTTGGACACCTTGTAACTTCCTGGGACTGGGGTGGCTTTCATCTAAAGATTTCCTGGGACTGGGGTGGCTTTCATCTAAAGATTTCCTGGGACTGGGGTGGCTTTCATCTAAAGATTTCCATTCTAAACCCCTCTTTCATTGTCTGCCTTGCACTGCTGTAAACATTCACACAGAGGATGCGTTTTCCTGCAGTGGTTGTGCATCAGCTGGAGCAATGTGAACCGTGTTGGTGTTCGCTGTGAACAAGTTCTGTACCATGAATTTGAAACCTGCAAACTCTGTGATGGGACTTGTATTTCTTGTGATACTTCCTCAGGGCTTTAGATAGATGTGGTAATGGTTTACCTTTATTCAGATTGCCAAGTAATTAGTGTCAAGTGAATGTCATTGTTTATATTCTAATACTTTGGAAGTTAGTGAAATGCCAACTTATATAACGTCACAGTCCTGATTATTTGCCTTGACTCTTTATGACCTGTGGTACGGTTTCTGTTTCTTTGGCAAAAATTACCAGTAATAATAAAGCTGTTAGATATTTATTATCCTGCTGTTTTTAAAGATACAAATTTCTGTTGTAAAACCAGCAAACTGAGGAGTTGTGAACTGTAACAAGAGAAGGGTATTCGTGACTTGAGGCAGAGTAGAGCAGGACTTTCTTACAAAGGTTTTGCTTCCATAGGGAGCTGATATGAAATGTCATGTTTGGTGAAGAAATAACAAAAGTTAATGTATATGAATCTGCACATGAGTATCTTATTGTGAACTCAGGCAAACTTCTGCAGTGTCACTGGCAGATGTAAGTGCAAGTTAATCTAAATTCAGTGCAAATTTTCTTACTATATTGGACTTTTGAGAGTGTGTGTGTGTGTATATATATATATTTAATTTAGTCTTTGTTCTTTTATCCCTAGAGAAGTTTTTAATGGTAAGGTTTTGCTAAAGCATTAAGCTAGGAATGGGGAAGTAAACCACTAGTAGTGAAGGGCTAGTGCAGATAGTGGTTAGAGAAAATGGAAGAAAAATAACCTCAGTGACACTTTGTCTCTGAACTACTAATCCCGAAGATATAAGTAATGCTACTGCACACAAAGAAAGACTTGAATCTTGTGTTACTAATTAATCCTAAAATATAAGAAATCTAGAAATCTTTCACCCAAGACCATAAAAGGGAAGAAGGTGAGTATAGGTTTGTTGAGTAAACAAACTAAGCCTGTGGGAGGGGAGACTAACCTAGACTGTCCTAATAAACATACAGAGGACATTACATTGTAGAGAGTGGAAATGGTTCATCTTGCTGCACTTCTTTCATCCCCAGGTAGAGCTGGGAGGCTGGAATTACAGGCAGCTTCTTACATTCCCAGAGTCTGGTTTATATAACACAGAAACTAATTTTACTGTAGCGTTACTTAACACTCTGCCAGCAATGTTGCTTTGAATCATGAGTATTCTTAATGCTAGATTAGCAGTTCCACAGGACGGAGGGATTATTAATCTCTGAACTTGACAGCTGCAGTAAGGCAGATGTGATTTTTATGCTAAAACATTAAATACATTCAACTTGCTGCTATTTAGTAATGAGAATGTAGCATCTTTTGCTCTGTGATCTCTTTTCAGATTTGGCAGTCTGAGCTTGTCAAACCACAGTTATGTTACTTGTATGTATTTTTTTTAAGGAGTTCCATTTAGAAGGCGAACAAATGGCCTTTAAGTGATAGCTTACCACTTTTTAAAGTGATGTGGCTCTTCTGATAGTTTATACAAAACCAGTTGACATCTAACATACCTAGACGCTGAATCAAAGCTGTATCATGGAGTTGTTAAACCATTACTTTTTCGTTAAATGACAGGGTGGTGGTTTTGAATTTACTTTAAAAATTAATTTTAGAGTTAATGAACAAAATCTTCTACATCTTTTAAATTATCCAGATGCTTGAATGTTCCTTGCCTTACATTTTATCATTATGGGGAAACATGGATGGTTTTCTCATGTACAATAAAATACACTTACTCTTACCACTGTAGCTTAGCCTTTTAAACATACCTCTTAATCTCTTCTGCTCTGTGGGTACTTTGATACCGCTAAGAAAGGATGAAATTTTTTATCTCAGTGCAGACTGACCAAAACTCCTCTTTCTCTTTTTTTCCCCTTTTTTAAGAATTCATCCCAGTTTTAGATGAATCAGACTTCTCTGAATTTTCCACATTGGTCTGAATATTTCAAGTAGAAATTAAAATCTAACCTCCTAAAGTTTTCATTTTGAAGTAGTGTACTAAAATAATCAGTTTATGAGCTTGTGATGATGACTGGAATGTTTGAAAAGAAAGACATGTTTCCAGTCTGCTGCAGTGAGATTTTAAATTAAACAGGCTGTTCAGGGACAGGCAAGCTGCTGTTTTGAAAGGTATTGAAATCTGTGTGGCATATGTGAGATGCAGTGGGTTTCCTTCTAGCTGTGCTTGGCTGTCTCCTGCCAGGAACAACTCTACTTGACATCTGTAAGTGTTCCCATTAATACTGTAAGTGCTACTTCATGTGATGTTTAATCTGGAATGGTTAGAGTTGTGTGACTTGTTCCTTTCTTCCTCACTACCTTTTGAATTGCCTTCTTTTCTTCTCTTAGTTTGTTTCTGATGAAACAACACGATCTTTGTTATGTGTGTTCCTGTCTCAGTAGGACTAAGGCTGGTAGAAGAAAAGCCTTTCATGACAAATTTTGACTGCATTCTGCCTCAGCGTACTAACTGAAAAAAAGCATCATTAAAGTACTTCTGAAGGGTGTAATTCTTAGGTGTAGTATTTTGTAGAAGTTTGGTGGTTTAGAATAAAACTCCCCTGGAGATGTGGCCAAGTTGTAGGACAAAGAAAAAAATCATTAAAAAAAAAAAAAGCAGTGACCTTTTGTTCCTATTTAGAGTGCTCATGGAGTGAGGCACTGACATTGAATGAATAGAATGGTATCCAGGCTTAGGTATCAGAACAGGAGTTTTACTTCAGAGGCAGCGTTGCTGGTGTACCCTTCAGTCACATCCTTTTCAAACTAAAGATTGTGCATATCTTTTGGAATAGCTCTTGAGGTTTTTACTAATCTTGATTTTTGAAATATTGATGACTAAATTACTGGTGGATTGTGGCATTGTGTCAAAGAAACTGGGAAATTTTAGGCAAATGAGAACATTTGCAGCTGAAAGAAATTATTTTGTGGCAATGGTCTCAAAGCTTTTGGAACCTGGAACGTAAATAGGTATCTGAGAATTATCCCAGACGTAACTCTAGTACATAGCACAGCTTCTCATTTTAGGTATTTAATCAACTGTTTTCAGGATCTCTATTTTAGGCAAGTCATGGTTCATAATGCCAGGCAACCTTCAGGTTGCACAAAGCCCCATCCAGCCTGGCCTTGAACACTTCCAGGGATGGAGCATCCACTACTACTCTGGGCAACCTGTGCCGATTCCTCATCATTTTCACAGTGAATATACTAATGCAGTGCTACCTTAGTGTCTTCAGTATAGTCCTTTTACATATAGGCTCTTCCTACTACACTGACATAAATGAGTAATAGAAAGAGATTTTAAGGAAATAATGATCTCTGAAGTTTACTGAACTCAAAAGATGTTTCTTGGGAACTCGACCAAACACTAAATGACAGGGTCACACATTTAATTCAGAAAATGTTTAAAAAGATATTAGTACAGATGGAAAAATACCTTCCTTTTCCTTCTGTTTTCCAGTCTGCCCCAGACCAGTAGATATCATCTGGAGCTTTCTGTTCCCTTAGAAGAAGGGAATGTGGAAGAGATTAGTTTGCAGCCCAGTCCTGGATTAGTTCAGAGCAACCATAAGTTCAGTCTCTTTAAGACCTCGTCTCTGTGAAGAAATAATTAAGCTGTGCAATCCTGTATGTTACAGTATCCGAATTTTAACAGCCCTGCTGATCCATCACGTGTTGTGGTGTGACCTTTGTGTTTGGCCTTATGCAGGGGACTGCTGGCCATGCAGTTCTTCATGCCAGAAATATTCCCCATGGGAATGGACAATGATATTTATGGTCTTGCAGAGCACTTATGAAGTATATTGACAGACTTCCTGGCTTGTTTTCATCTATGTCCTCAAGGTTGAAGTGAACTTCAGTTTGTGGATTGACTGGTGTTACAAATTTCTTTGCCATTTATTGCCTGAGAAGAATTATTGATCTTCTGGTCCTGTGCTGGTGAAAGAGACTCAGACATCCTGACTCACAGTATTGTCCCTACCCGGAGCTTGTTTACATTTCTTAAAGCCACTAATGACTTTGTACCCTCAGTTTCTCTCACTTTCATTAACCTTTAGTCTTTTACAGATTGAAGAGTCTTAATGTGTTAAATCCACCCATGTATGGAAGATGTTCTAGACTTTCAGATCATTCTTGTTGATCTCTGTAACCCTTTTCTAAAGCTGGTGGTTTGTTCTGGTTTTCTTTTTTTGAGAGGTTAAAGGGGATGGAAATGATCAGAACTGTGCCTAGAATTCAACCTATCAGACAATGTATATTTTATGGCTTATTTTTTCCCTCCCGAAATAGTTGCTTTCATACATTTTGGTTTTCCAGTTAATTTGTTTGTACCTACTTTTTTCTTTGTAGCGTGTGAAAATGTAACAGGTGAGAGACTTGACAGAATAAGGAGGGACACTGAAGTTGTTTCTTTGTGTTTCTTCTAAATTGAAAGGTTAGTTTTTCTGCCTTGAGCAGGGAGAAGCCTACTTCAGTGTGCTTTAGAATACACACTGCTCTCTTTACACTACAACTCTGCAATGTCCTAGCCTGAGTGTGTAAAACCGTGAGAGTTCCAGCAGGGAAACAGAGTGGGAACTCTTCACAGCCATGCTGCTAGTTTAATAGGACATTGGTTGGTTTAGAAAACACAGCTGTTTCCTCCTGTAAGGCAAAGGATTTTATTTCCAGTATCACAGTGAAATGCAATATGATGATGGGATAAGGATGTGAACACTTGTGTTAAAGCTTGTGAGCTTGTCTGCTGTGAATTAGATATTTTAAGACTGCTAATTACTCTGAGCTGACTGACACTTTTTATGTTTGAATCTACTCAGTGATATGTTCTTTGAAAATCAGATACAAGGGTGTCTTTTACATAAAAGCCTTTTAAAAGGTTGATTAGAAAGTGCTTGATGTTATACTGTCAAGGCTGAAACATTTGAACATCTCTTCCATTACCTAAAATTCTAACATAAACATTCTAGTTATGATTTCTCTGCTGTCATAAAAAACTGGAAGTCAGGCTTGTTTTCTGACAAGTCCCTCATACCAGAGGGAGTTGCATGCTTAAAAATATGAAATAATTTATTTTTCCTTCATCAGTTCCTGAAACTAAGAGCCTCACAGTTGAGTTGATGTAAAAGTAAGCAGCTGTGAATCTTGTTCACTTCTGTGTATTTGGAAAGTTTACACTTACTTGTATGACAACGACAGTAAGCCCCTTTTATGCACAAGGGCTCAGTAGTATCATCCAGGCTTCAACATTTACACTGTTCCCCCAGCAAGTACCAGTAATCAATCTGAATATATATCAGAGGTCTTTTCCCAGCCCTGCAGCACTTTAAAGAAACATATTTGGTGAGTTGTTCTAATCTGACTTGTCCACAAAGCAGACATATTCTTCAAATGTTATCACTCAAAGTAATTTAATGATAATTTGTTTGGTAGGTTGGCAATGAAATAATCTATTGTGGATGTATTTTAGCAACAGTAGTAAAGAACATGATCCATTTTTTTCTTAAATACTTACCAGAGAGTAAGCCAATGTCTCTTCTTTGCAGTAGTGGAGAACATAAAAGAATTGGATTTTTATCACTGGACAGTTAATGTGCTTATCTCTTCATATCTAGAGTAAGACTTGCTGATAAGAAGTTTAAGTTGCTGTGTGAGGCTTTGGACAGCAGTATTAAAAGATGATGGTTATCCTTTAAATTTAGATGGGGCATTGTTGAAAATCAATGACAGTTTATTACATAAACATTTAAATGGGATCCTATTTATGGTAGGAGTATGGTTTGTAAAGAAAAACAAACCTGCTGCTTCACTGATGGTGGGTTACTTCTGGTCTTGTGAAATGCTAGCTAATTGGTGAAATTTTTACAGTACTGTATAAATACTTCATTGAGTGTGGCACTGGGCATACTTAAATATGACTACTAAGCTTATGCATGGAGTAGATACTCTGATAGCCTTATTTTGGGAAATGTTAAGGGGCTTATATAGACTGCCATCTCACATGAGGTCTTCAAGAGCTGAGCCCTGAAGTGCTATAGTGAAGTATTGTCAATGTAAATGCTTGGTCTTTAGCTCAGCAAGGACCTTTAAATGATTGAGGGCTAAGGGAACTGCTGTGGTACAATGACTGGTAATACAGCAGTCTGCTTTATGAGAGACCTTTTACAATGAGTGTATCAGGCAGGCTAGAATTTAATTTGTTTCTTAAGCACTGACAGAAGCCAAACCCTAGATGCTGCTTCTGCTGCTTAAATCCTTTTTTATGTAGGTAATGTGAGACCTTTTAATTTGTTCAAGGTTTTAGTCTTTTTCTAGCTCTGCTCTAAAACAGTTCTTCTGGTTAGAAATTATTTGTGATATACAGAACTGGGAGAGAAAGATATAGAAAATGGAGTCTAGAAGAGATGATATAATTAAATTTGTTTCTAACATTTCAGATTTTTCTTCTTGCCTGTCCTCCATGTCGGATTGCAATGATTCTCTTCAGGTAATATGTCTTCCTTACTATATTTGTCTACTTACATAACATATTTAAGAAGTTAATTACAGCCTAAGTCGTTAAATATTATGATACATATCCAGTTGGAAAGGTACATTGATTGGATCAGCCATAGAATCATGGAATGTTTTGGATTGGAAGGGACCTTTAAAGGTCATCTAGTCCAGCCCCCCCCCCTGCACTGAGCAGGGACTTCTGCAACTAGAGCAGGTTGCTCAGAGCCCCAAACATCCTGACCTGGAATGGGTCCAGGGACGGGGCATCTACCACCTCTCTGGGCAACCTGGGACAGTGTCTCACCACCCTTGGCTTAAAAGACTTCTTCCTTTGATCTAGTCCAAATCTCCCTCTTTCAGTTCCCCTTCTTCTGTCGCAACAGGCCCTGCTAAAAAAAAAGATTGTCCTGTCTTTCTTCTAGGCCCCTTTAAGTACTGAAAGGCTGCACTTAAAGTCTCCTTGGAGTCTTCTCCAGGCTGAACAACTTCAACTCTCTTAGCCTGTCCTCAGAGACATGTTCCATCCCTCTGATCATTTTTTGGCACTCTGCTGAACAGAGGACACAGTATTTGTTGTTTTTCAGAATGAGCTTTTCTGTTTTCTAACACCCTGACAGCATATAAATAATGTTTGGAGAACTGTTTTGAATTTGTGATACCATTATCCCCCTCAAGTTACTTTTCTGTTCCTAACAGTTTATGACAGGCAGTGGTTGTAGACAGTTTGATTTTACTTTGTGTCTTATGTAAAATAGACTGAAACAGTACTGATACTATTTTTATGTTCTTGTGATGCAACAGTGGTTCAGAAAAAAGATGGCTGAAAGCTATAAAAAAATACAGCATAATAATACTACTTTCCTGCCTTGCTCTTTGCTTAGGACTGGCTATTGCATTTTGACAAATGTAATTCTTTTAAGGAACTTCTTCCAAGTTCCTGAAGCTTTACTTAGAAGCTGTATGCTTACAGACAGGAGTAAACACCTCTGTTGAACACACTATTTTAAGCTCTGAAAGACAAGTGAACAGCAAAATTCCAACTACTTAGCAGCTCTCATCATGAACAGGATTAACACAAACAGGCAGTCCAGACTTTCTAGGAATCCAAAGCTCATTATAGGAAGCAGTCCTACTTTAGGAAGTTATTTAAGTGTATATTTAAAGAGAAGTTTTTATCCTGCTTATTGTATTTAACAATATCTGGTTATTGCACTTAACAGGGGCTTTATTCAAGTTCAAGCCAAAAGAATTTTCTTAAAGCTCTTGCTATCTTTTCTACATAAAATATGTGAGAACATTGTATTTTATTTCCATCTATGAAAATAGGATCACATTTCTTTTCTAAGGTTGCAGATGCATATGCTGAATGGGGCCCTCTTGGCATTGCTGTTCCCTGTTGTTAACACACGTCTGGTGAGTGTACTGTACTCCTCCTCCTTTCTAATTTTATTTTATTTTAAACTTTAAATGGTAGGAAAAGTTATCTTGAGTCTGAGCCATATGATTCTTAGGATTTTTTTTTTCTTTTAGTGTCTTAGGATTATTTTTGAGAGCTGTGATGCATGCATATGTAGGAGGTGTGTGTATGTGTATATGCATATGTGCCTACGTGCTTGTTCATTTTTTGTCATTTGTCTTATTTGCAAAAATCTGTTGTTGCAGTTGTTTAAAAGTCTGTTTTAAGATAGAGGGTTTATGGTGTCTGGATAAAGTACTCATATCTGTATCCATATAGCATGTGAATTAGTGACATTATTAAGATTGTTGTGGACTTAAGAGTCTGTTACAAAGTCTTGTTAGTTGCTGTCTGTTTGCAAAGCTCACAGAATCACAAAGGTTGGAAGAGACCTCTAAGATCATCAAGTCCAACCATACCCATCACTAATGTACCTTGTCTGACTTAATAAGATAAAGTATAACAATCTGCATCTATGTTGAACTTCATGAATGATATGCTATGTTGATTGGCCACACTGGTAGCTAGGACACCTGAAAACCGACAGTTTAATGTTGGCTTGTAAGTAGTTTATTTCCCCCCCCTTTAAGATGATAAAATTTTGTGCTGAGACGCAGTTTAGTTATTAGAGGGAGAATAATATATCTGTAGGCTTTTACATGGTAAAAATAATCTTCCATAAAGTAGATGTGTTGTCATAAGCACTGAAAAGCTTTGCTGTTACCTTTCGTAGTGTCAAAGCTGCTTCAGCTTTATGAGTTATTAGCTGGATGTTGTCTTGTTGTAGGCAGTTTCCACTGTGTTCAGCTGAGCTTCTCCTAAACCTCTCTCTTCCTGGTGCATTGTCTGTTTTTATCTTATAGGCAGCAGATGTTTTCTCTTGAGCTGTAGTCTCTTTTTGGAGACTGCCAATTTAACTAGTTCATCAGTGGACATGTACCTGCTGGCTAGCAAATTGGGTGTTTTTACAGAGAAAAAAGCAGTCACATGCAGGAGAAAAAATTAGATATACAGTTTTATTTGTACATATCAATCTGAAAGGAGAAAGAGGAAAAGATACAGAATGAAAGATGATCATTGCTTCACCAGCTGATGGATGTTTGTTTAGGAACTAGTAGGTGTCAAGATTTTGATTCTAAGTGTTAATATGTTCAAAGGAATTTCCTGAACACCTCTTACAATATTTTGTTGCTACCTCATATGTTGTTTAATGCACTATAAGTATATTCTTTTTGTTTATATGATTCAATGCTAAATTACCCTGGAAAATAAATTTTTTGACACTTCTGGCATAATTTGACATTTCCATTTTTCGGTAATGTATCTGTTAATTTTTTTCAGAATCTCAGTAATTTCAAAACTATTCTTAAATATTAGTGTCTTGCCAGTGGAAATTGAGAGTTGAGATATACATTGAAACTACACTAGAAAGTTTCTACCTTCTGTTGTTTTAACCTTTAAGTGACAAGTCTTGTCAACTGTAATAGGCAGTGTTCAAAAAAAAATGGATAGTATTCAAAAAAAAAATGTCACCTGAAAGATGATGTCAGTCTATTCTGTTCTTTCCAAGAAGACCTTTTCCTGCCTTGGCATGATGTTGAGGTGCCAGCAGCTAACAGTCTTGAGCAACAGATGCACCCACTTGTATTTATTTGGCAACTAAATATTCAAGTTATTTGCTACATTATTTACAATGTGCTGATAGAATGAAGTTTTGTGTGTTGGAATAGTCACTGGATAAGAAACAAACTGTTTTGTCTTTATTCAGTTAATGTTCTTGTGAGTTCTTATTACCCTTTCAGACACAAAGCGTATTTTTCATTTTCTCTCATAGTTTCTTTCCTTTCTCATGATGCAAATCATTCTTGGTCAGCCTTAACAATTCATGTGGAAAATGGAGTAATCTTTTATGACCCTTAAGTAAGTAGAGAAGATGCTAAGGGGATCAGATTGTTAGGTTCCCAAGTTGGAGCCTAGAAAGGTATGAGGATGTACAGTAGCAGAAAGATTTCTTTTTGCTCTGTATAATGCAGCTATGCCAGTAAATTCATTTAACTGCCACAAAGCCTCCCAAGTGTTTGGAGTGTAACTGGTTTCATTTGAACTTTCATGTTGCATTAATCAAATCTTAAAGGAAACTCTTTCTGCTGGTTTAAAAGTGTGGTTATTTACAAGCTGATGTCCTAAAAATGTTGATATAAAGTAAAAAAACAGGACAAGCCCCAGAGGTGTTGGACTTGCTGTCTCTGCTCACACAGCTGAGGTGGTGCAGTTTTAGTGTTTCCAGAAGTTGTTGTATTCTATTATTAGAACTATTGGCTTGAGAGGTGCGCATTCTGAATTTGTTTTAGGAACAGAATCATACTCTGAGCAGTACTTACAGTGCACTCTCTGTAGCACCTCTGATCATTGCCCACTGTATTTCTGTGGACTGTTAAAGTGATCATTCACTGTACTGAATAGTTTGTCTGAAATGGCTGTGCCTACACTGCAAAATGGAATAGGTTATGGTAGCACATTGTGTGATATCTAAACTGGCTTAATGGAACTGGCACTAGGGAAGGTAATGGAACAGTTGCACATTGGGGGCTATTGAGAGGTTAGGCTTTGGCTGCTGGTAGATGCTAAAGCCAACATTTCTGTATCTTCTGGCAGTTATTTATGCTATGTGAATTAAAATGGTATGGGTATGCGAGTGGAGTCTGCAATCACACTAGTGAAAATGACACTTCAGAATCTGCATCATACCTGGCTAGTGTAGGGACTAGAAGCACATGTAGCTACTTTGAGCCACACTCTTCCTGGAGGAACAAAGCACCATTTATTTTGTAACAGAAACATCATTACAAAAATCTTACTTATTTACTTGAGTGACAGAGCAGAAGCAGCCTGTCCTCTACATTCATTTGAACTGTTACAGGAGCCTGGAATACAAGGAAGTAGAAATAGGTTATTTGACCTTTTGTCTTATACCGTTAGTTGTTTTAAGATTCCAAGTAAGGAAAACAAGCTGATATGCAGGAAGAGTGATGATGGCAGCTGGTAAGGGGAGACAGGAGGCTAGTAATGAAAAAAACCCAACAACAATCCCAAAACAAACCACTGAACAAAAACAAAACCCCACCCCAATGATCAAAAACAAACTGACAATTAATGTAGAGAGTTAAGATGAGTTCGTGGAGGTAACAGAGATCCCGCGATTCTGAATCTCTTTGGGGACAGGTATGGTTGAGGAAATGCAACATAAACATCACTAATGTTTTACTAGGGGAATACTACTTTTCAGGGTGGCTGTTGGGTTTCCACAGTGCCATCTGACAGGAGAGGAGGACAAATCTCTTGCTGAAATGTTTACTTGTTTTCCCAGAGAGGTTCTTTAAATCTTAAATTGTTGGGTCATCCCTTCTACCTTGTCCTCACTTGCCTTTTCTCTTTGCATATAAAAGGTACTACTTCTGCTATCTGTGAGTGACTCTCTTACTGATAAAGCAATCTATGGACAAGACCTTTAGAGCTAGGTGAGTCAGTTGCTCAGTACAACTTTATAGGTCATCTTTTGTGTTTGTTCTTTTTCTGTTTGCTGTAGCCTAGCTGAACAACTTGAGTGCTTGGTTGTACAGAAATTCTGCTTTTGCAGCTCTATGCTAGGAAATGCACTTGCATAATTAGCCAGGCTTCAGAACAAGGAAGCTTTTCTACTGAAAAAGGATGTTTTGTTTTATGTAAAAAAAAAAATTGTCAACACTATTGCAGCAGAACAACTGTTACTGTGTTCTCAGAAGTGTCCTGAGCATAGTGTTTGTGTAACTGACCCTCAGAACTCAGCAAGTGTAGAAGCCCTTACGAAACCACAGATGCTAAACAAGAGAATGCCCCTTGGCAGGAGTGAGTGCCTCACGTTGGGTTGTTTATATCACGAGCTATTATTTCTGAAGTGTGCCTGTTCCAGCTGGGAGAGGTACAGCTTTTTCTCCAGTTAGGAAAACTGCTTTAGCCTCTTTCCAAATAATTTTGATTCCCTCACTTTGCCCGCTGTGTCTTTCAACAAGGGGCAGGAGAAAAGGTTCAGATTCAGGAAAACTTGCAACTTCTGTGAGGTTCTTGCTCTTGCATACCATTATCTTGCTTGCTTTTATGTTTTGTTACAGAATACTTGGAATAAAATAACCAAACAGATGGTATGGAAGATTTTTTTATTTTATTTTTTTTACTTCAGTTCCCAAGAGTTGGCTGAACATCTTAGAGGTTTCAGTCAAGACACTGATAGTGTTCAGCACGGGGATGCCAGGGTCAGCACAAACCAGCTGTTTATTTTAGCATCTTATACATTCAGAACAGGATACAAGAATTATTGTTGAATTGAAAAAATCACTATATTGACAGCTGTTTGTTGAGTGCTATTTTGGAAGCAAACCCAAACTCTCTTGTTACTTCTCTCTTTACTTACCCACCTCTCTTTTCCTCTGTTCATGTAGAAATTTCTGAAATGTTTCTGTTTCAGCACTATGACTTTAAATGACTCACAACAATAATAGAAAAGGCAGGGGGGTTTTGTTGTTGTTTTATTTCCTAAGAGACAAGCAGTGGTAGTAGGATTTGTGTCTGGATTCACTTCAGCCTGTAGAATGATGGAATGTGTCTGCATCTGAACCAAAGCTGATGGCTTTGCATTATCCTGTGAGATTTCATGCTTGTGTGGTGATACTGTCCAGTTTTTGCTTCTGAAAAATAATAGAAAAGTCTTTCCAGCTTTGTAAATGAGCTACAGCAAGAGGTTGAATTCTGAGTTTTGAATCTGTATCTTTCCTACTATTGTTCAGTTTTGAAAGTGTTCTTTTAGTTTAACAGACAGATGCAGTCAAAGGCATTTCCAGATGAGAGTAACTTTAAAATACAATCCGTCACCTTTTCTAACTGATAGAGCTAGAAGTAGTTGGGTGGAGATTAAGGGGCTCAAATTAAACACAGAGTTGTGGTTCAAGCTATTTTTAGCACCATCTGACTGACTTCTCTAAGAAGTAACATGAATTCAACTTCTAAACACACAAATGACTACTTTTCCAAAAGTTGTCAGCAGGTGAGAAATAGCTGATTTACTACAAACTGGTAACTGGTTTACATACATCCTTCTACACCTTCTCTTTAAAACCAATAAACTAGTGGTTATTTTATTTTGTATTTGATGAAGTTTAGCAGTTTCATGCATGCATACAGATGGTTATATTGTCTTTTGATTTTTGCACAGATGTCCTCAGTAATTTGTTTTATATATTTATTTATATACTTACATATATGAAGTAAAAGACCTCATTTAGATAGTTCAGTCACTCACAGCATAGCAGTTACTTTTTCTTCCAAAATAGGCTACTGGCATGGGGCATATATAGTTTATGGTTAGATTACTTTAGAGTTTTGCATTGGTTTTGGTAATTTAAGGTAAGTAAGAAAGGGAGAAGAGAAATCTTAGGTTATTCCTTCTTTATTGTACTTCTGGCTAATTTTGAGAATTGTCTCCTTAAATTGCTACATTGCCTTTGTGGGGAGGGGAATGGAATGGGTGCAGTTAGCTGCACTGACCATTAATGTCACCTCTTTGTTAATATGCATTAGTGATAAACAACAGAACTGAAAGGATTGTCATGGGTCACAAGGAGAATGGTTCCTTGTAACTCACTTGTTAGTGATGAAAAAAAAAATTTACAAATATCTTCCTTATTCCACAGCTTCCATTTGAAATGGAAATTTATTACATCCAGCATGTGATGCTTTATGTTGTGCCCATCTACCTGCTGCAGAAAGGAGGTAGGTTGGCAATTTATTCTATACACTTTGAATTGGTCCTGTGCAATGTAACAGCTGTGCTTAATGCTTACCACAGGCTTTACTCTTACTCTTTTTTTTACCAATTTTCTCTATATTGTTACTTAAGTTTCTGATGTTATCTTGAGGTTGTAACCTGGGTAACAAAGACTCGTGTCAGGCACTCAAATGAGAGTTAAAATGCTCTTTTGTCCCAAAGGATACCAAGAATGTATTGGCATAATGTGCACTGTCTTCTTGAGTAGCATCTTTGCCATATTGCAACATTGTAAGTTGTTGGTGGGATGTATTTTTAAGACTTTTGTCTTCTTGAATGTCTCATGAAGTACTGCAACGTAAAATGAGCTGGAAAAAAATTATTGTTATATCCCCAGGAAGGTATTAGTTGGCTAGTTAGATAAATTTCTGAAATTTTGAAGCTCTAATGAAATCTAGTGACACACATTAGCAAAGTGAACTTGGTTGCTTGTTATCTCTTCTAACAAAATTACTATCTTGCAGTCTCTTAGTCTTGCAGTACACTGTCTGGGAATCCTGAATTGTTCCACTGGCCAGTGATGTTTCTATATGTGCTCCTTAGAGCTCTGCCCCCCTCTAGCGTTGACATGCCTCCAGTTGCATTTTTTAGCAGATCTGAATTGTTTCATCCAGGAAATTGCGTGGTGCAGATGTTCAGTGGCCTTTAATGAAAACCCCAAGGATGTGATATCAAGCAATGGGACACAGTTTAGCAAATATCTAGAACAAGTTAGCCTCTCCCACTCTGGTGAATCTTTTGTATTTCATACCAGCAGTCATGTAGAATCCTTCACGCTTATTTTACTATAGGTTTACAACTTTTTTGTTTTTTTGCTGCTGAGTGAAACTCAACAAAAATGACCCAAAGGAAAAAGTGAAGTATCATACACTGAAAGATTATTCTGCTTCTTTCTTTTTTCTAGAGAAATATGGCAGCCACATTTATTTTTAATCCATCTTTGGTATCTTCAAATTCTGGCAAATAATGCTAAAGTGCAGTATAGTTGTAGAAGTTACACAAACTAATCACTGCAGAAGGGAGGTGAGGAGATGGAGGAGAAAGTGTAACCAACCAGGAAGTGCACTGGGGGCAGTGACAAACGAAGCTCTTGTAGTGTCACTAAATCACTTCTTCAGATGGCCTTGAAGTTCCCATATAAAATCATTTTAGGCATGGATTTCTTTTGCTTTAAAGTTTGGCCTTGGATGTCACTTGATGTGTTCACTTGATTTTTTTTGTTGTTGTTTGGTTGGTTGCTTTGTTTTGGTTTGTTTTTTGTTTGTTTTGAAGTAAAGGTTCTCAGTGTTCTTCAGCACCTGTATTCTCTCTATCTGCAATTTGAAGAGCTTTGTGTGGCACAATTGTCACCCTAGTGCAGTTTTCCAAATGTTTGACCTGTATTAATTTCCAGGTGTTTGCTGCCATCTAATGTTAATGTGATAGTAGTGAAATTTCAAAAGACCTTTGGTTAAATATAAAGCCATTTGTTCATATTGTCATTTCACTAGCACCTTTGTTGGAAGTACTTTCTAAGTAGATCACACCCTTTATCCTATCTATATCTTGTGAAAATTGCTTTTTAGTCACTGACATTGATCAGCATGCAGCTTGATTTCTGTGTTTTAAATAGAAATTTCCATCAGTGAATTTATGGATTATGAATGGGAGAAGTAATTTAAGGGGAGTAAAACTGGAAAAATGTAAAGGAATGGATTTTATATGAAAAAATATACTACTTCAGTTTTACTGGGAAACTGCTAGTATTACTGATGGTCTTAATAGGATCTTAGTTGTAATATTGACATTTCTCAAAGGAAGATTGAGCAGAACACCTAAAGCAGAGATGACTTGAGGCTCAGTCTTTACAGAGCTCCATAGCCAAGTCTGATGTAGTGATGAAGTATCACGTCATGTGTGCACATTCAGGTACCTGTTGAAGCATTTCCTTTTTGAAAGGAAACTGGGTGACAATAAGAGAGGGCTGTAACTGTTTATTTTCTGTCTCTACCAGCTGTTCATTACAGAGGCAAACACAGGTCATATTGCACCAGCAGCATCAGCTTCATGTCCCCCCATGTAAGCGCTGGGGTCTTTACCATGCTTAGGATTAAATTGATGAGAGATGTTGAGAACTTGGGCTTCAGTGTTGCACAGGGAACTCACTGAAGCTCGAGGATGTTATTCCCTCTTGGGGTTTAAGACGTCTTTCTTTCTTCCTCTTCCTCACCCCTCTACTGAGGGAATATAAATTTCCATACTTCCCTTTCCAACATTTTCTCTCCAAGTGCACATCTTTATGTATCCATACATGTGCGTGCCAGGCTAGACAAAGTAAGTGCTTATGCACTATGGCTCAGCTATGTATTGGCTGCAACAAGAGGCTCTCATGCAAAATGGATGCAGTGCAGATGTCACAGGCTAGCATGGAAGATTCCTAAGTCAAGGCAGTTCTTACATGAAGTGTATCTGCAGCTGGCAACTTTTTTGCTGAATGAATCTCATCTTGTGTCACCTGTGAACCTTGCCAAAAATTATGGTATGCATCTGGGCAGGACACGGCATTCCTGAAATAGCTGGATGGGCTGAACCAGAGCTGTAGGTCATTTTTCTCTTGTCCTTAGGAGGTGAGACCCTTGCTTCTCTGTCAAAAAATGTGGGAATGTTTTTTGTACTTTCTGGATGTGCTTACTATTGCATCATCTGAGTGCTAGGATTGGCAAAAGGTAGGTGCAATGAATGAACTGTCAAGGTGAAAAGACAGGAACCACAGCAGTGTGGATTTGGTCCATGGAACCAACCCCTTAATTGAAAAACTCCTCAAACCACTTTCATCTACAGCTAAGTTGATCTTCTGAAGCTTAGGAGTATGCTCAGATAATTATACTTTATGCTCCTGGGATGCAGATTGCTGGTATGCTGGTAGAAGGCTTAGGGACATGGCAACTGAGGAATTGTAATGTCTCAAACTGCCACGACTATTGGAAACAGTGCTTTAACATGATCTTCTAAGGTGATGTTCAGGACAACTTAGGTTTTCAAACTGTATGCTTTCGACACAATGAAAAAAATTCTAGTTTGCACTGTACCAGCCTTAGAGACTCACAGTTCTCAACTGCATTGGTCTTTAGGCTAGTTTGGTCATATTTTTTGATGTATTTGACAAGATTAGATGTGCATCTTTTTTCAGAGCTTCAAATCATACTGAAATTTAATCAAAGTGGAATTGTTATTTCCTGAGTCCTGTAAGCAAATGATCTCATTCAACAACAGTTTGAAGTAAGGGCTAATTTATAGCAGCTTTCTAGCAGAGGAGTTCAGGAGATAATCTTTCTTGTGTTTTGAGTTCTCCAGTATTATTTAGTTGAATTAATAACTTAATGAAGTAGAAAAGGATGTTGATGTTGAGGTTTTCTAGGGTTTTGTCACTTTGAGGAGCAATCTGATGTATAAATGGCTGTACCTGAAGTTCCAAGACATCATCATCTGTGCTTCATCAGAGGCACTTGGTACAGGCGGCACTGAAGGGTTGTGTGGTTCTGATGCTGTAGCCTGCAGGGGGAGATAGGCTCCAGCATCTGCTTGGTCAAAATGGCTGTGCAAGTCCTCAAAATTCACAGTTCAAATGCAGCTTTTCCACAGTGTGGAGACTCTAAATTGATCTGGTTGTATTTTCTGGGGGTGGAATCTTCTTTTGAAGCCAAAAGTGATAGTAATGGTTTTGCAAGTGCTGGACAGTCCTGTGGTCTAACCCCCATGCATTTTAAGAGCTGATTTACTGTTGTACAGCTGTGGACAAGTGGACAAATACACCCTAAATAATTAAGGAGATGAATTGTTTGCTAGGAGTAGTCAGAGTTTTCAGCTTATACAGCAAGTGCTGAATCTTTATATCCAATAAAGAAACCACCTTTCTGACTCAGGTCAAAAAGCCCTTTTCTCTTTTGTTCTAAAGTGTCTTCAGAAGTGGCATTGGAAGAGATGAAGATCTGTGGCATTGTCAGAAAGTCAGTAGAAGCTGATAATTGTATTTTTTTTTTCTTTTCCCCCTTTCATGGGGCATTCTTCTGTCACACTGGGCAACAGCAGCTCTGTCTAGCCAGCTTTAAGGGCAGTGCAGTGTTTCTTGCCTAATGAGAAGCTGGACTGAGTTGTAAGATGTAGAACACAGATACCAAGTACAGATGAAAGGATCACTTTTCCTGTGGCTGTAGGAAAGTGCAATTAAAGCAACTGAGGATCTAAACTTGTGCTTTCCATAGACTATTAGGACTTGCTGGCAGGAGTGAGGGATTACCATTTTAAAGGGTATTTCTAGCTGTTGTACCCTTTCTCAGCCACTTCCCTGCTTTGTGACACTGTATTTAGATATGACTCTTACTCTCTTTTAAATGGAGATATAAAAAATGGAGATATAAAGCAGGGTTTATTATATACCTTAGTAGTAATCCAAGAAAAAAACACTATATACTTTAATATTAGTTAGGTAGTCATAAATCTAGTTTATCTCCATCCAACCATCCTCTTTGAAATACTTGATAATGTGTGGTACAACTCTTTCACTATATTTAGATACTAATCCTCTTAATTCAAACAGAGTAAGGTTCTCCTGCATGATGTTTTCACAGAAATACAAAAGGAATATTACTTTCTATTAAGGTGTGTTCAAATTTTTATAAGCCTGTGTTTTGAGAACTTAAAATAATAGGTCATAAGAACTCTAGAACTAACCCAAGACATTGGGGGAGGAAGCAGTATAAAAGAAATTTGTTGATCTTTAGGTTTTTAAAGCCATGCTTCCATTTCCTAGGTGGCAAAATTAACCACTTGACATGTTCAAGTCAACAAATTCTTGTTGCGGAAGCAGATGTGAACCCTGAACTCTTTGATCTATACAAAACCTTTCTTATCAATGCTATGAAATAACGACATTTCATTTAATCTGAAATATCTACTGTCATGCTATTTCAACATGAGCAAATACCCAGCCTGCTTGGTGACCCTGATTTGGAATGGTCTCAACTGTGTGGGGCATGAGTATTTTTGAGAATGAGATTAGTGCCAGACTGCCAGTTGGATTCAATTTTTGAAAGTGCTTAGCACAGAAGAATTGCCTGAGATCATTAGTGAATAGAGGGTGAAACTCACTGCTACCTATTGAAATGGATTTCCTATGGAAGCAGCAAGTAGGTTTTCCCAAAGCTAACACAGGCTATTCAAACAACCACTCAGCTGGGTCTCAATTTTCCTGTTTGTGTTTCTGCTAAAAGACTCTGTACCACAGAAGATAGACCACACTGCTCCATTAAACAGTCAGCTGTTGAACAGCAGGACCATGGAGTAAAAAAAATCTATAGTGATTATTTATCTAATGAGAAATATACAGAAAATATCCCAGGTGTGAATTTAAAGTCCGTTTCCTAGAGCACACTTGGGAATCCAGAGCTCTCTAAAATGTTTTCATGTGGAGGTTGTGGTTTCTTTTTTGTCCCTTGATGTCCAAATAACACTACTACTGAAAATCACACTGTATTATTTTCAGGACTGCAAAGTCTAGCCAGGAGGGATTTCTCTATTACCAAACGAGATCAAAAGTCTGTAGAAGGTGAGAGCTGCTAATGTGTATTTTGAAGTTTTGCTACAGAGAGAGGATGTAGCAGTGCAAAATTCTTTTTAGGTTCCTCCAGCACAGCTCTTCTGACTTCTGAAACATGATTCCTTGACTAGATTGAAGCTGGACAGCAGAAGCTTGGGTTCAAAGCCAAATTATGCCACTGATCCATTTAGTCACCTTGTGCAATTTCTGTAGTCTTTTAATGACTACTTTCTCCCTCCAGTCTTGTTTCATAGCTGGGTTCACTTGTCTGGTTTAGTGTTTCTATCTTACCTGCACTGGAAGTCCCCCATATTTCAAGGTCTCTGGGTTCTAGCTCTTCTGTGTGTTTCTCTCTTTAGACTGTGGCTGTTGGTTCTCAAAATTTGTCAAGTACTTTTGAAATAACACAGACAGCTGCCAACCAGACAAGTTCACTTGAAACCAAATGTTATAAAGCCCTACTCTCACAGTTGCTGGGAGCTCCTTTAAATACCTTATTTAAGTTTTATTGTCTTTTACATATAGGCTAAACATGACCCTAAAACTACAAAGACAATACCAAAAAAACTTTGCAAGTCAAACTATGTTTTCTTTACAGCTGAGGAAGGAGCACAAAGACTTTCTGTATAGCTTGACCAGGTCAGTTAAAGTTGGTGCAGCAAAAAAATAGTCATGATCTTCTGAACTCTACCACCAAGGCTAGTTGCTGCTTCGTTTGCTCTCTGTGATGAAAAACTATATTCAAGGTGATACCATTTACCTGATATTTGTGGAGTTTACTGAATATGATTGCTTTTTAAGTAGTCTCCTACACCAGCTCTTAGATGATGCTTGCTAAGTACATTTGAAGAATTACTGTTGTGCATTTTCCCCCTTTACCTGCAGAGCACTCCACTGAAAGTGATACATGTAGAGTTCACTCTTACATTTGGATTTTGCTTATAGTTCAGATGCTTCTCCTGACCTTCAGCTCCGCACTGGATAAGAAATCTTATAAGCTGCCTTATGCTTTCAAAGTAGCTTCTCTGCTCGTGTTTATTGTGGCTGCACCAAGGCACAGCTTGCTTACTAAAACATGGTGTGCAGTTGTATCTTGGATAATTACACTAATATTGTTTCTCAGTCAAGTGAGTTGGTGATCTGTGGGGTGCATATGTGTTGCTGTCACTTAAGCACACCATCAGCTCCTTACTCTCTGTAGACTAGCACAGAGAAGCTGTGTTGTATTGAGTGGGCAGTGAGTAGATGTGCAGTTTTAGACAGTCATGTAGATAGTTTTCAACTTGGAACATTCACAAAATGATATTTAGATTATTTCAGGTAGCTGCTGCAAAAATCTTATCTGAACTGATGTGATGGGTACAAACGAAATTGCAAAAGGGCAGCAGTCTAGGGAGTTAAATCTGAGGCAGGAGGCAGTGTGATATGGTAAAGCAAGTAACAGCAGTTATTTGCCTGTATCTGCGTACAGTATTATACATAGTACATACTCATCCCAGCTTTAGCCTGGCGAGTTCTATCATAGCTAGCTATGTGTGTGTAGTTAAATTTGAGTTCCCAGTAGCCTTGTACAGTGTATGCTCAAGTCTGTAATTACTTCCTGGTAATTCCTGAACGTGCAAGCTAGCAAAGGCTAGCTTGAATACTGCACTCTGTGCTGTAAGCTATCCTTTGAATACTGGATTCACATTCCAGTATGTAGCATCTAATGGATCAGAGAGCAGCCAAAGGCAGATGAAAAAATGCCAGTGTATTTTTATGTATTTGAAACTCTACAACTTCTTGTAGCACCTGAGCAGCATGACATTGTGTGTCTTTTTTTGTGTGTGTTCCTAGGTTCAGTTATTAGTCATAAAGAAAATAGTATTTTCCCCCCAATCTTAGACTGAAATAATCATGTCTGCTGATAAGAGTCTTGAGAACTCTGTAACCTCTTTTTGCTCTTACTATATGATGTTTGAATATTTAATTCCAAAAATAGTCTTGTATCTAAGGGTACTTGTATTAGATCTGCTGTCCTTGGTATAGTCTAGATCATGTGACATTGCATTTTGTCAGTAAATTGACAAATCCTAGTTTCAGGAGGAGAGAGAAAGGTGAACTTGGGGATAATGTGATATCTGCTACTTCATTTGAAGGGAAGAAAATATTTTACAGTGTCTGTGATATCTACTGATTATAAAACTGTTTGTAGTTTATATCTGAGAAGATCTCTACAGCTGTTTGTATTTAAAAGCATAGTCTGTCATTAATGCATTAACTACTTTATACAGCTTTTCTGTTCCTAGGCATTGTTGGTGCAAGTTACTTTGCAATAGCTGTCAAACAACCACAACATTAGGGAATGGCAATGAGGCTATACTCTTAATACAGTGCTGTTCAGGAGCTGCTGCTACCTGAGGTAGTTCTGTGTGTGCTCAAGTCATAGTCCCCATCAGAAGGAGGTGTTTAAGTATAAATAACCTGATTCTTGAAGATTCATTGTATACTATTACTGTATTTGAAAATCATTTAGTTCTGTGGTAGAAGGAAGAATGAGGTAAAAATCACTGCTGTGGTGAAAAATAGGCAAGCTTAATGAGGTAACATATTGTATACTTTACCAGTGGACCAGAAGAATGGAAGAGACTGATCAGGATGCTCCAGGTATTAAATAAGGCTTGCATATATTAATTAATGTAATGGTATTGAGTAGGTTATCAGCTACAGCCAGATGCCCTAACATCCACAGAGCAGAAAGAGGATTATTCATGAGTGTTTGATGGACACAGCAACTCAGCTGAATACTGATTTATTACTTTCTCTTCAAGGTATCTACACTCCAGAACCACTCTCGAATTTCTGGTGGGCTCTTTTATCCACGGGGTTTATGTTTGTATATCATTTTAGCATCTTGCAGATTCTGGGATTGGTAAGTAAATATAGATTAATAAATGGATAGTTTGCAAGTAGATTCAAAGTAAAAACACTCACTAGTTTTTCAGAGTGTTCCGATATATATTAGTAAAACTACTGGCATGCAGATTTTTTTAATGAGCATTTGTATCTCGTAAGTATCAGTACAGTTTTTCATAAATTGGTCATGTACCTGCATAAATCCATCTATTAAATCACACCTGAATTTGGATCTGCTTTCCTTCTGAAATTGGCCCTGCTTGTCTTGAACAAAGGAGTGTCACCTAAACATTGCTGATTTTTATGGCAATTTCAAAATGACCATTTTAGATGTCTGAATCAGTGCAACACAAAAATACTGTTAATTTATAAATTTGTTGTCACTTTCTCAGGTTACAGAAGTGAATTTGAACAACATGTTGTGCCCGGCCGTCTCAGATCCTTTTTATGGGCCCTGGTATCGAATCTGGGCATCTGGACATCAGACTGTCATGACCATGGCTCATGGGAAGCTTGTAATCTTACTGTTTCACAGTGCTGTCCCCATCTTTAAATGTAGCATGGACTTCCTTAGATTCCCAGCTAAGAAAATAGACTGAAATGTCTTCCCAAGGAGTAGTACATACAGGAAACAAAGATACTTATACTGGAAAACAAAGGAGAGGGGTAAAAGGACAAAGTGTTTATACTTCTCCCCACAGTTTTATTGCCTCAAAAACACCTCTGTAATCAAGTGAGGGATTTTTTTTATGCTGTTTCTCACTGCCTATTGCCAGTGGCAAAATTAGTGGCCTTATTCTGGAAAAGGTTCATGTTTTATACATTTTGTATAGAATACAGTAGAATCTTGCTAATCCACCATTGAAAATCGGGCCAGGATCTGTCTGCATTCCAGCAAAAGAGAGTGGCAGTGCTACCTCGTTTTGACTTTTTTTCCATTAAAGGTAAGTACACTCATATCATAGGGTAGGAAACAAAGCTGAATTACCATACTCCCCTGTTGGGAACAGAACACCTGTCGAAGTGCATCATTCTGGCTTAACTCTTGGCACTTGAATGCTGCAAAATGGTCATGGTGAAATGATGTACACTTCATCTCCCAGCTATTAAGTGCAAGAGCGAGGTTCTACTGTATTTTCTTTAAGCTGGTTGAAAATTTTGGGGAACAATAACTCATTCAGTTGGTTTTTTTTTTGTTTGTTTTTTTAATTGACTACTTAAAAATTAAGTTGCTGTGATTAAGTATCTGTCTGGCTAGGTCTCATCAGATCTTGATGCTTTTGAGTGGAAGAATACCATGTTGAAATAATTTCAAAAGACCATGTTACATAGAAGCTATGATAAGATATTTCACCCACGGTTCTGACCTAACTTTGAACAAACAGTTTTTTTCACATAGCTTAGACTGGAGAGGGAGTGGAGATGCAAAGTCCAGTGTGAACATCAGAGGCTATTTTTTTTTACTTACTAGCTGTTGAAGCATTCCTCCTCTGTGTTCTACACTCATCCTGACACAGTTGAGTGGTTAGTGATGAAACAAAATGAAACAGTGTTCTCTCTCTTCAGCTCTAATACATTCTGTATACTGATTTTAAAATACAGATATAAAAACGGAAGTCAAACCAGTGCAGGCCTCTACTGAATAGAAAGTGTTCCAGTTTACTTGTATGACTAAATCTTCCTGTCAGCATGTCTTTTGGAGACCAGGATGTAGACAGGCAGAATGAAAAATAGTAAACTGTGTGCACCTGTTAAAGGAGAAACTGGCAGAAAGATGGAAAAGCTTGAGTGTGTTTCTCTAAACAGTTAATTGTGAGTCTGTTATGCAGGCTGTTGTACTTCAGGGCTGCAGGAATTTTCTTGTACAAAAGTTTGTTGCAATTTATAGATTCATAGTGCTGTCAAAGCTGTGACTTGTAAGATTAAAAAAACCCATCATACCTCCTCCAGCTGGATCACCTGAAGATATATTCTGAAGTTAAGGTACAGTCATTTATACCTCAGGAAGGAAAAGTAGGAATGAGAAGTGTTTGACTTTTTTTTTTTTTTTTCCCCTTGAGAAAGAAAAATCTTCATTGGCGAGGGAACAAATGGCTATTTCAAATGTCTTTACTCTGTATGAGTAAATATATTTTACTCAGAAATATATTGTCCCATATCCTAACTTACAAACTGGTTTCTGGCTTTCTTCCATGCTTTGCTGTGTACATATATATGGAATAAATACACTGTACTCTCACAACTTGAGAACATGCAACACATACCTAAACTATCCATTGAACACATATAGCTTGTCTCAGTTATTCAGACTATATTGCTCCTTGTGTTTTTAATCAGAATTCAACTTGAGAAAACTAAGCACCTCATAATAAGAACTACCAGATAGAGAGGTAACTGTCAGTTGTTGATCCTGCAAATGTCTGAGTACATAACTGAGTGGTCTCACTGCTGGGCAGATCTTGCCTAAGTATTTGTGGAGCGGGGCCTGAAGCTTTGGTACTGAAGGTCTGAATCCATCTGTGGAAGATCATTTAATTAGCTGCTGAAGTGGTAGAAGTTCTTGCTGTTGATTTCATCAGCTTCAGTATTTGATGATGAAATGCAGGATGCTGCTGTCAGAGGCTAGCTGCACAGTGCTGGATGCTAAAGCTTGCCCGCTATTCATGTACTTCATCTGTGAATAGCTGAATGACATACACAGTGATTCTTCTCTCTCCATAGTTACTGTCAAGTCTCTCATCGTTTATTTATTTACTTAAGAATTTGGTAAAAAGCCTTATGTTGGATTCAATCCTGTTTAGAAGGAATATTTGATACTACAATGGAATGATTTTTAGCCAAATTTTACAATATTATTTAGCATTATTTGGTTAACTGCTGTTTTTCTAAAGAATCTTTCCTGTTTATTTTTTATTCAGAATATTGTAGCTACTAGAAAAATTTGAGTTACGTAAAACTAACAGCCTTTTGTTTTTGTCCTTCCCCCCACCCTACATTTCCTATCTATAGTCATATGTTTTAGGGCATTCTAAACAAGTACAAACTAGCTGCTTTTTGCCACCACTGACTGCTTCTGGTCAATTAAGACATTTAAGTAAGCTCAGGTGTCTCACCCAGTGCAGGTTCTTTGCTTGGAATGCAAAACTTGTGAGCTCTTCTGACTGACTTAAATTTCGGTAGCGGTAATGGCAACATGAAACAGCCAGCATGAGGGACAGCCTTAGGGCAAGCAGGATGGAGTTGTACCACTTGTACCATTGACTTTGATAGCAGAGCTGCTGTGGTTCCCTCCCACCCCATAGCAGAGATGTCTGTTCCTGGCTCTGTGAAGTGACTCATGCTTTTCTCTGTTGTGCTGGTACAGTTGTTTTGGCTTTAGAAATTTCAGGCATAATTTCACAACACAGAGACACAACAGGTCAGAACGGGAGAAGAAAGGGAATCAACTTCTGAAGCTACTACGGAACTTCACTTCTTTTATTCCTCAGCTGTCTTTGGTATTTGGAATATGCATCAGCCAGAGCCTGATCCATGTGCAGGATATTGGCTTGAACGAGAAAGCAGAATACTTAAATCTCCATAGGGGTTATTTATTCTCTCCCCTGGCAGAGGCTTTCTCTTTCCTGAATGGTTTGTTTTATTGGCAGTTATGCTATATGGATGGTTTCTTTGTTTGCTTTTAGGCTTATTTATGCTGCTGTTCTTGAAAGCTAATTGATAGTCTCTCCTGTGGTGTTATGCACACAAGCTGTGTCAAGATAACTTGAGTCTGTTACCTGGTACCTGGTGATGAACTTCTACATGGCAGCAATGTACAATTTGAAAGTGTAGTCCAGGTGCTCCATGGTCAATTGGTCCTAACTCTTTTGTCACAGTTCTAACAGTTATGAAAATGCTGGCAATAGCTCTGGGCAGAGCAGGAGCTGGGGCATAGAGAGAGACAGACAGACAATTCCTTTCAGCAGGGCCTTAGCTGACTGTAAAATCTTGCCCTGCAGTGGACTGATTTGCTGTCCACGAGCAAGTCATTGTGCAGTGCTAATACCTAGACTTCACAGAGAGACTGAAATGTATTAAGATGTCTGAAGAGAGCCCTCTACTCTCCTATTTTCTTTCATACGGTAGGAACTTAAACAAGGAGCAATGAAATTACTTACTTTTTCTGCCTGTGAATGACTGTCTAAATTTGCCTCCAAATTACACATAAATGAAATATTAACTACGCTCAATGTGTTCACTGACCACTTTATGCAGCCTAACAGTAAGTAACTCTCTGAAGCAGCAAAGTCAGCTAGTAAAATTTCTGTACCCACTGTAACAGCTGGTGATTGAGCCTGTGAATATTGAGATTATTGTGCCAAGGTTTTAGCTGCAGGACTATTTTTCAAGGATTCAGATCTGTTTGAGCGCTATCTGTTGAACTTCCATCTATTTAAGCACCAAAGAAGTATCTGCATCTTACTTCTTTTGAAGGCTCTCAACCATGCTTGTATAAACCAGTGAAAAGACAGAGTCTGTGCCCACATTCCTGTATGTGGTTTGGTTCTTGCTGCTTATTACTTGTGCTTAAGGCAGATGCTGCCTTGGTAAAGTTGGGTGACATGAGAAGTCCATTCATTGGCATAAACCTTATGATTATAGAGTACCTCATTGTAGATTTATCCATCTGTTTCTGGCCACAATCAGGGGTTTGATATTTCTGTGTATTTGATATCATTTTGTAAAGCCCAATTGTATTCTTTCAGAAATGGCTATTTGCAACTGTTAAATTACTGTACTTTTATGTCCTAAGTCTTGCATCTAAACTATAGGTATTTGTTTTCTATGCATCTAGAGCTAATGGAAAATATAATGTGCTGTTTTTCTCACTGTTGAAACTGCTTCACTAGAGGGTGAGTTCTTAGGAATTAAATTAGTCCTAACAGTTAACGAAGCTCTGAAACGGCCAAAACCCAGGTAGAAGGCATACTATCAGCCCTCTTAGGAGGTAAAAGTATTACACAGGCACACAGGTCAACTTTTGATGTTTTCATTTTGACAGTGACAGGACTCATAGCAAATCTGCTGATTTTTGTTCTATTGCTGTAACTCTGTCTTGCAGCTTTCAGTGTATCTTAGTCAAAGCCAAGCTGGTTTTTAAACAAGCTTTTTTTTCAGGGTCAGTTTTGTACTTTTTAAAAATGATTTCTGCATTTACTGAGTCATTCTCTCAATGCTGCAGAGGACACAGCAGGCAGAACAGTGAGCACAGGCCACACCACTCTCACCAACCAAACTGTGCTGGGGAGCTAGAGTTGCTCGGGCACTGGGCTGAGGCCCAGGGCAGCTCCAGTTACCCAACCCTCTCGGTCAAGCATAGCATCATCCAAGCACAGACTGGTATGGCAAGGGCAAGGATGGATGTGGAGAGGCTCAGCTGCCACTGATGCTGTTAGTTCTGAATAATTTGTAAGAGTGTTATAAATTTTGTAAACTTTTTTAATGTGCTGAAACTTGATTATGAGGTAACATTTACAAATGAGGGGTAATTTGTGTACTTGTTTTTGTATTTTGGTCTGATGGGTTTTTTTCACTGTTGTGCCCTAAGTCCAGAACACTGGGCAAATAGTTGTTAAATCTTTGAATTAAAACAAATAAATGCATTTTAATGGATACTGTACAGTTTTCTTATCATTCTAATTATGCCAAGCATTGAGTCTGTCTTAAGACTTTTTAAAGCTAGGTAAGAAAACTAAAATTAACCTTCCACTTTGATCTAGAATATTCCAGGAGTTGATTAACTAGACAGCTTGTCACCAAACCAGGTAAGAAGACAGTTCTCCTGTCTTAAGCAGGCTCTACTTATAGATGTAGTCTACCTTGCACGTAGCTGCTGTGAGAGCAATGATCACTGAGATTGCTGGATGTTTTAAGCATTTAAGTATGACCTGTGACTGTTATCTGTCAATCAACACAAGCCAAAGAGACTTCACTGTAGGACATAAATCCTTTAATCACTGTTTAAATAGTCCCTGTCCATGTCTTTCAGGTGAAGAGCTCAGGAACTATTATAGCATTATGATGCTTTCTCTACGCCTTTTCCACTGGTCTTGCCACAACTTTGGCAGTGTCTTTTATTTCCTGTTCTATGTCACTTTAGTAGAAGATGATTGTAGAACATGTACAGACGTTTTCAGCTCAAAACTTTGTTCTGAAAGCTACTGTAATTAAGGTACTGTGCCATCATCTATGGCATGAGATTGTCTAAGTAGTTTTAATGCACTTCAGAAATGTTTCTGGCTATATTTAAAATCACATTTAAATAGACTGCAATAACATTGTGACCCAGTGCAATGTCAGACAAGCTGGTAATTCATTGTGGAGGGTTCCTGGCTAATAGAGTTCCTGGAAAAAGAACATACTGGATGTGCCCAACCTGTACTATTATATATGCATTGTAGTTTTTAAGTTTTCAAACAGCTGGGTGACAGAAACAGTTCTCCAGCTTGATTTCTCTTGAACAGGACTCATACTATAACTAGAGTGAAGTGCTTTGTGGAAACCGGAGATGAACTAAGCAAGCTATTTCCTTTTTCAGGCACTGCTGATTCTCTCTTTGACTCGAATTGTAAATCAGCTTTTCATTGTTTAATACCAATATATATGTAAGAATAAGAAAGTTTTCACCTCTGAAACATCCTTAACACTCAGTACTGTTTTGCTAGTTTGATTTTTATAGTGTGATAACTACACAGCTGGCAGAAGTAACAAGAAGAGTGGGGTAACATTTGGTAGGAAGTTTTAACTAGCTCTACATCTCAATGGACTGTTTTTGATAAGTTTTACCCACTTCAGACTAATGATACCAAATCTGTGAGATACTAAACCAGGCAGGTTTTCCCTTCATTTTTTTTTTTGTTTGTTTTGTTTTAAAATCTTCTAAATCAAGGCTTCAAACCAAGTGGACTAATGGCTGCAGCAGTCTTCAACATATAAAGGTTACCTGGATTTTATTGATTTTCAAAGCCTTTGCATCTACAGTGTGGAGATCTATTATTAAATACTGAATTAATCAAAGGCAAACAAAACCACTTCTAAAATTCCAGGGAGGTGTTAGAAATTCCTTACTTGCAAGTCTAAGGACTTGCCCTATAGAGAAAATACATTCCCTTTAACTTGGACTTGATGGAAAATGTCTGTAACTACACTAAGAATTTGACTCATGAAACAAAGGTCTCTGAGTCGGTTTTACCTGTCTGGGTACTTTGTTTTGTGGCTTTGTTGCTTTACAGGAATATGCTTCTTCCCTTCTCCAAGCAAACATCTCCCTGGTATCAGCACAGCTAGCCATACCAACTTAGTGGTTTGCCAGGACTTCTTCACCATGACCCCCAGCCCAGGAAACTACACCTACTACTGGAAGAGTAATATGAAGAAAGTGTTTTAAAATTACTGTAGCTTAAACTTAAAGATAATCTTTGATTGATACACACATTTTGCCATGTAGTGTAGGCAACACAGTGGTTACAACAGTAGAGCTGGTTCTGCAACAAAGTTTCATTTCAAAAAAGGTTGAAACCACTTCCCTCTTTCAGAAATTAAGGAGCCCAAGCCTGGACAAAACTCTGTGTTTAAAGTTAAACACAGAGAGTACAAACCTGAACTTACAACTGATGTAAATACTAATAAATATACTGATATCAAGAATGATATAACTGAGGTAAGTGATATAAATGCAGATTTAACTTAGTGACTCAGTTCTGTATTAGGCAAAAGGGAAAGACACAGAATCAATCNAAATGCAGATTTAACTTAGTGACTCAGTTCTGAATTAGCCGGAAAGCTGCTGTTCCTACAGCAGGAAAAAGGGAAAGACAGAGAATCAATTGAAGGAAAATATTTCTAGCACATCCTTAGCCTTTAACATTAACACTAAGGGCAAATGCTTAAATAAAAAAACTTGAGCAAGCCGCAGAATTAAGGAGAGAAACATAAAAAGAAATAGTGATTCTTTTTCCTTATTTTTATTGGGTAAATGATTTAAAAGGTAATAACAATAGTGTTAAAACTACTACAATATCTTTCCACAGCCATATCTCACAGACCCACAGATAACCTTCTATATACTTTTTTTTTTTAAACTTTTTGCTCATTTTTCTCTTTTTAAGCCATACTTATATTAAAATGCCCATTTCAACAGTTTCTTCACACTAATAGCAATTAAATGTGGAAGGAAGGAGGATCTAGTTATAAAGGAAGGGGGTTCAGGTAATCTGTGATATTATTGTAATCAATCAGGTTACTAAGGAAGGAAGGAAAAGAGAGAGAGGCTTCACAAGCTACACCAGGTAGCTCTAAAGCCCATTGTGTGTCACCATTGCATTAAAGATAACTCAGGATGCTGGTGAACAATTTAAAGTAATTTTTTTTTTGTTTGTAACATATAAAACACTAAAATAACTTAGAAACTAGATCCAAATATCTTGAAAAGAATCAACTTTGATATACAAAAACAGTCATAAGTTGTTACAAAAGTTTCAAACAAAAGTTTGTTTTCTCAGTGCGTTTATGTACCAGCACAATTCCTGGGTCCAGAGCAAAGAAAGAGGTTTTTAGTTTTTATTTTTTCTTTAACAGTAATAAAAAACGAGGAAAACATATCTTTGTATATAAAGAATCATTGCTGGTCTTAAGAATAAATGTAACCAGAAACCCTTAAATCTGAGAGGCACACTTTGGGTTTCTTTTTTTTTTTTCTTTCTTTTTTTTTTTTAAACATAAAAGGAAAGTCACCAGTTTATTTATTTCCATGGAGGAGTTACTCACACTCCCCAAATAAACTTAATTCCATTAACATCACTAGCAAAAATCAGTTAGAAACTGTACAAAAATAAAAAAGTTAACACATTTAGTCCTGCAGGGCTTTTGTAAGGACTGGAAGGCAGGCTTTAGGAGCAGCATTTGGGCATGGCTGGAGGCTTCTTTGGTTCGATCTAACACACATAAGAGATGTAACCTACTCCAGACAACAAGGTTAAAAACCCGCACAGTTGAAGACAAGTAAAGAGGTCTGCATACAAACCCCAGGTGTGCAAATGGGTTCACTGCCTTGAGTTAATCCTGTGGCTGAGGTCACAACTCCAGTGTGCCCTCCCCCTGCTATGACCAGCATTGGGGCTGAGATGGTGGAAGGTCAGTGCTACAGCAGTCTAGGCAGAAGGAAGGCCACTTAAAGCATGACTAATTAGGTTCATGTCAAGTCAACAGTTTCACTGTCTAACTCAGTTTACAGAACAGGGTTTTTAGGACCATTAAGCAAAAGAATTTTAGAAAAAAAAAAAACCAAACCAAGCCAACCCAACAATCTTTTTAATCAGTAAGGCAAACTGAGTAGCACTCGTAAAAAATTAGTGTTCCAACTTAGTTAAATAAGCTGCTTGGGTTGTACCTTAACTTCTTAGGAAGTACCCCAATTAAAAAAAGTTTAAAAAAAAAAATCTGTATCTAAACCAGCACTCTATCTAAAAGGGTACTAAATGTAAGGAGGAAATGACATTTGTGAAAGTAATTAATCAGCTTTAAACAAATAGACCTATTCTGTCCCAGTGCATGTCACAGTGAACTGCACATTTTGTACAAATAAACCCACAAGTACACAGAAACAATCCATTGCATTTTCAGCACTTGCATGCTGAGGAGGTAGGTGCCCTAGAATCACTGCAGATAGGCTGATTATTCCAATCTTTTTAAAAAAATATCATACAATCTGATTTACTACAGACTCTGTAACAGTTTTTTTAATTAGTGATACAAAACTGGTCCAGAAGGGTCTGGCATGAACTACTTCCAAAAGCACACCTTAACAGTTTGTATAACACCCTTTTAACTCTATTTTTAAGCAACAGCTACTAAGAGATAGACGAAAATGCATTGTGCATTATGCTGTATACAAAAAGGAGACAAAACTATCCTTTTCTCCCCCAAGCCATGGTGGGAAGTATTGCTGACCTTGTCCTTAAAAACCTGCAGGATTGTTTATTCATCAGTATATCATCATTATTACACTGGTAAGAAATTCTGTATAACATCTGCATATATCGAAGAGCTTTTAAAAAATCTGATATGATTTGAGATCCGCATGACCAGTCACGTGACCTGCTTGAGGTTGATTAGCACCTTTCAATACATATATATTTCTATATAGAATAGAGCTTCTTAAAAAACTTCTAACAATGGGCTCATACAGAAGCATGAGCATGCTGTAACGAGATGACAGAGAAAGATGGGGTTGGGTGACTTTTTTTTTTTGCAGCAGAATGATTCAGTTTGTGCTCAGTTTCCCTATAAGGGCAAGAAAAAAACCAACACGACTCTATCAGGTAGCCACTTGTTCACAATTTCCACTTGAAGACTAAACCATTTAAAAGTGTTCCCCAAGTAGAAACAAGACAACAGTATCATCCAAAATAGCCTCTGTATAAACATCTGTTCATTTTTGCAGCTTCTGACTGGCATCTCTTGGCTCCTGAAATTTCAGGCCCTCTGCTTATAAATTAAGGCATCGCAACTGAAAATGTTACTATTTGGACATCAAATGCTGTGGATGAAGGAATACCAAAGACCTACTCTACAAGAACCTCTGTAGAAATTAAGTGGCAAAGCTAATTTTGCATAAGGGATGAGCATGATCTATCCACATCTGGTTTTGAAACCCCACTGAAACATTTTTACCATTAGTTTGATTTGACAACTGAATTTGAACTGACTTTATCTATTCGAATTGTATATATCTACGTATTTACAAACATTCATTATTCAGAATAACTGGAATTTCTGCTTCTGTGGTTTATTCACTCATCTTAGGAAGGTCTTTTCTGTACTCAACGGCGTGTATCGTCCCCTAGAATATGCACTACAGCAGGTATCAGTGGAAGTTCTGCAGGCACATGAGCTAGGAGCCGGCTCCTACCATATACTGGGCTTGCAAATATACCACACATACCGTTTACTAAATCCTATTTTTAGGGCAGGAAAAAGTTCCAATCAGTTTTCTTTCTTCTTGTGGAGGGGTATCAATTATTACACAGTACTTACAGTTCTCCAGTACTGTTTCTGTAATAGATGAAAACATGTAAAATTATGGCATACTTGTCCTGTGCTCTTTCATGACAGTTTTTTTATCTTTCTTGAACAATAGTTAACTTTATCTAACTATTCATGACTTAAGAAAACTCAACAAGTTCAAAAGCAAAAGGAGGAACAAAACAGGGATTTTTCTTTTCCAAAACAGGTTTGCTATTAAAAAAAAAAAAATCTCAAGAAACTCCCCCCGAACCTGACACCAGAGCAGACTCAATATAAATTTGTTAAAAGGTCTGGTGTATTTGCTATATTTTTTCTATGAATCTTATATATAATTATATAGTTATGTCACAGTCAAAGGCACTAAAATCTAAATCCATCTTCTTCCTACTATGACATCTGCTACTCACCAACCTGTTTTCAAAAACAAATGTCACTCCTAATTTGAGATCATCAGAAAGGCATCCTCTCAGTACTAATGCATTATTATGACTAGTCTTGACAGGGCTGGATTGCCCTCGATTCCCAGCACAGCAGGAGAGACAAAGGTACCTGGGAGCCTACTGGATTATGTCATGCCCTATCAGCTAGACCACTGGATTCTGAAAATGCTGCTGTGTTAACATCACCTCTCATTGTACATCTAATTGCTTCTCTTCATCCAAAAAAAAAAAGCATTTTGTACACCAGCCTTGACATTTTGGCTGCGTGTGCGGGATCAGAAGATCACGTTTGTAGCTACATGAAATCATTACTCTGGGGGTAAGCTATTGTACACAACATGATTAAGAACATTACGAAAATGCAATTCATTGTCTAGTAGAATACCTGAATCTGATATGTTTCATTCCCTGTCACACCTATTAATGCAAAAGCCATGAATGCCTTTTTGCTAAGCAGAGCATCCCTAACTGTAATCCTTAAGCCCTTCCTTCCATCCACAGTCACAGAAAGCCTCGATTGATATAATTCAATGTTAATGAAGTAGAAATTTAAAAGTCCATAAAAAACCCAAGGGCTATATATGCTGCAAAAAAATCTGCAGTGACTCAATAAAAAAGTATGGGAACTTTGTAGTAATGCAGTTTTCCCTCCCGTTGCCATGATGAGCTTAACCTACTAAGAAGCCTCAACATGGCAACGGAAACTATCATCATAAAATGGTACAGTAATAGAGATAGCTAGACCAAGAAGGGGCAGGGTCTCCTGGGAAGAGGTCTGCAGAGAGGTCCAGTGACTGGTCATGCGGCTCAGTGTCAGGAATAATGGTTGTATGGTGGAAGGGGGTGCCCAATACCATTTTGGAAGTGATGATGCTGTCGATGGGCAAGGTACTCTGTGTAGCTCATTGTCATCTTCTCACTACGGTACCTAGAAAAGTGCAAAGAAGCAAATTCAAGAACTGTTACCAAGAAGCTCTAAGTAGCACTAAAAATACTGCACTAGTGGTATGTTCAGTGATAACAGCTCTGTATTTCTGATGGTAGGAGTAAAACTAACTTCAATTGCACAAAGACAGGGAGGGAACCACCAGGGCTGCCAGGGTCATTCTTCAATCATGTGACAAATCACAATTAAGTCCTTACTAAACAAAACTGTTAAAAAACATTGCCTACTATGCTACTTGAAGTAGAGAGAATAGAAACTCAACAATCGTTATTGAGGATATGCCTTATCTTCAGCCAACTCTACATAAAATATAGAAAAAGAACTGTAAACAAGCACTACAGATTTTGGGGCTGTTTTTAACTAATCAGTATCAGATGTCTGCCAAATTCTGCTTTTAAAATAATCCTGGCTACATTAAATGGAGTTACATTCTTTTTAGACTAGAATCATAGAATATCTCGAGTTGGAAGGGCCCTATAAGGACTATCGAGTCCAAGTCCCTGCTCCTCACAGGACTACCTAAAAACTAAACCATATGCCTAAAAGCATTGTCCAGATGCTCCTAACTCTTGACAGACTTGGTGCTGTGAACACTTCCCTGGGGAGTCTGTTCCAGTGACCAACCACACTCTTCAGGAAGAACCTTTCCCTAATGTCCAATATGAACCTCCCCTGATGCAGCTTCATTCCATTTCTTCATGTCTTGTCACTGATCACCAGAGAGGATATCAGCACCTCCCCCTCCACTGCCCTCCTTGAGGCAGTTGTAGGCTACAATGAGATCAGCTCTCAGTGATGAGATCACCCCTCAAGCTTTCCCTTCTCCAAGCTGAACAAACCAAGTGACCTCAGCTGCTCCTAAGTCTTGTCCTCCAGGCCTTTCACCATCGTGGTCACCCTACTCTGGACACTCTTAATAGTCTAATGTCCTTATCAAAGTGCCCAAAACTGCATCCAGTTCTTGAGGCAGGGCTGCACCAGTGCAGTGTAGAGTGGGACAATCACCTCTGTCAACTGGCTAGCGATGCTCTGCTAGGATTCGGTTTTGACTATGGATAAGGATAACAGTTTTGGACAAAGGACTCTAAACATTATTTGAATTGATAGCATGTCAAGTGTGGCCTCCCTGAAGAGGATAAACAGTAGGTACTCCCTTATGATGCAAGATTTTAAAAATTCTTGTTTCTCTGAGTGCGGAATAGACAAGACCTTAGTAGTCATTTTATACTGCAAGCTTAGCAAAATATATCATTTTAGGGGCATTCTTATAGACCTTTACTCCTCCACTCAGACAGAATATTATGGGCAGAATATCTGCTGTAAATGCTCAAATCGTTTGGCTCCCACTCTGTAAGAAGACCTCAAGAACACATCTTAGTATAGCAGCAAAACGGAAATACAGTAGTGTGTGAGAGTGACAAGAGTATGAAATCAAATATTAAATCAATGTCTTCACTCCTGAGAACACCCTGAGACCAGTTAAACACATACACTGCCTGTCAGATCAGCTACCTATTTGCATACCCAGCACCTGTTAAGAGAAGGGAAACTTGCCCTGGTTCACAAGAGAGGAAGATGACCCAATGCTTGGAGAACTGAACAGCTCTGAGGAGGCTCTGTGACTCCACAGCAGCAGCCCCAGAGTGCACCATCTGCTCTAATACAAATTGACAGTGGCAAGATATCCTTGTTAACAACAGCCCCTGAAGATCCCTTATAGCCAATAAACAAACAAACAAGAGCTAATTCACTGCTGAGATTTTTTAGTTATGAAAGAAAATATGCAGGTACTCTGATATGTATATATATGTGTGTGTGTGTAATGTGATACTGAACAACAGCCTTTTCTTTCTTGTTTAATGCCACTAAGCCCTCTGGAAGGCACCAATATTCCCAAAAGTCTATACTGCTATTGTGAAAAGAAAGAAATTGTTAATAACATATATAGGAAAGCTTCCTAGTAACAGCTGAAATAAGCACTTGCCAGCAGTGAACACATCACAGTATTTACAAAACCAGGATTTATCTGTAGTATCTCATGATGCATACCTGGTTAGCTTTATTGTTTTCCTGAATTCATTTGTAATTGGAGCTTTGTAGCCTCCTTTCCTCAATAAGGAATCTATGGTTTGAATGTGGTCCCATCCTGTTGAATTTTACAGCAGTAAAAAATTAGTGAGAAATACAGCAGTAAGAATAGATGTTGCAAAAACACATTACAATTGTGGTGTTACTGATAATGGAAGTTTTCTATAAAAGAGGCCATTCCTTACTTAAGAACAGCTGAAGGAAATATGACATATAGCGTTTCTTTACACACAGAATTTGCTCTACAAACAGATATTTTGATCTTAGTTGAAACATTTTAAGAGTGGACCCATTATACCCAGGTGTCCGAGACTGGGGGTGAGATATGAAACTTTCCTGAAATGTGCACATAGGATTATATATCACAATCACTTTATACATCATAAATGGTTATGACAGCAGGAAAACTGAAATTTCTGTACAAAATAAAATTTAGAAGAATTATTAGTTAAATGTGTGCAGAGAACTTCAGAGATTAGTCTTCATAAATACCTCTTAACTTTACAGTGATATGTCTGATTTCAGAATTACTATAAGTGTCTGGGTAATAAAAGCAATGGATTAAAAAAAAAATACAGATTCATTAAGTTCTCAATAAAACCTTCATGCTATTCAAAACTTTTTAATTGATTTTAAAAGCTTCATATTTTAAGTAGGTGTTAGACATGTCATTTCCAAAAGATGCAGCTTCATTAGTCACATTGGGGAAAAAAAGGGGGGGGGGAGGAGTTGGGTACATGAAAAAACCCACATGGGTAGGTTTGGGAATTTCAGAGAGTCAGATTGCAATGCATGCTCTACTAAAACTATTTAGAAAGTTAAACACTGCCACACTCCTGAAGTGACTGAAACAGTCACTTTAGAGCTTGGAAGGTCTCTGAAGTGACTATTGGCAATGAGAATTATCAGGTAAAGATGATCCTCAGTAAAAACTTCATTCATCCTATCCCTTAGCAGCCCAGCTCATTAAAAGCCTGTAGTAAAAGGGACTTCAACATTATTCTGGACTTTCATATTGAAAGTAATTCCCTTCCATCCACCAAAAACCCCAGGAAACGAGTGTTTATAACAGGAATTATTTACTAGCAGAAAGTATCTAATTAAAAACAAACAAAAATTTCAGAATAAATTCATTGTTAAGATAACTGACCAGACATTCCATCACTTAGCAGAGTTTTTGCATATCACTACTATCACAGCATGACAACTACATGGAAATTAGCAGCTTTTAACATCTGTGAAGCTGACTGACAGCACTGTACCACCCCTCCACGGTTTCTTGTCCTAAAGGTACACTGCATTTATGACTTGTTTAAACAACAGCTACACTACTGAATCCCTGTAAGGGGACTGATACAGGCATGGAATTGGCATTTTATAAAGAGTCTTCTTACAGTTAAATATTGCTCCATCATCTGACATCAGTGCAAGGTCAAATATTGCATTTTAGATTTATAGGTATGTCTAAATTCTTCACCAGATCATAGGAAATAAAGTGCAACAATGACCTTGCTCCTTTGCAACCTCTGGTAAGTAGGTGGCGGTGCGTTTTGATCCTTTTTCATTGATGAATTCTATTCTAATGCCATGTACACCCACCTGCAAGAAAGTGGCACCTTTGTTAGTACATTAGAAGGAAAGAGACATAAGAGATTTCTAACATGATAAAAAAGAACACGTGAACCTTTCAGTGGTTAACATCATTTTGCAAAGAGTTTCAAGAGGTGGTACTGATGTGACTGTAGATAGCCTTGTAAGGTTGGTGGCAGCACAAATACACTCCTCGGCTCCTCACCACAGAGCTTCATTTCCAGGCTGAAGGAAAGCCAGCTGAGATGCAGCAGTCACTGTCTCTGGGTTCACTGTCTCCCTCTGACACTGTCAGCATTGCTACTGTTTAGCATTCACCTGGCTACTAGGTACCATCTGCATGCAAATCTAATGATGCTTCAACTAGGAGCATTAATTTTGTTCAAAGTAACAACAATGCAAGACTTGTCACACTAGCAACTCGAGCCTGGAGCCCTCCAAATTTCTACTAATATATGACAAGGAAAATGAGATTATTCCAAAGCATTCAGCTTCAAACTCCTATTTCCATGCTTCTAAGTAATGTAACATAATGTCAGTATGGAAACCAAAATTCTTAATACCAAGGAGTTTGATGTAGATAAAGTTGAAATGTCAAAATAAAAAATAGAATGAGGCTAGGCACCTTTCCAGAGCATTGTTTAAGCACTGCTGTTTTCAAGGTACAGTAATTCTGCTGAATACCTGCACTTGGATCAGGCATGCCACAAAAGATACTCCATTGCCAGTTAAGTTTTCAGTTGCTTTGGAGTTCTGTGCATAAACACAAAGCATTAGTAGATGGGTTATGGCTAATCCACCTACTGACTGAGGGTTTGTCAGCTCACTCTCTGGACAGCAGGAAGCTACAAACATTTTCCAGCAGCAAAGCTGGCCCATCACTTGGGCAGTATTCCTTAGGACACTACACAACAAAGCAGCTTTCCGCTTTACTGACCTATGGAGAAAGCTGTATACAAACTTGTCTGGAAGGGGAATGCTTCAAGATAAGTGACTGTTGCTACTTATTAGAAGCTGACCCCACTTCTTATTAGCTGAATTCTACAGCTTTTTAGCCCCACACTTGTAGCAAATACGCTGGCTGCTATCTAATCAGCTTCAGCAGGGATTGAACATTACATTCTGATTTATGGATGGAGGCAAAAGACTACCCTGGAGAAGTGCTCTCTGCTTCATGACAAGCAGTCTTTTTGTAATCAATCATTTGTTTACACACATGGAATTGATGAATATCATCCAAAGAGAATAAAATATTGAGAACAGGTCTTTTTTTCTCTGTTTTCAGCACCTATAAACTGCAAGAGTGGCTGGTGCTGCTGCAGGAGGGACAGAATTCCCATAAGTCTTGAATGCACTTTGTCAATAATGAGAAGTCACCTTTCAGTCAACATCACTGGCTGTAACTATTTGAGCTAATATTTAAACTAGTGCACACAGGCTAAAGGCCTTTTGAATCAACCCTGCAAGCATGTACAATTCTGCAGATTTTACTTCACTGAAGAACAGGAACTTCAGGGCAAAGATCTCTTTCCAGGTATTTTAAGGAAGAGCTGTTGGTCAATTCTAGTTATTTATTACCCTGTTGGAATTACAATAATGTTTTCCAAAAAGTTTCTTCTCATAGTCACATACGATCATAGTGTTTTTTTCATGTTTTAATAAAAAAAATGGAGAGAGGGTTGGAAGCACAGGCTAAAGCAAAAATTGACAGATTGTTTCTTAATTAATAAGAAAATCAATTTAAAAGGTGTTCATTTGCTGTAGCATGAAATAGAGAGGGAAGGAGTGGAGGCACTTTGTTTTTCTCTCCTGTATTTCTGGAAGAAAAAAAAAAGGGGGGGCAAGGAGAGGCTAGATTAAATCATGTGCCAATGTAATGTACCTTGCAGCCATATCCTTTGGAGGAGGCAGAGCCTCTAGCACCAAAGCTGGAATTGCAAGATCCACAAGATGATCACATCTTATATATGCCAATTCTAGAATCTGAATCCACTCACAGGACCTTCTGAGAGTAGACTTACAAGCTTCACAAAACACACAGAAGATCTTTCTAAAGGACCCAAAGCCATGATACTTCAGTGAGCTATTCAAATCCTCTACATTCCTTCTTTTGGGATGCTGCTAACTGCATGCTGTTCCCAGTGCAACAGGAGATGCAAGGGTGGTTGCATTAAGAATCAATGGCAGAACTGGAGGCATCCTGAGGCAGGAATTCAAATTTGTGCATGAAAGGAAAGACTTGAGTAGAAGGACAGATGAGCTCAAGCAGAAAGGAAATATGAATCAAGCTGAGTTCAAGCAAGGAAGGAACAACTGCTATCAGTACAAAATGTGTTTGAAAATAATTGGTCTTTATGACTTGCCTCCCAAGTAGTCCTTTGGTATTTGACCTTTTATTAAAGAGCAGTAGTATCAAAAAAGGAAACCTATCTCAGTTTCTCATGTTGCCCATTTCTTTGAGATGGAAAGGCTGTGAAACTCCACCCCAGCAGCTGCTGGCCCACAGCTGTATTTCATGGGTTCTGTCTAGCAGAAATGAGGAAACAGTTCATCCACCTCAAGTGTTCATTTTAAAGTCTTACTACTGAAGTGCACTGCAAGTCACATGTAAGTAAGAATGCTAAATTATATTTTAAGCAGCATCCTCAGGAGCCAGGGCACTGAAGTAATCCTTTAAAGGTTTGTACTTTCTCCTAGTTACTTTTACCAAGGGTGAAAATGGCAACTATAAAAAAAAAAAT